>NSDO01000139.1:0-61448 GCA_002286825.1 Lagenidium giganteum
GAGAGCGACAAGTGTGGCGCGCGTGGCTCGTGCGTGGGGCATGTCGTTTCTAGTATTGGTTGCGACCCGCGACGCGCGTGCTGTCGTTTCTATCTATTTGCTACCAGTAGTTTCCTTGCATGGATCTAAAACACACCTACACACTCCGATACATTTCCCATTCGCGTGATCCTACTAGCTACCTCTTGCGGAGTCTGTGGGTTCTGCTGTCGATAGAGTAATRGATGCCTTGCACGTTGTCACCGCGTGGCTAGCACCTACGACAGCAATGCGCACGACGGCACGCATCCGACACCTTCGCTACATACTCCTCTGCTGCACGCTGCCCCACGCACGAGCCGCGCGCGCCACACTTGCGACGGTATCGTCAAACGGACCGACGAACGGACTGCAACGTCATCGTGGATCCATCCATCGTCCACCAACACGCACGGCTCCACACCAGCAACACTGCGTTGTCGATGGCGAGGTGCGTTGGCGTGCACGCCACTGATTTCTGTGGCATTGCGCTGGTCACTGGTCGCTGGTCGATGGTCGCTGGTCACTGGTCGATGGTCACTGGTCGATGGTCGCTGGTCACTGGTCACTGGTTCCTCGTCCACATACCACGCGACTGACTGCAGGTCATGGCAGGGTGATATCGGGTAAGTCCAGATGGTGGGTTGGATACATGTGTGGATGGACTCGGTTGACAGGCATCGCGCGCAATCGCAATCGACATGTGGGACGTGGAGTGTCCGTCAGTGGCGTGGTCATCGTGATCGCGCCTGGCATGGAGCGTGGGCTGTCCGGCGTCCGGCGTCCGGCGTGCGCGACCTGTGGTGTCATTCGTGAACTTGCGCACACCAACTCACCACCTCCACCAAAACAAGCAAACCAACCAGCATCATGGCCGCACGCACGCCGTTCCAGTACAACCGCCTCGATGTCAACGACGCCGCCGTGCTGCTGGTGGACCACCAGACCGGACTGCTGTCGCTGGTGCGCGACCAAGAGCCACAAAAGTTCCGCAACAACGTGTTGGCCGTGGCCGACATGGCCAAGTACTTCAACCTGCCGACGATCTTGACGACGAGCTTCGAGAACGGCCCGAACGGCCCCATCATGCCAGAGCTGATCGAGATGTTCCCCGACGCGCCATTCATCGCGCGTCCGGGTCAGATCAATGCGTGGGACAACGACGACTTTGTGGCCGCCGTGCGCGCCACCGGCAAGAAGCAGCTCATCATCGCGGGCGTCGTCACCGAGGTGTGCGTGGCGTTCCCGGTGTTGTCGGCGCTCGAGGCCGGCTTTGAAGTGTTTGTGGTCGTTGATGCGTCGGGCACCTTCGACGACATCACGCGCCAGACGTCGGTGGACCGCATGGTGGCTGCTGGCGCGCAGCCGCTGACGTGGTTCGCGGCGGCGTGCGAGCTGCACCGTGACTGGCGCAACGACGTCGAGGGCATCGGCGCGCTCTTCTGCAAGCACATCTCGGACTACCAGAACCTCATGACCAGCTACACCACCTTCACGGCGCCACGCAAGTAGTTGTGTTGTAGTGAGCGAGAGCGACAAGTGTGGTGCGCGCGGCTCATGCGTGGGGCATGTCGTTTCTAGTATTGGTTGCGACCCGCGACGCGCGTGCTGTCGTTCCTATCTATTAGGCACTGGTAGCTAGCTTCCTTGGACAGTTGATGGCTTTGGAGCATGGGGTAATAAGATGCCGACCCGGCTGTGATGTCTGTGACTGGCTGACATTTTGGTCACTGACTAAGTTTGTTCTCTGTGGTAGCAGAAGGCACTAACATAGATCATTTACATTCCCGCCATCGCAGCAGGTATGCCGTAGTGTACGTTGACCTTTGCCGAGCCTCATCGCCGTTCCTCCGGCAGAGCGACGGGCATGCAGCGACTCGTCTTCTCGAGACGCGCAATGGCCGCGCTGTGGTGGCTGATCTTCATATTCTGCGCCGTTAACGCTGCTTTCTTGGTCGCACTCGCCGAAACGTACTTAAACTACGAGGATACCACTGGCGTGCTCAACTTCTTGAGTGTCGTATTCCTCTACTCAGCTTCGACGAAGTATCTGGAGAAGAACCATAAAGTCATTGGTGTGGGCTATACAATGTTGGCAACCCCGTTTGTCTACAGCATGGTCCATATGGCCACCACAGTGTTACGCACGCGCAAGTTCGAGTTCCACAACGCACTCAGTTTCCGTCGAGGGCAAAAGCGTCGTTGTGGTTTCTATCACAGGCTCTTGTCTTTTCAACGAAAATACTCGGAGCTCTTCTACATGATCGTCGAAACCATTAAGATCATTCTCCAGACATGGCAAGCGAATCGAACCAGCAAATACATCAGCAACTTCCACGTCAACCAGCTCTACGGCATTATAATTTTCATCAACTGCTGGTCGACATCCATTATCCATTATATCTGGGAACGCAAGCGCAACCATTCGATCAAAGCGAGACTACTTAGTGTGCTTGTCGATGCGATCTTCAGCTTTATGTGGGGTGTGGTGATGCAGGGCGTGTTGTTCTGGAGGTACTGGAGGGTATTCTTCGACCAATCCAAGATCGGAGACATGCTGCAGGTGCCAGAAACCCCGGATCGTGAGCTGCGGCAACTCCTGGTCGTTTCCCGACAAACTTCCTATTCAGTGGGTTTTCATTCCTCTCAACTGCCATTGTCGTCTATCGGATCTGCGGTATGTTGCATACCTCCCAGATCGACATTCATGATGTTGTTCCTGTGAGGCTAGGACCCACAATCTATCCTGTGCACTCACTTGCACTCAAGCAAGCGAAGACACTTTCTCCAAGAACCTTGAGCGTCACTGGGGTACTCTCTAAGCGGCGGTTCTGCTCGCCATTTACGGCCGTAATGATGGTTTGGGGAACCGTGGTGCTTTGCATGTCTATCAGTGCCTCGGGTGTGTTCATGTCGCCAGAGGCCACACATATGCAATGCGTCGATCGCCTCTATCCATGGCTTACTCGACGCGAATCCTGTGTGGGACGGACCATCAACTGCACGGTCTTGGGAATCCAGGGCAACAAAGCCGACATCGCGACGGTTCTTGTGTCCGTCAGTCCGTACTTGCTCGGCAATCTCGCCTTCACCAACTGCCCGGGCCTCGAAATTCCCAGTGCCATTCACAATTTTTCGGGTATCCAAACCATCGCTATTCGACAAAGCACGCTCGTGGAATGGAACCAGAATGCCTCCATTAGTGATACGACATTTCCAGGCCTTCAGTCGGTCCAGTTGATCGATTCACACGTGCACTGCAAACCTGTGGGCATGACTACGCATCAATTTCCAAGTTCTTTTGAATGGCTCCGTCTCAAATCTACGAATGTGGAGGCATATATTCACGATGTTGAGAGCGCGTGGTGGTCGACGCACTACTTCCACTGCATCGAGTGCGGCCTGGTGACGCTTCCGAGCGCATTGGATCACATCGACGACCTCGTTGACCTGGGGCTCCAAGACAACGCGCTGGTGTCGATCCCTGCGTCTACGGTGCGGGGCAAGGCACAGCTCCGATACGTGACGTTAGCGGGGAATCCCATCGCTGAGCTGAGTGCAGATGTATGGTCGCTGACCAAACAACTTTTCATGTTGGACATCCAGCGCACCAACATCTCAAGCATACCAGTGGAGCAAGCATCGCTTATGAGCTCGGACATGGCCATCTGGGCATTCGACACTCCGATGTGTCGAAGTGCTCGCAGTGAAGCGCGACCCCCGCAAGTGGCGTGTGATAAACGCCTGAAATCGGCGTAGCTTTCCAGTGACGCGGATGAAGCCAACACCTAGAGGCGCATGATGCACCTTATCGCCACGTTTCCCCCAAGAGCCGCAACAAGGGTCCGATCAGCGACGAAAGCTTTGGGTGCTCTGGCTTTTCGGGTAGACCGGCGCACCACATGTGGTGAGACTGTTCGTGGTCTTGTCACATCGACTGGAGCTGACCAGATCGAATCTGTTCTCTGCAGCTGATAACAACGACCACGTCTAGTGTTCTCGCGATGAGGCAATCGATAACTAGAAGAAAATACCATTTTGTTTTCGTATTTGCCGGTGTCATTCTCCGCAATCGTGAGAGAATGGTGCGCTGCCGCTGCAGAAGCGTGCCACATTGAACGCGCTCCAGCCGCTCGAGAGCCAACTTGCACAAGAGCTCAGAGCACTGCTCGTCCAGTGTCCATCGTGCCAAGAGCTAACGCAAAGGCTGGAGACCACCAATACGAGCCACGCCACGCTTCGTCGCTCCATGCTGCAGATTACGCTTGTGCTGCAGCTCGAAGCGGTCCTGGAACGAGAGAATGAAGGAATAAGTCAGCGCTTGAGTGACTTCCTCGAGTACCTCTTGCGGATAACCAAGCACGTCATAAACAAGTGTTGGTCTCAAGCACGGGCAGTCCCACGGCAGAGCTCACAATGCCTCAAAATGGCGACAGTGAATGGGACAACGGCTTCTGGACCTCGCGACACCATTCTACTTCAAGCGCATGTCAACTGCCATGGCCGAGGAAACGATTCGCCAGGCGTACCAGAAGGCCATTGTTCTGGAGAAAGAGTTTCTCGCAGATCTTCGGCATGTAGTGTCTGAGGTGGCGAATGATGTTCGGGCCAGCGTCGATGTCGTCAGAAAAGTCTGGATCACCGACATGGCATCCCTCACAGTCTGAACAAGCGTATCGATCCTCACCCTTGATGTTAATGCGGACGGAATGTTTAAGGTATTCATGACATCGGCCTACGCTCGACTTTTTCGGACGCCCATGCAATCCAAGATCCTGCAGACGATTAACAATTACACCTCCGTGATTCTCAAGACACGGATGGCTAGACAGCAGCCGATAGGTGGACGCACGCTTCGCGTGGGGACACGATTCGATGAATACTGCAGTTTGCTCCGGATTTGCGTAAGTGATGACGACGTTCAAGTGCAACCGCCGAATCCAAGTCACTCCTGGTTCCGGATCCAGAATGTGCTGTTCCGGGTCCCCAGCCATGAGCAAGATCATGAGACAGCGACCGTCTGGGTGATGGGGTCTCTGCGTCCGTTGGTGTCTTCGAGTTCGTCTACGTCATCTCAGATCTGGATTGGCAAGAGAGGAAGGCGATGGCACTGCGCAATGTTGAGGAAGTGATCAACCTGGTGGCGCACGCTTGTGCCCAAACAACCTCGAAATGATCAGCGCGATCATTATGTTCTTGCCAAAAAGACTCGAACCTAGTCGATCTAAACGCACGGACGTGACCAGATTTACTGGTCCTTTTGCATTCTTCCGTCAATGAACTTGTCGACGTCAGTCTCCACATAAAAGGCGAGCGATCGCGAAACAAACATTGCACTCATTGCAGCAAATGGCACTTGCTGCTGCTGACTCCTTCGTTGGCGAGGGCTCTCGATACCCTCGACATGCGTGAACAGCGGCTTCGGGAAGACCTTGAGCCGCCAGAACTATGATACGAGCTGCACCGTCAGACTTCAATCGGACTGAAGACTCTCATACTGTAACAACTCGACCAAAATCTGTCGTACGTTGCATGTACATTGAGTGGCTGCGTCATCTTGATACGATGGATACTGAACAAGCAGAGACTATAGCTTTCGAGCAAGACGGTGTTCCTCTCGCTGGAACACGGTCTCGCGATGAAGGCGGTGCAGCCGTTCGTCGGTCTCCTGCATTTGCATTACTTGAAGTGCACACGCGTTCGTTGGCGTCGTTCTTGATCCTCGCTGGCAGTTGCTGGCTGGGAGAAAAGTGATTTGATCGGCTTAACTTGGCTTGTAGGACCCTTCTGGACCCTCCAGTTGCACGGTTATAAACGCGTCAGATCATGCACGTTCACCAGTGTAACCAATCCGCTGCAACATCAAGAGGTACCAAAGCATCCACCAACGCAGCAATAGTTCAGTGAAGTGATATTCCCAGTGGAAGCATTCGAGCTCGCTCTATTCACATTGTGCGACGGTAGACTGCATTTTGCCACTAGTCTCCCGGCCGCCCTATCTCATTGCCGTCTGTCCAGCAACGCATTTCGTTTCGTCAAAAATGCCTCAATCATTGCACTAAGTCGACATACCAGCGTCTAGATCAGTGATGATTGGTCACTCAGGACCCAAACGATGTCGGAGTTTTTCGTGTCAACCAGTTTTCGCTCCCCCTTTGGCCCGCCCACGAAGACAATCCCACACTCGTTGATAAACTTCTCACCTTCCTCGCCCTTCAGATGGAGCTCCTGTCGAACAAAGTCGATCGGAATCTGTGGTCGATATCTGTTACACGACAGCAACATGAGCATCGCTGTCACCCAGTGCCAGCATCACCATGACAAACACAGCAGCTACGTACGCTTTGCAGATTGCGCGCAGCGCTTTTAACCGGATCGACGGTACCAGCGGATCCATTAAGTATCCAGCCATGTTTGGCGCGCTTGCGTACAGCATGAAGAAGCGATGGTAGTTGTTCATCGCCACTGCTTCACGGACAGCCAACGCATGCTTGATGTCCTCCTGGGCTCGAAGCGCCGCAGATGCCATTCCCAAAACATTATACATCCCCAGTTGCCCTGCATTGGAGTCACCTTTCTTGGCTTGCACACAGACGTAGATGGAATACAGAATGCGATAGGAAAGAAACTCGATGGCTTGGCCTGGAATCGCTTTCTCATACAGCTCATGGAGCTGGGTCTGGCATTGATTGAACTCGTTGATATCTCCCGATTCCAGAGCAATACGTGCGTGCGTCTCGTACACTAGCACGGTGAATTCATTCTTGATTCGCTGGACAGTTAGGTCTTGCCGAATGGATTTGAGCTGACTGCACGCGTATTCGTATTCACATTTGTCGTCCTTCCACTTCTTCTTTACCATTGTAAGCGCCTTCTTGAGCACAGGCTCTGGGCGTACTGTAGACGGATGCGGTGCAGACGTCAATCGCAAATATTCCTTCTCCACCTTCTGGCACGTGCCGCGGATCGTCATCGCTTCCAGATCCAGATCGCCTTCATCGTTCATCACGCGCATCGTGCTTGTATCCACAGTGGGCACCGCGTGCTTTGCTGCCTCATATTGATCCTTCAAGAACCGTTGTCGACGCTGATTCTTTTTCTGCAAGTCCTCAGCTGTCTCCCTACACATTCACAGCCCACAATTCATCAGCACAGCGAACGCGCACATCGCAAATGCTTGCTCAGCCTAAGTCACGTACCGATTGCGTTTGGTGGGCTTGTTGCTGTCGAACGGGATAAATGCGCCCGGAGGACGCATACCTCGCGGTGGCGGAGGTCGGAAATATTGATTCGGTGGCGCGCCACCGTACGCTGAGGGTGACGGCAGCGGGTTGGTCACATTGGGCGTCACGGCAGGCGCGTTGCTGGTGATCCGAGGCAGTGGCTCTGCCAGCCAGTTGCGCGTCCAGAGCTGGTTGTTCATGATGGCGTTGGTGATCAGTTCCTTGAGCGAGCCCTGCACCATCGCCTGATCGGCCGCACCGCGGCAGCGTGCAAACGCTCGCTTGACGTAGTCGTGCAACGAGTCAGGCCACTTGGTATTGCCTCCACCCAGCGCGTTGGTGGCGTTGGTGGCCGGTGGAGGCGCGAACGTCCGTGGCGGAGGACCGCGCGGCGCGGGCCCTCTAGCGCCAATATTAAACCGCACAGGTGGCGCCGAGATCACATGTGTGTTGGTGGTGGTGCTGCTGTTGTTCGCTGCCGCTGGGTTAGACCATTGCTGCTGCTGTTGCTGCCATGGCGCGGCAGGTCTCGCCGGCGGCGGCCGCATCTGCGGTGGTGGCCGCGCCCCTGGAGGCATCATGCCCGGTCGCGGCGGCGGTGGCCGGCCGAACGCTCCTGGTGGCGGCGGTGGCATCATACCAGGTCTTGGTGGCGGTGGTCGCCCTGCGACCTGCACCGAAGCGACGTCCAAATGAGTGAGCACCCGACTCATGCATCAGCACGTCAAAGCCACATGCAGCAACGTACTCCACGCGCGTACTGCGCCGCGCCGGCAGCTGCCGGCGTGCCGTAAAACTGCGCGTACCCAGCGTACTGGCTGTTGGCGCCGTTCTGTTGGTCGCCGGGCCCCATGGTCACCCGGCAGCGCCCGATGCTCAGTCGTTCTCCTCCTCGCTTGTCCTGCACGACAGCCCGTGGCGCTGCAAGCAAAGCCGCTGCGTGTGCGGGCACACCTGCTTGACCACGACACGAGCTTCTGCTGCTGATGCTAAAGCCGTCAGAACGCGTCCAAACCTTCGCGGCTGGATGCAGTGACGTCGAGAGAGCGACGCAGACGGTGGCCGCTGGCGCTTCAGTTGAGCGCGTTGTGGGTGTTCGATGCGGTGCCCAATGTCGCTATCTCCAGGCACTCTACCGCAAATTACATAGCAATATCATTAACGACACCTCGATTGAATACCCCAGTTGATTGGATAACAATATATTGCGGACCTGTGCGGACGGTCGTCACTGAACGACCTGGAACAGCAGTGAACGACCAAGGAAGAGGATGCTGGCGAAGCGATTGGCATCGATGGCGCTGCGCCGCGGCGGCCTGACGGCGACCACGGCCACCGCGACGCGCATGGCGCTGCGCGCAAGCGTGAACGCCATGCCTGTGCGCCGCTTCGCGTCGGCCAAGGATGACAGCGGCTCGCACTCGGACTTTGCGCCCAAGTTCCACGCTGCGCCATCGAGCAACAAGGACGCCGTGCTGGAAATGATCGAGAGCCACGTCAAGACGTACCCGATCATGCTCTACATGAAGGGCACGCCGTCGGCGCCACAGTGCGGCTTCAGCATGCAGGTCGTGCGCATCCTGCACGCCCAGGGCGTGAGCTTCGACAGCGTCAACGTGCTCGATCACCCGGAGATCCGTGAGGGCGTCAAGGAATACTCGTACGTGGCCATTCGTATTAGATGCGGTTGGCATTGAGATGGATTGATGGGATAGCGGGCTGATGGTGTTGATGTGCAGGCAATGGCCAACGATCCCGCAGCTGTACGTGAAGGGCGAGTTCATCGGTGGCTGCGATATCGTCACCGACATGCACAAATCCGGCGAACTCGCGGAGTTGCTCGGAGAGTTTGTCAAGAAGAACTAGGCGAATGGCTGTGGATAGGGAAGAGAAAGCGACGCTTGACGAGGAGGAAATGCCTATGCGAAGACATGGGAGCAGTCAATAAACACACGAATGCTGCACTTTGCAGCGACTTGGGCCATGCCATGCGTTCTCGAATGATCTATTGTGACTCACAGCTCATGATCGTGATGATGTCTTTATTAACTATGAGTTCTCGCCCATAGCTGAGGATGAGGCTCGAGAGGTGGTGGCGATACCAAGTAACACGTGGCTCAGGATCGAGGATGTATCTGGTTGGGTCCACTGCCACCATCACCACCATCACACGAAGACCAAATGGGTGGTGCTCTATGCATCCATCGAAGTCTTCCAACTTGGTGGCCACACCAAGGATTCGCCCACCTATTGGCCGTCGCCCAAACGTAGTATGACAGACGTGGAGTCATCAATCACCTGCAACACATTCGACTGCACAGCCAACCGAGACGTGCGACTGGGATGCTCTGGCTTCGTAAATATCTCCATCAGCAATGGCGTTGAGCGTGAGGTTGTTGATCTCGATGCGTTTCTTGAGACTGTAGCGGACACATTTCGGTACTGCAGGGGCGCAGACGACCTAGATGCTGGTCCGATCGTAATCCGCCAGCTCAGACATTCGAGATCAACCACGTCCATCAGTTCTGGATCTGCGCGGAATTCTTTCTCGAGCTCAACGCTCTGTTGGTGCGTCTGGAGAATAGTTTTCGCGGCCATCATGGGGGGCATGTGTTTATAGTAGAATGGCGTCCAGTTCTTCGACAGTGATGACCAGAGGCCGTCGCTCCATTCACCTACCTCATGCACTGACTTTGATTCCTCGATCACAGAGTTCAAATTGCTTGGTACCAGCGCACATGGCCAGTTGTGGCTGACGTCGCAACAAATACTCCAAGTCGTCCAAGCGTTGAGCAAGTCCCTCATTCTCTCCGCTTGGAGCTGTACCACACATATGATTTGCATCATCGATGTGTGTCTGCATAACCGATGCTGGTCGCTTCGAGCTTGTTTGAATAGGAGACAATGGTATGCGAGGCAAAACAGCCACTCGAGTCCGGTGGACCCATGAGTGATGTCTTCACCATATGAGCACAAAACGTTGTTTTGTCTGGAAGTGAGCTTAGCTGCAACGACCGTAACAATGAGAGCGTCGTACCCGGTACGTAACATGACTGCTCAAGCACTGGCGCCTATCTACCAGCTTTCGCTCATTTGCACTTCCTGCGCTGCCTTCCTGTTGCGCCTCATGATGATGGCGGCCATTCGATAAGCCATAAGTTCTCGTGGGTGCGAACCGACGCCCGGGCAGTTCTTTGCTGTCGCGGTCGACGACCAAGGCGATCGCAGTTTGGTGGTGATGGCGATCCGCGGTACTAGCGAGACAGTGGAGAAGGAATACCGACGCTTAATGTGCGCCCCGGACCATCCACAGTACGCCCAGAGCCTGTGATCAAGAAGGCGCTTGCAATGGTTGAGCAAAAGTGGAAGAATGGGACGTGTGAGTACGAGTATGCTTGCAGCCAACTCAAATCCATCCGGCAAGACCTAACTGTCCCGCGAATCAAGAATGAATTCACCGTGCTAGTGTACGAGACGCACGCACGTATTGCTCTGGAATCGGGAGATATCAACGAGTTCAATCGTGTGCAAGCCAAGAAAGGTGACTCCAATGCAGGGCAACTGGGGATGTATAATGTTTTGGGAATGGCATCTGCAGCGCTTCGAGCCCAGGAGGACATCAAGCATGCGTTGGCTGTCCGTGAAGCAGTGGCGATGAACAACTACCATCGCTTCTTCATGTTGTACGCAAGCGCGCCAAACATGGCTGGATACTTAATGGATCCGCTGGTACCGTCGATCCGGTTAAAAGCGCTGCGCGCAATCTGCAAAGCGTACGTAGCTGCTGTGTTTGTCATGGTGATGCTGGCACTGGGTGACAGCGATGCTCATGTTGCTGTCGTGTAACAGATATCGACCACAGATTCCGATCGACTTTGTTCGACAGGAGCTCCATCTGAAGGGCGAGGAAGGTGAGAAGTTTATCAACGAGTGTGGGATTGTCTTCGTGGGCGGGCCAAAGGGGGAGCGGAAAATGATTGATGCTGAAGCCTCGGATTTGGTTGTCAGTTGTAGCTCTGAGTGATTAATCTCGACCAATTGTTATAATGCGCTGGGGCATCGATCGGGTAGCGACGCTTTCAGCGTGAAGATGCAAAGGTGGCCACACAAGATAAGCAGAGCGAGCTGAACGCTTGATCGCAGGGGTACTAGGTCACCCCAGTACAGTAAATCTTCCTGGTAGAACAGTACTGTGACTTACAGCTGATCGACCTCGAGTGGTGAGTTTTTTCGGTTTGAGTCACCGTGGATCTCGCGTCTGTTGCGTTGGTGTTCACGATATCGGAGAATGGCGCGGTCCACCATAATTGGCCACGTAGCACTTCGGCAATCGCGGGATGTTTGTGTTGCTGGTGGCTAATGCGGGTGCATAAAATAGGGAGGCGACCTCAATGGCGGAAATCCTTCACGCTGTTTCTGGTCACTCACTCGAGGCATGCGTTCTGTGTCGGCATTCAACGTGGCAAAGTGAGCGCTGCTGCAAAAGTCGATGATGCCAAAGTGAAGCCAAGCAAGAACGAGAGCGAATGAGAAAGTCACGTCGCCAACGTATCGAACCTACAGCTCGACACCAGATTGCCCTGCGCCCAACCAAATCATTCTGAGTGGTGCTACACACGGAATCACCAGCGTTGATACGGTCTTCTAATGAATGGCTGGAGTGGCTGGCGGTGGACGTCGGGCATCATGAGCGAGTGGCTGTCCATGGTTTGTAGCGGTGACTCGGCGAGCAATTGCGACACGGTCTGGCAGATCAAGTCCGCCAGAAATGCAGGCGTGTTGGCTGCCGTCGAAATTATCATATGACTGGGTGATTCAGCGCAGGAAGCTGGAACGTTGACATCGACCCGTTCGCGTTCACAGCACAGCATGCTGTGGCGACGTTGGTCATGCATGCAAATTCTCATGGTTCTTCTCACCAATAATTCCAGAAGTGATCACATTCCAGCTGAGGCCGAGAATTGGGAGATGGAAGTGCAGCGGCCTTTCTCGACGTGATGGTCAGGCACACGCGCTTTCACTCGACCTTGGTTTGATGTCTCATCGAGGCCAAAGAGCACACAGCGTTTGGCAAACATGAAGACCAGCTGGTGGACCAAATCAACCAGGAGGCCAGCATGGCGCCGTCAGCGTCACAAGCGAGTGGACCGCGTGGTGACCAGCTTCGTGTCCAAACAGCTGGCAGAGAAAACCAGTTGGTTTTGCGCGATCTCCACAGAGCTCTCTCTTTCGGTCGTGGCCATCTGGTTCATGGTTGGAGCGCGAAGCCGGCTCTTCTCGCTTGTGCTTGCGAGTGTTGCGACTGCGTTGGTTCCCTGATTCCACACTGCCTGCGCAGCACCTGTTGGTTGCGCACCTCCCGTCTTTGCTGGCAGAACACAATCGCACTCGCAGAGAGCGAGTCCAGGCAGAGAGAACACCGCTCCAGCCAGGACCCACCACGGCAAACGTGCCAACGGTCTGGAAAGGCACGACGGGACAGTGCGAGTTCTTCGGTCTGGAAGCTTGATCAACCACCATGAACTCCAACACCAACACGACGAGTCGGCGTGGGCCGCGGTCGCAACCATCCGACATGGACATGCGGCCGCCGGCTTCGATCCGTTCTTGCGGTTCGCAGCCGTACGTGTCTAGCGTCGTGCACACGGGGTCGGCGTGGCCGTCCAACAACCTGCAGGAAATTGTGTCGATGCGATCGTATTCCAACGCCAGCGAATTCGTGCGCACCTTCAAGGAAATTCCGTCAGTCGAAGAAGCGCTGAGCACGCTGGATCGTGCTGCCCAAGCGCTAGCCATGAAGCGCCTTCGTGAGGCTCTTAAGCTGTACATGGAAGGCGGATACTCGATGGCGAACGCGGCCGAGCACCAGTCGCACCCCAAGATCCGCAACCTGCTCACGAGCAAGGGCTTTGAGATGATCAACTGGTGCGGTCGCCTCTGTGACGTCTTGGAAGGCCGTGTCCAGGACCTCAATCCACGACCAGGTGTGCACAAGATTGGCATTCCGGTCGACAATTTCAACGACGAGTGGCAAGGCCCCGAGATGCTCGAGGAAGAGTACGATCGCATATGGTACACGCCTGTGTACTGTCCAAAGGCGGTCGACTTCACCGCTTACAGCCATCGCTTGCGGTGTGGCGAGCTTGGTCGTCGCCCAAAGCTCATGATCTGCGTCACGATCTACAACGAAGGTCCAGATCAGCTGAAGCTGACCCTGCGCAAGCTTGGCAACAACTTGATCTACCTCAAGAACCAGCAGCCACGCAACAAAGAGCTTGAGGGCTTCGCTGGCGACAACTTTTGGCAGGACGTGTTGATCTGCATCGTTGCCGATGGCCGCGAGAACGTGCACGAGAAGATGCTCGAGTATCTGAGTCAGATTGGCTTGTACGACGAAGACCTGATGACAATCCAGAGCGCAGGCATTGGTCCCAACTGCCACATGTTCGAGCACACGCTGCAGCTGACGGTGAATAACAAGCACTTGCCACCGATCCAGGCAGTTTTTGCCATGAAGGAGCAGAAGGCGTCCAAGCTGGACTCGCACAACTGGTTCTTCAACGCATTCGCGGAGCAAGTGCATCCTGAATACACGATTCTCATGGATGTCGGCACGATGCCTACGAAGAGTGCGCTCTATAACATGCTCTACGCTTTCGAGAACAACAAGCAGATCGGCGGAGCTTGCGGCCAATTGGCAGTCGAAGACCCGTTCAAGAACCTGAGCAACTGGGTCGTCTCTGCCCAGCACTTTGAGTACAAGATCTCTAACATTCTCGACAAGTCGCTGGAGTCGTGCTTCGGCTTCATCAGTGTGTTGCCTGGCGCATTCTCAGGCTACCGCTACCAAGCGATTCGCGGCCCCCCACTCGAGGCGTATTTCCACACTTTGGATGTAGACTTGGACGTGCTGGGGCCCTTCTACAGCAACATGTACCTGGCTGAAGACCGTGTGTTGTGCTTTGAACTGCTGGCTCGCAAGGATTGTCGCTGGACGATGCACTACGTCAAGGACGCTGTTGCACGCACCGACGTGCCGCACGACCTCGTGAGCTTGATCTGGCAGCGCCGTCGCTGGCTCAACGGCGCATTCTTCGCTACGCTTTTCAGCATCTGGAATTGGGGGCGTGTGTACTCGGAGAGCTCGCACTCGTTCTTGCGCAAGTTTTTCCTGCTGTTCTTCTACGTCTACCACGTCGCGAACACCATCTTTGCATTCGTCCTGCCAGCCAACGTGTACTTGGCGCTCTACTTCATCGTGTTCCAGGGATTTCAGCAGAACCGCCTCAGGTTCATGGACACGTCCAAGTTCACTGACTCGGCGCGAGACAGCGCTGTGTACGTCTTCAATTCCATCTACGCCATCGGGCTGCTCATGCTGCTGATCATCGGCCTCGGCAACAACCCGAAACACATGAAGTTCACCTATTATTTCGTTGGCGCGCTGTTCGGCGCGTTGATGATGGTCTCGTCGCTCGTTGCCCTCGGTGTCTTCTTCTCCACAGACTCGAACACGGACTCGATCCTCTTGGCCGTGTTCACGGTCGGCGTCTACTTCATCGGCTCGGCGCTCCAGGGCGAAGTGCACCACATCTTGCTCACGTTCACACACTACACGGCGTTGATTCCGAGCTTCGTCAACATCTTCACCATGTACTCGTTCTGCAACCTTCAGGACTTGTCGTGGGGCACCAAGGGGCTGAACCAGGACCCAGTGCTCACGCCTGGTGAAGACAAGGAGAAGGGCGACTTCAAGGACGTCCTCGCCAAGCGCCGCGCTCTGGAGGAACGCAAGCGCGCCCACATCGAGCGCCAGGACAACCACAAGCGCCAGTTCGAGGCGTTCCGCACCAATATCCTGCTCATCTGGATCTTCGCCAACGTGACTGTGGCCGTGACGGTGAGCGAGCTGGCCACGGCCAACAGCTACCTGCCGGTGCTGTTCCTGATCGTGGCGGCCATCAACATGATCCGTCTGGCTGGCTGCCTCGGCCACATGATCTACGTCTGGACGGCGCCAATCCGTGGCTACTTCTTCGAGTCGGTGGAAGGCGACATCCGCATCAGCGAGCAATCGTACCAGGGCTCGCACTACTTGAAGATGCAGGACGAAGTGCGATCGATGCGGAGTGGCCCCGCCCCTGGCTCCATCGCTTAAATTCAGACACAACACACACACATTGAATGACAGAAGCGAGGATGGCAATGCAGTAGCGAGGAAGGAAGAACGAGAGAAACAGCGAGCGAGCGAGCGATGACGCCTTCGTGTGTGTGTGTGTGTTCATGTAGCACTTACGTAGCCAGCGAGACAAAGAATAAACAATGGATTCCTCGTCACATCCCAGGACTGATGGTCGCTTGCGCATTCCAGTGCCATTGTTCCCATTGCCAATGTCATGGCATGCACGGCCACGGCCGTCGTCGTCTGTGGGGGTCCATCAACAAGCCGAGTTGAAGTGCCGGTGCCCGGCTGTAATGGCGGCAGCAGCACTTCGTCCTCAGCAGTTGGAGGGTGAGTCGCGCCCAGTTGTCAGCGCGGGCGCCAGAGCCTGCGTGTGTGTGTGCATGCGTCTGCAACGTCTGACGGTCGTGGCTGGCACCGCGTGCGTCTGGGATCCGCCGCCCAGCGCCGCCCATTGCTTCAATGTCCGACGGAGCTTACTGCACGTTGAAGCAGTTGCCGTGGAAGCGCCTGAAATCGGCGCCGCGCGTGACAACACGGGCCTATCCCCACAGCACTGAATGCCAGCATCGACAGCTAGTGAATCATGGCACACCAAAGCTTCAGCTTCTGGATGCGACACCCAGGAACGTAGGCAGGGGCCACAATAGGAATGAACGGTGGGCCGTGGAGGAAAGTGATCACGCATTAGACCTTCGGCTTGAGCGATGCGACATTGGCGGGGCGGGAGGGCTGGTGCTGCTGGTCTCTGTCCGCAGTGCACGCCTCGACGCTGCTTGGGGTGGTCGCTTCATTGGCTGCTGTAGCAAACGCGTCGGGCCCGTAGGCCCCTTCTGTCATGTGCGTGTGTTGCTGCGAACGGACGGATGGGTCCGGGGCAAGAGTTGTAAGTGCGTTGCAGGGGTCGGGGTCGCACTCAAAGCGCTCTGATTGGTGCAACTCTCGCCGCAATTTCAACCGCTCGTAGCCAATCACAGGCCGCAGCGGGCGGGGTTGGCGTACTTAGCCGGAGAGACCAGGCTCACCACTTGTGACGCGCAGGTCGAAGTCGATGGTGTACCAGCCGACGCCACCGCAGAAAGCGAACGACCGGCTCGCGCGCAAGCTCCAACCGCGATCGATCATGCTCGCTGCTCGACACGGCCTTCGCCCACGCGCTATTGCGGCCTCCAGCCACTGGCGGCGGCATGAGCTGCGCTGGGCATCCACCGCGCAGGTCGTCTCGCCAGCACCGACGGCCTCCGCGTCGGCGCCGGCGGCTGCCAAGACCAGCGACACCCCGGCCGAGTTGATCTCGTTCCAGGAAACCAAGACGATCTTCAAGCACAAGACCAGCGCCGAGCTCGCGCGCGCCTACGGTGTCTTCCGTATCTGCCAGCTGCCGTGGCTGGTCAAGCGCAGTGAGCAGTTGGTCAAGATGGCGTACGTGTTCCCTGGCGAGAAGTTCACCAACAAGCTGCTGCGCTCGACGTTCTTCGGCCACTTCTGCGCTGGTGAAGATGCCAATGAGATCCGTCCTGTCATTGACAGCCTCTCACACGCGGGCATTGGTGCCATCTTGGATTATGCTGCGGAGGCTGATGTGGCCGAGCCGCGTGACTTGAGCGGCGTTGACCACAATCTCTTGCAAGCGCGTACGTACGAGTACGAAGACGAATCCACGTGCGACGCCAATGCTGCCATTGCGCGTCAGGCGATTATTGATGCTGGTGCCACCAAGGCTCCCGGTGCACCAGCGTTTGCTGCCATCAAGTGCACGGCGCTGGGCAAGCCAGAGCTGCTCATGCGCATGTCCTCGATCATTGTGCAGGCCAACCTGCTCTTCCGCACGCTGGATGGACCAAACCTCTCGCGTGCTAAGTCGCGCTTCTTGGACACACTGGTGGATTACCCAACGCTCAGCGCTGGGCTTCGCAATGCTGGCCTTGAAATGGAAGAAAAGGAGATCAAGCGACTATTCGACGAGATGGATAAGTCTTCTGGTGACGGCGTGATTGATTACGTTGACTGGGTCAGCTTCCTGGATCCGTTCGATCTTACAATGGGACCATTGACGCAATTTATCCAGGAGCAGCCGCTTGATGACCGGGAAAAGTCTCAGCTGCGCAACATGATTCATCGTCTGGAAGCCCTGGCTGCCGAGGCTGCCGAGCATGGCGTCAAGCTCATGGTGGATGCCGAACAGACATACATGCAGCCAGGTATCGATCACCTGGTGTTGAACCTGCAGCGTAAGTACAACCGCGACAACCAAGACGTGATCTACAACACTTTCCAGTGCTACCTCAAGATCTCATCCGACCGCGTGGACATCGACCTGGAACGTGCTCGACGAGAAAACTTCCGCTTTGCCTGCAAGCTGGTGCGTGGCGCGTACATGGTGCAAGAGCGCAAGCGTGCACGCGACATGGGCTACCCAGACCCAATCCACGATTCCATGGAGGACACGCACGCCAACTACGACGCGCAAGTGAAGAAGCTGCTGGGCAGCAACTCGATTGCCAGCTTCATGGTGGCGTCGCACAACGAGGACTCGGTCAAGAACACGGTCAAGCTCATGAACGACATGAACATCGACCGCCAGCAAGGTGGCGTCTACTTCGGCCAGCTCCTGGGCATGTGCGACCACGTGTCGTACACGCTGGGCAGCGAGCGCTACCGCGTGTTCAAGTACGTGCCGTACGGCCCAATCGGCGAAGTGCTGCCGTACCTCATCCGTCGCGCGCAAGAAAACTCGGGCCTGATGAGCGGTGCCAGCAAGGAAATGACGCTGCTGCGCAAGGAGATCACGCGTCGCCTCGTCGGCCGAGGTTGAAGTGGTCATGTACAACAACAAAACGTCACCAAATTAATAAAAGAAACAAACAAAACAAATTTGAAACAAACCCGTTGGAAATTGAACAGAGTAACACGGTCAAGAGTGACACAATACTAGCAGTATGGAGTATGGTGTCACTGTTGAGCGGATACAGTCACTGTTTGGTGGTTTTGAAGCTCGATCACCCACGAAGCGCGCAGAACAACCGTGATGATGCGTAGCGCAATGCAGTCGGTGCGCGGCGGCAGTCGCTTGGGATGGACAGCAAACCGACTGCCTCGTGCGGTCCAGGTGGTTGCGGACCGAAATGTTCGCTGGGCCTCGTCGACTGCAGCTCCGAAAGCCGCGCTGTGTGTCATCGGCAATGAAGTGCTGACTGGAAAGGTCAGCGTGCGTGGATGCATTTGGCCGCATCATGTGATGATTGAGTGTGCAGCTGAAAGGGCATTGATGTGTGTGTGCGCGCTGTCTGTTATATTTCTGATGGGAAATCCAGACGCAAGACACGAACTCGTTGTTTGTGGCCCAGTTCATGCATCGCCGCGGCATCGACCTCGTGCGCATTGTCGTCATTCCCGACGAACTCGAGGTAATGTCACGTGTCATCCCCACACACCAGTGCGTTTGTGTGCTCAGGTGCACTGTTAATCAATTCAGACCATCGCATCAACTGTCAAAGAGCTTTCCGACACAGTCGGACCAGATGGCTACGTCATCACGACAGGTTCGAGCTCTTGGACGCAAGTCAATCACATGGTGATGGTCTGACACTCGTGCACGCACTGAAAGGTGGAATCGGTCCCACGCACGACGACATCACGTACGAAGGAGTGGTAGGTCCTTTCTGTTTGTGGTCTCTGTGGAGCACGTCCTCTAACAGTTGCGTGTGGGCATGTAGGCGAAAGCATTCGGCGTCGGTGTTGCCATCCACCAACCGACGTTGGATGGTTTGCAAGCGTACATGGCCAAGCGCAACCCATCGCACGTCGTGAATGACGACCGGAAGCGTATGGCCATCCTGCCCGTGGGCTGCAAGGTGCTCCAGACTGCCACGTGGGTGCCCATTGCCGTGATGAAGAACGTGTACGTTCTGCCCGGCATCCCGTTCATGGTCAAGGACATGCTCACATACAATGAAGACCATTTTCAAGGAGTGCCGATCCATCGAGCAATTGTACGTGCGCGCGATGGTTGTTATGATCGGGTGAGGATGCGCTGATGGTGACGAATGCCCCGACGATGACAGGTGCACACGATGGGTTTTGAGGGTGACATTGCTGCTGGGCTCTCGGCCGTGCAGAAGAAGTATTCGAACGTCGCCATTGGCAGCTACGTGAACCTCACACATCATAAAGGCGAAGGCAAGGGTGACAGTTCGTACAATACCCGTCTCACTGTCGATGGGCGTGATCGAGATGAAGTGGAAAAGGTCGCAGCGGAGCTCGTTGGTGTGGTGGATGGGTTTCGCATCACCGAGCAGTCGTAGTGAGCACCTCGAGATAAAGTATCACCTGCACAGATGATGCGCTCTCCACAAATGCTTCGTTGATATAGATGGCGTAATATATTCAATGTGCCGAATGGTATGCAAGATTTCCATGTCTATAGATGTGAGTGTCGAGGCTCTTAGTTAAAAAGGAAGACGAGTGCGAATCCAGTGAGCGTCGCGGCGGTGGTCATCGCAGCCGTGAATGTCGCACCGCTGGTACTTGGGGTTGGAGTCTTCGCTGTCGGAACGGGAGATACCGTGATCGCCGGAGTCGAGTTGGTGTTGTTTGGCGTCACTGTGTCGTTGGGCTTCGATCCTGTCGCTCCATTATCACCGACGGCCTTTGCCAGCACTGGAAATTGGAAGCTGCCATTGTTCACGATGCAACCAGCATCTCCCTTAGAACACGCCGAGCAGATTTGGTGGTAACCGGAACGAGCACAGCCCGAGCTGCAGCCCTTGACGTTCTTGTAGCATGGTGGGTTCTGAGCTGTCAGCGCGGCGATCGTTGGCAGCGGCTTCATGTGGGCGACCGTTGCGTTGTCAATCTGCGACGAGCTCCCGCCGTTGATGAGCTTGCTATAGGTAGTGAGCATCTTCAAGGTACGACCCGAGTTGGCTGTGGTGTTCTGTGGGTCCTTCCAGAAATCAATGCCGCTGATGAAGGTGCCGTTGTCGACGGTAGCGTTGAACTCGACGTTGCCGTCATTGCAGAAGGCAGCGAAGTTGCTGTACGCCGTCCCGTTCTTGTCTTTCATGGCAGTGATTCCCACCACATCGTCAATTGGCACGTAGCCAAGAATGCGGTAGTTGAACGTGCACGCCACGCCATCAGGCATGACGTTGTAGTCGCAGAGACCGCGGTGGGTCTTGGCACGGCAATCGTCGGTCTTGTTGGCCCCCCACTTCACCAATGGGCACGAGTTAGGAAACGAATACCAGTAGGTACCTGGATAAGGTGCGCGTGCATCTGATTCCTTCAATCCAGCGCCGACGGAAGCTCCGACATTAGGTTGGTGCTGATCACCGTTCAACTGGAGACACTGGGGCGAGAAGCCGTCCGTACCGTTCTGTGGTGTGCACTGACCTCCGTCCATCGGCATCATTGACGAGTACTCGCCATCGTCGTACAGAGCCAACGACGTGTTGGGTTGCACGAACACGATGTCGTAGAAGACCATAAATTGCACGTTGTTCTTGCGCTTGCACTTCTCGTCGGCAGAGCGCGACTGCACGTTGATACACTCAGCCTGGACGTACATCAGACCACCTTCAACCGATGCCGTGTTGACCGTGTCGAGTGCACCGCGGAACTTGGTCTCAAACGTATCGCCGCCGTACTTGGACGTGAACATGTTGTACGTCGAGTTCCACACTGGGTTGTCACTTTGTGCGCGGGCGTGCACGACACGAACGGGTGTCATGTGGTAGGCGTCTGTGTTGTTGGTCTTGGTCAATGCGCTCACCCAGTCCGAGTCAGCAGCCAACTCGCGACCTTGAATGGCGCGCATGTGCTGGGAAGGCGCGCCAGTGGCCGGCACCAACGCAACAACAGTGCCGACAACGATGGGGAAAATCTTCATTTTGCCTGGGAGGTCGAGCTGAGTGCCACCCGAAGTGGTTGGGGCAGTGGCTTTTGGTTCTGCTGCTTGGGTGCTGGGAAACTGCGAAGTGATCAGCCGAGCGACCTGGGAATGCGGTCATCGTCGGCAGAGCAGGCAGCATATCTTCAGGGACAAACGGTCGATCGGCGAGCACGGTCCTTGCTCTCCTCATGTCTTATCGATCTGCGACCTTGGCCACAACACTTGGAGAATGTATAGCTGGAATTTTGGAAGCGGCCAGATCGCTGTACTCAGGTTGTTCTAAACATATCTCGGATATTTCGCATGCGACAATTATAAGAACCCTAGGTGTTCGTTCAAAAGGTAACAAAGTTCACAGTGATATTGAAGAAATGCGGCGTGTGCCTGCCTGTCTTGCTTGATGCACGCAGCCCACCCGCCATCCTGAGCTGCTATCTGCACGATCAGCGTCTTTGCGTCTTGTCCAACAAGCTTGCCGCCGCTGGAGCCTCTTGCGTCGGTTCTGGGATCATGAGATGCTCAGGCACGTCCTTGATGATGTTGCCGGCACGCGCCTTCATCCACTTGCGGAAGTTCCAGTAGATCGACATGTCTTTCAGCGCCAACGCGTGACCAAGTGCGTTGTGCCAATCAAGACGACTCAGGCGAGGGTTGCTCTGCATCATTTGCATTGTCAGCCGGCATGCTTCACGGTAGTCCTTGCGCTTCTGCGCGTAATACTGGATCAATTCGCGGTAGCAGTCGGTGCTTTTCTCCATTTTCTTGGCGTGCTTGTTCAACAGTTGCACTGCCGTGTCAATGGCACCGGCGCGGATGTATGCCAGGATCAGGTTCTTGTACGTGAGCGAGTCCCAGTGCATGCCGTTCTTCTTCATCTGATTGGCCATTTTGTATACTTCTTCGTACTGCTGCAGCTCGAGCAACGCCACGAGCACAGCGTTCTGCGCAAACAGGTTCACTTCGTCACCGCATTCCATGCGCTGGTGGTAAATCTCTATTGCGCGCTTCTTGTTTTCGTTGGACGACTTCGCGTACGCCATGAGCACACCGCCCAGGTAGATGCCGTGGACTTGCTTCTGCATATCTTCGCTCATTTCTTCGTATACGGAAATGACGTTCTCCCACTTCTTCCCCTTGGCACACGCCGCAATCACCGAGTTGTACATGGTCATCGCTGGCTGGAAGCCGTCCTCTTTCAGGCTGTTGAAGGCGTCGAGGGCAAGATCCCAACGCCCGGTCTTGCCAGCACAGATCGCCAGCGAGTGATACGTGCTCTGCGTCATCTGCAAACCACGCTGGCGGATAGCACGCACGACGCCCACGGCGGAGCGGACGTCGCCAACGCGCGCACAACTGTTGACGATGTTGTTGTAGATGACAATGGTCGTGTCCACTTTGTGCGCCATCATGTCGTCAAAGATCTCGAGCACGAGTTCGTGCTGATTGGATTTCAGCGCCGCCGACAATGCGCGCGAGTACGTCACCGTCTTGGGCACGTAGCCGTCGTTGCGCATGACCTCGAAGACCTTGAGCGCTTGGTTGAACATCTCGGCCTTGTAGCACGACGCCACAATGCTCGAGTACGCGTGGATGCGAGGACGCACGCCCTTCTCGCGCGAGTAGCGCAGCGCGTCAATGGCGTCTTCCCAGCGCCGACGCGATGCCAACGCATCGATGATGGCCGTCGACACATCCACCGTCAAGCCATCGCCGTTTGCTGCTTGGATCTCCTCGAGGATCCCGAAGGCGACGCTGCCATACTTGGGCTGCGTCGAGCACCTCGCCAACGTGTCCAAGTATTCGTCCTCGAGCGTCAGCTCGCCTGGATCCTTGGCTTCTGAGTAATGCGAGCGCTGCTGCTGGTTCACCACAGTCGAGCGCGGCATCGGCATGGCCGTCGACGGGATCCAATGGAGCAAGCGCACTCCCTCGGTCACAGCTGGCGTGCGTGCGCGGGGCGTCCAAGACGCAGCGCCCATGGAAGGACTGCACGCCACGGAGCGCACGCTGCGCTGCGTGGCATCCACGGCCGTCGCGCGCCAGGCGTGCGCTGTCTGGCGCCACATCAGCACGCGCACCATTGTCACCTTCCAGGCACTTGACACCCACACTGCCCTCCGCCGTCCACTGCGGTCGATGCCTCCCAAGCAGCAACCAGATTGGCCCCCCAGCCAGCAACCGCAGCAAGGTGAGGTTGTTAAACGGATCGAGCGCCACTTCACGACTGTACATTAAAAATACCACACCAACTACAGTATGGACCACATTAATGCATACCCTTGAACCACTGCAATTCCCCACCTCAATAATTGTTGTGTCGTTGGGGGACGCTTTTATTCAGGAGGAAGACGGTACGCTTCCGCTCAGGGTTTCCCTGCAGGGTTCTGCGTCTGGCTTGGCATTGGCATCACCCACCCGCCCGACAGACACAGAGACAGCAGCGCAGTGACGTCTCTGAGGGCTTGGTTCGCCTGTGCGGGTCTCTCTCTGTGGGTCTGGCCTCCTCGAATGCGAACACGCAGTCGCACGACTCGCTCGTGTCTCTCTCCGCTGCACCCGCTCACTGCACCCATCGACACATCCGCTGCATCGCGCGGGATATCTTCAACTCGCCACTTGAAGCCCCGAGTGGCCAGAGAACAATTATTGCTCGGGCGCCATGGGCAACCTCGTGACCATGGGGTACGCGGCGGGTGACGCGGAAGAGCCCGCCACGAACGACTACGTGCAGCGCCTGGCCGCGCCCGACCTGCGCCGCTACACGGAAGGATACCGACGCATCTGCCGCCTCGACACGCCCGGCATGGGCGGTGCGGCGACCGACACGTCAACGTCGACGTCGGCCTCGGCGTCGCCCTCCAAGCTGGCGTCCGCGCGCGCGGGAGTGGCCCGTGTGGCGGCGACGGCGCCAGCGACCAGTGCGGCGACGACTACGCCACCTGCGCGCGGGGCCGGGCTGAGCAAGAAGAACTTTCGGAACAAGCTGCTGGCGGCGTTCACAATGATCCCGCACTCGCTCTCGGATCGCCTGTTTGAAGTGCTGGACGCGAATCACACGGGCGAGTTGAGCTTGGAGAACGTGCTCAGCGGCATCTCGTGGCTCAAGCACGGCACGAAGGAAGAGCAGGAGCAGCTGCTGTTTGTGATCTACGACCTCGACGGCACGGGACTCATCTCGCGTGCTGTGATGGATCGGTTCATGGATGTCGTGTACGGGCGAAAACGAGCGCGTAGTGCGACAACGGTGGAGTTTCTGAACCACCGCGTGTTCCAGAATCGATCGAGCTTGACGCTGGAAGAGTTTCGCACGGTCGTGCACGAATGCGATGCGTTGGGCGAGCCATTGTTGACCAAATGGCTCGATAGACTGGCGGAAA
The DNA here is from genome assembly GCA_002286825.1 of Lagenidium giganteum. Taxonomy (NCBI): domain Eukaryota; phylum Oomycota; class Peronosporomycetes; order Pythiales; family Pythiaceae; genus Lagenidium; species Lagenidium giganteum. Next base: position 24,694 of record NSDO01000139.1, read on the forward strand.
AAATCGGACTGGATGAAGACAGCGCCATCGTGGCGCTGGAGAAGCAGTACAACCCGGTGGTCATTCGCCACAGAATTGCCGAGTCCACGTTGTTCTCGATCAACGAAGTGTCCGCGCTGGAGAAACAGTTCCACAGGTTGTTTGACACCAAAGGCGGCGCCAGCGATCGGATTCCATGCCAAGCGTTCATGGCAGTGCTCAAAGAGCACTTCCCACTGCCTTTTCTACAGCGATTCTGTGCGCACTACCCGCTGACAATCACTGGAATGGTGCTGTTTGATGATTTTTGCACGTTCCTGTCCAAGTTTTGTCGAGGTGACGCAGCGACCAAGTCGAAGCACGTGTTTGAACTGTATCGCGATGCCACGACGGAACACATCGCTCAGGAACAGCTGAACGAGCTAGTGCAGGTGGCGCGTCGTTGTGATATTGCGTTGGAAGATCGAGACAGCACACCGCCCGACTATGGTAACCCTCAAGAAGTACGTTGTGTGTGAACTGCGATGATGGCAGAGTGAAGTTGGTGAGATGTGTGGATTGTACGCAGGATGCCGTTCCCCAAGTCAGCATGGGAGAAAGGGACTTCATCAAGTGGGCAACCACGAGTGGCGTCTTGCGCCACCTGCTCCAGCAAATGACTTTCGGCGGTTGCATTTTGTTTGGCATCAAACCAAGCTCATCGGACCTGGAAAAGCGAATGACTGTTTATCATTGGCAGCATGCCACAAGACAGATCCAAGTTGGACAGGTGAGAACAACTAGTGCTGTTGGTGGAGGTGGCAATGACTTACGTTGTTTTCTGCCGATTATGATGTCGTGGGACTTCTATTCAGACATGGAACTTGATTGGTGCGAAATGGTGGGAAAGCTGGTGTCAGTATTCTGGTATTAATCAGTTCAATGGTACTCCGCATGGATCGTTGCCGTTTCCATCGTTGTCCGAGGATGTCTTGGTGGTGAAAGCAACAAAAACTGCCGCAGCATCTCGAAATTCGTCGGATGCACCACCACGACCAGGTCCTGTGGCGAACTGGAATCTGCTACAACGAAGTGGTAGCCGGCGATTGAAGGAGCGCCTTGTTCTTGGTGAAGACTTCTATGTAAGTAGCCATCTATGGGGTTGTTTTGAGACGGCTTGTATTCATGATTGTGCACAACCAGCTCGTCCCAGGCCCAGTATACACTGCTCTTGTGTCATGGTACAGTGGCGGGCCCGAATTGCCACGTTCAATCGTTTCTGTGGATGACACCTTAGAAGTCGAACTATTCCCGCTTGTTCTTCGCGTCGCGCGTGTGGATCCGGCAAACGGGAGTGCAATCATGTCAGGCGAAGAAGTCTTGTTAAGCAGCTTGAGTACGGTCGAGTCGCTGTTGCAGGCAACCTGCAAGGCACTTTTGCTGACAAAATTGATTGATCGAGCTCGACTATGGTATTTCAATGAGAACTCACCAGAGCAAAAGTCGCGATTGTACAAGAGTCAACCCGAGCAGCTGGAGAAGTTGACTCAAAGCAGTGTCTTTTTATTGGAGATTCAGGATGAGGATGGTTCATGGCCTTTGTTGCATTCTTTGCCGAAGGCTTCCAATGGTAGCAAGCAGGATGACCAAAAAGGCGAAGACCGAGGTCGATCCGGATCATCAGCAAAGAAACGTCCTCGCAAGCCAGCTGACCCCAGTCAATCACCTCCACGGCCACTAAATCGGACTTCAGAGATATGCTCGCGCGGTAATTTGGAGTCGCTGTCAGCTCTCGGTGGTGTGATCGGAGTACGCGGTGCTGAGACTAAACAGAAGGCTGAAGAGGAAGAAGTTGAAGATGATACAACAGCGAATGAAGGAACCATACAGCGACGCTTCTCAAAAGATGCATTCACGGGCAGCGGCCTTGTGGGCTTGGACAACCTCGGGAATACGTGCTACATGAGCAGTGCGCTTCAGTGCTTGAGTCACACTCGATTGCTGGTTGACTACTTCAAGAATGAAGACTACTTGTATGACGTCAACTTAAACAATCGGGATGGAACGAATGGCAAGCTTGCGGTGGCTTTTGGTGAACTGTTACGGGTGCTGTGGACGTCGGAAAAGAAAAAGTTTGCGCCGAATGACTTCAAGCGAGTTCTCTCCAAGTTTAACCCGCAGTTTAAAGGATCTGATCAGCATGATGCCCAGGAACTGCTTGCATGTCTGCTGGGAAGTCTGAGTGAAGATCTGAATCGGATCATGGTGAAGCCATACACCGAGCAGCCCGACAGTGATGGTCGGTGTGATGCTTTAGTGGCTGACGAGTGGTGGCACAATCATTTGAAACGCGAAGTCTCTGTCATTGTGGCGCTCTTCACGGGTCAGTACAAGAGTCTACTCGAGTGTGACGTCTGCCATTACGAGTCTGCACGATTCGAGCCTTTCACGTTCCTGCAGTTGTCGTTACCAGAAAGCAGCTTCCGATCGGTTATTGTGACCATTATCTTCAACAACGAGCGTCCTCCCATGCAATTCTCCGCTCGCGTTAAGAACGATGGAATGATTCGACACGTCAAAGACCAAGTGTATGATTTGTTTCAGCGGATACGAGACAAGGAAGCTCGTGAGTCCGGTGTGACAACGGATCAGTGGGACCAAGCAATCGTGATCGGACGAATTTCGCATCTGCACACAATAGAGACTTTGTTGGACGAGCGCACGCCACTTTCTCAAATCCACGACAAAGACCAGCTTTCCGTGTTCCAGTTGGACCATTTGCCTACATATTTGCCTGCGAAGGCAAGAAAATCTGCTACTGGTTCTTCAGCTGGTGTAGATTCTCCAGCCGCTTCAACAGGCAGTCAGAACGAGAGTGAGTCTATTGATGATTATGCTGATACGAATGGTTCCAGTAGCTCCCACACTTCTGCGAAGAATGAAGTATCAACGAAGAAAAATGAAGATAGTGTTTCGCTGCAAGTGGGAGCATCTGTATTTGTGAAGATGGACAAGACTCGAGAATGGGTGGCCGCGCGTGTGATTGGCCTTAACAAGAAGAACGCAACGGTCGATGTGGCCTTCGCTTCTGGTGTCCGTCGTTACCACATGCCCAGTGCAAAGGTTGTCCAACGCCAAGGAAATGATGCGTTCATTTTCCTCGTGCATCGCCGCGTCGAACGGTCGACGGACAGCTTTACAGATGCTCACGTGACTCGACTGTTCGGTGCACCCCTTGTACTTCGTATCTCATTGCGATATACCACGAACTACGATCTTTACATGCTCGTCTGGAAACGATTGCGACGGATCTTCAACTGGAACACTTCACCGGCACCTGTGTCCTCAGCTGAGCTGGACGATGAAGATTCCATGGAAATCGGCTCCTTCCGGACAGATATGCGTTCGCTCGCGCTGGGACAGCATCTCACGTTGACAAGATTCGGGTTCTGCCTTCGAATGGTGACGTCGCATGGTGTCGGCTGCTCCCGATGCGAATGGATGGATGGTTGCTTGGGCTGTTTGATCGTTCCGACGAATGAGAGTGTGGTGGAAATCTCATCCGAGGAAACGATTGCAATCGATTGGGACATTCGCACCCTGAAGGAAGAGTATGATCCTATCCAAGCCAGCGAAATGGATACCCACGAGAGCGTCACCAAGAACAGGCAGCAAGATAACATGCCGCTCAACCTCGACTACTGCATGGACATGTTCACCGCCCCTGAACACATCCAAGAAGCCTACTGTGGGCTGTGCAAAACGTTGCGACCAGCAACGAAAGCAATGGATCTCTGGCGCCTACCACCCATCCTGGTCATTCAGCTGAAACGATTCTGCTTCACACAAGTTTCTCGCCGGAAGCTGCATCACTTGGTGGATTTTCCATTGAAAGGTCTGAACTTGCAAGAGTTTGTGGCGAAGAAGCGCGAGCCAAAGCGGATGAAAGAGACGGGTCTGAAGTATTGGCTCTTCCTCGGTGGAAAATTGAAGCGCGACGAGTCTTCAAATGAGTTAGACGGAGACAAGCCCACGCGCGATCCTTCCCGCAAGTACTCGTCAATAAACATGATCCCAGCACTTGACGCTCCAGCCACGGCGACACTCGAGTTTGGTGACATGTATCTCTATGATTTATACGCGGTGGTCAACCACGTTGGTGCGCTCGGGGGTGGACACTACTTTGCGTACGTGCTGAGCGGCAAGGATGGCAAGTGGAAGTGCTTCAACGATCACCAATGCAAAGATCTGGATGCCAAGGAAGTCGTGTCGTCGACTGCATATATCCTGTTCTACGTCCGGCGGGACATCAAGCACGTTCGGATCGAAGACTTATTCCCGCCCAAAGACATGCGCTCGTCTCACCCTGAGGCAGCTGCCTCCACCAGCGTGCCAGCCCCCGTTGAAGAGCTCATCGAGCAGTCTCGACAAGCCAACAACAGCAGCGGTTGTGTCATCAGCTAGTTATCTCGCAGTGCTACCTGATGTGTTGGCACCAATTTCTGCGCCACCTCGTTGCAGACACAAATCTGGTAGAGTCTTCGTCAACCAGCGAGTAACTTGATGGATATGGGAATCCCAGCAGAAGTGGAGCGCACGAGTCGTGGAACGTCGTTCCTGCATTGCGCCATCGCGTCTTCGGATTCCGGAGCCAGGGGCTGATAGAGAATAGCCAGAGCCGGCAGTCTGGAAATCCACTCTTAAATTGAATACCCTGTGGAAAACTGCGTCAGGGATTCATATTTTTTCGCTTCAACATGGACCTGAAAATGCATACCCTGTGAATTGCATGGGTGAGTCCACAAAGCACCGTTTCGTGTGCCTGGAATCGTTGCCGCACATGCCGCGAAGAGCTAGGGAACGCTGAGAACTTAATGCGATGTGATCCACGGCAAGGTGGCGGGAACGACACGATCGCTCTCCTTCTCTGTTCAGGAGGAAGGCAGCAATTGCCGCGCGGCGGGGAGATGGGGGCGATGCTACGAGTCGGAGGCGGTTGCGTCGGCGACGGCGTTGCCACTCGCTGATTTGCATTGCGCGAATACGTGCTCTCCACAACACGCCCACGCGTGTTGTATCGACCTTCTCTCTCTCTGTCTGTCCCATTGCTCTGTGTCCCCGTGTGTAGCTCTGCATCATGTTGTCGATCGCGCGCTTGAGTTCCGTCAGTGCTCTGGTCGCCGCAGCTGTGGCGCTGGTCCAGGCGAACTCGTGGATCGACTGCATCGATCACAGCTACGATGTCGTCTACACCAACAGCGATGCGTGGGTCCTCGGCGGCACCAAGGGCAATGGCGTCTGCGAAGGCTACGCCTACAACTACCCGGGCCGCGGCGTCGAGACGATCGGCCGTGACTTCACGTACAAGTTGCAGCCCGACCAGCTGCGCCGCGATGCGCCGGCTTGCCAGGTCCCGGCGAGCCAAGCTGATTACCAGGGATGGCGCCGACGCATCCATGCCAAGCCCGGAGACAAGCTCTACTTCGCGTACTTCGCGAATGGCCATGTCGGTGCCCACAATGACGGTGCCAACACGACATACGGCGTGTACTGGTCCGGTGAGGCCGGAGTGGAGCTATCCCGCGTTAGTCAGCTGACGTCGCAGCACCTCATCGATGGTCAGCTCCACAAATTCGATGACGGCAACTGCGGACAGGCGTACGACGCCAGCGGCGCGCCGTCGGGCCGGGCCGGCGACCAGAAGCCGTGCGTTGGAAGCTTTACAATCCCAAGTGGCACTAAGGCGGGCACGTACTCGATGGTCTGGTTCTGGACACTGTTCACGTCCAAGGATTGTGCGACTGCTACCAGTGATGCGTACTCGTCTTGTTTTGATGTTGTCGTGGATGGTGGAGCACGCGAGTCAGCTCCAGCGTCTGCGTATGGATCGTCACCCACGTCGACTCCAAGTGCGGTGCCAACGGAAACACCAGCGCCATCGCCATCGAGGGTGCCACCGCCAACGTCAGGCCGATCGATCGACGGACACGAGAAGTGCGGCGTGAAGGAAGACGCCCCTGCCCCCGTGTCGACGGCAGCACGCCCCCACATCGTGACGTCGTTTGTCACAGTGCCGACGGAAGCACCGACCACTGTTCCAACCTATGCTCCAACCTCCGCTCCAACCCAAGCTTCGACCCCAGCACCAGTGCCTGCGGCAACCCCAGCTTCGACCCCAGCTCCAACCCCAGCTCCTGCTCCTGCACCAGCAGTGACTCCAACACCAACTCAATCATCCAGTGCACCGGAGCCGTCTGTCATGGCTCGTACACCGCTTCCTGCCCCAACACCACTTGAAGCGAGCGCTCCAACTTATGATTCATCTGCGCCGCCACCTGCAGTGACTACTGCAGCATCAACACAGCCGGAGCCATCTCCAGTTCCAACAGAGGCTCCAACTGCTACGTCCACACCGGTTCCGACCAACGTGACTCCTGTTCCGCCTCCAATGCCTAGTCCTTCTTTCACCCCTGAGCCAGCAACTCCTGTTCCATCACCAGTACCAGCTAGTACTACTCCTACACCAGTCAGCTCACCAGCGCCTGTACCAGTCTCCACCGAACCATCTGCTCTGGTGCCGAGCGCCCCAGCTTACACTCCAAGCACTGATCCGACTCAGGCACCAACAAATGCTCCGACGTCACCACCGCCAACACCAGAACCAACAACGGCAATTCCAACGCCAGCACCAACACCAGAAGTGTCTGCTGGTGTGCCATCGCCGGTGTCAACGCCAGTTCCTTCTACTGACGTTCTAACACCAGCTCCATCCACAGAAGCACCAACGCCTGCTCCGTCCACAGAAGCACCAACGCCAGCTCTGTCCACTGAAGCACCAACACCAGTGCCATCCACGGAAGCACCGACGCCAGCGCCATCCACGGAAGCACCAACGCCAGCTCCGTCCACGGAGGCGCCAACACCAGCGCCATCCACTGAGGCGCCAACACCAGCGCCATCCACCGAGGCGCCAACACCAGTTCCAACCACAGAAGCGCCAACGCCATCTCCGTCAACGGAAGCGCCAACGCCAGCGCCAACACCGGCTCCGTCAACGGAAGCTCCAACTCCAGCGCCAACACCAGCTCCGTCAACGGAAGCTCCAACACCAGCACCGACACTGTCCCCAACCCCAGCACCAGCTCGACCATCGGTGCCGCCGCCGACATCAGCTGACTCCGGGTTGAGGAGAACTGCCGAGGTATCGTCTCCTCTAAGTGGAGTGACAATCAAAAGCGTCGGTGGTGCGGGTGTGTACGGCCAAGTCACGGCCATGCAGTGTCCAAGCAGCAACACGTGCGAACAAACAGCCAAGCCCGTCAGTGGACCTCTCGCACCATTTGACGAAGACCTGACGCTTGCGCTCCGTGGACCACTCAACATTGACAACATCGCAGTCTTCGCGCCATCCAGCACTGGCGAATGGGCTCGCGTGTCGTCATACGCTCGTGCCGATGGCAGTGTGGACAACATGGTGTTCCTCAATAACAAGGGCGGTGACCCCGCTAAAAGCGGGGTCTTCTCGTACTGCGCTGGCATGAGCCAGAGCTTTGCGACGGCCACGGCGCAAGACGCGACGTCACAAGCGACAACATTTGGCGGAACTCTGGACGACGGCATTGAGCTCAACGTCATGTCGGGGCTGTCGTGTGACGACCCAAGCGCAAATTGTGGCTTTTCTCGGGGCGTGGCGTACCAAGGCTGGGCTGGTGGCGCTAAGATTTTCATGGTCAAGGCGCAGATGCCACAGGGCAGCGGTAAGAACGTGCCGTCTATTTGGTTACTCAACGGCCAGGTCGTGCGCACGGCTCAATACGGCTGCAACTGCCGCGGCTTTGCTGACAATGGCCCATGGAAGGGTGGTTGTGGCGAGCTGGACATCGCTGAGGTCATTCCAGAGGACAACAACGCTGTGTCCAGCACCATCTACTCCTTCAAAGGCTCGCGTGGAGCCGATGCGTACTCGCCTCGCCCAGTGGACAAGAGCGTCGTGTATGTGACGATCTTCGCCGATAGCATGCCCAACGGTGTGGCCAACGGTCTGGGCATGGTCCAGATCCTCGTGCTCGACGGCGACTCCATCGACCTCAACACACCGCCCTCGGCCGATCAAGTGGCGCAGTGGTTGAGCTATCGCGATGGCCGGCAGGTTGACTTCGACATCTAGCCACGGGTGTATTCGTGACACCCCAAGTACTGTAATTGGTTCAACTGTATGAATGTGCGATCCGTAAAACACAATACATTTATCACAAGTGCGATGACGCAAGCCTCGTGTGAAATTGCCGGTGTGTCACATGGGTGTGATTGTGCACTGTACCCAGTGGCAGCATCTCCGCTTCAAGTTCACCTCCCAAAGGTGAACCTCCCGCTGTGATTGGCCGAACCCCTTCGCCGGTGGGTAGTGCGTGGGTCACCCGCTGGGTGTGGTCCACACGAGTTGGTTGCTGCTGTGGCCTGCTGTTGACTGAGAGCGTGACCGCAGTGAACAGCAAAGAGCGACGCCACCAGCTCGGAAGGCTGCAGCGCTCGCTGGTCACACGGTGCTCGCTCACAAGCGAACTCGACCGACGACGAACAAGTCAAACAAGTCGACGAAGAAGACAGCGACCGCGACAACGACAACATCATGGACTCTTACCTGGTGACAGGCACGCTGCTGGCCGTGCTGGCCGGCGCGGTGCTGTTCATGCGCTCCCCGAAGGAGGACGCCAAGATGCGCCAAGATATGCTCAAGATCGGCGAGCAGATGAAGCTGTACAAGCAGACGTCGGCGCCAGCAGTCAATGGCGCCGTTGCCAAGCCAGGTGCCCGCAAGTCCAGTGTGGACTCGCACGAGTTCCCCGGCGGAAGGGTGGCGATTCTGTTTGGCTCGCAGACTGGCACGGCCGAGGGCTTTGCCGAAGTGTTGAAGAAGGAAGGCCGCAAGCATGGGTTTGATGCGCACGCGATTGACTTGGAAGAGTACGACGCGGAAACGGATCTGGCGGACGAGAAGTGCGTGATCTTCGTCATGGCCACGTACGGCGAGGGCGACCCGACCGACAACGCTGTGGATTTTATCAACCTGCTCAAGAACAAGGCAGGCGCGCTCAGTGACTCGGCGTTCCATGGCACGGGCTACACGGTGTTTGGCCTGGGCAACCGCCAGTACGAACACTACAATGCCACTGGTCGCTACGTGGACAAGCGGATGGAAGAGTTCGGCGCGCATCGTGTGTACCACTACGGCGAAGGAGACGACGACTCGTCGATCGACGAAGACTTTGACGACTGGAAGGAGAAGCTGTGGAAGGAGCTGCGCAAGCAGTTTGTGCCTGGCGCTGCCGACGAGGACGAGGACGATGCCAGCGCTTCGAGCGATGCCGCGGCACCGGAGCTGGCGTACGAGTTTGTGGAAATTCCAACGCCGAAGGACCCAGCGCAAGCCGTGGACCTCAAGAACGTGCGCATGAAGTCGTCGACCAAGTACTTCTTCTCATCAACCAGCGCCAAGGTCGTCGTGAACCGCGAGGTTCGCCAGTCGACGGTCGGTGGTTCCACCGTTCACATCGAGTTTGATCTGCGAGACACAGGCATCGAATACCTGACTGCTGACAACTTGGCTGTCGTGCCCGAGAACCAGTCGACTGTCGTTGAACGTCTGGCCAAGCGCCTTGGTTATGACTTGGAACAGTGGGTGCACATCCGTGCTGTGGGCGACGACACCAAGAACGAGCTGCCATTCCCCTCGCCATGCACGATCGAGAAGGTGCTCACGTGCTACCTTGAGATCAACAACGCTCCTCGCAAGGGCCCATTGAAGCAGCTGGCGCTCTACGCCCGCGATCCATCCGAGAAGCAGAAGTTGCTGCACTTGGCGTCCAAGGAAGGCAAGGATGAATACCAGAAGTGGATCGTCGACGCTGAGCGATCGTACGTGGACGTGATCGAGCACTTTGCGTCGGTGAAGCTGTCGCTTGCCGCGCTCTTGGAAATTGTGCCGTTCATGCAGCCGCGTTACTACACGATCTCGTCGTCCAGCCTCGTCAACCCACAGCGCGTTCACATCACGGTGAGCGTCCTCTCGAACCAGAAGGATGACGGCCGCGTGTTCAACGGTGTGTGCTCGACCCACCTGGCCGACCTGAAGTCGCTGGATGGTCATACCGACAAGAAGAAGAAGCGCGATAGCCGTCCTGGTGAGCAAGGCGTTAAGCAGCCGCGTGACTGGCCTACGGCGCAGATCTTCATCCGTGCGTCGACGTTCCGCTTGCCAGCCAACACCGAGACACCGATCGTGCTCATTGGTCCAGGTACAGGTATTGCACCAATGCGTGCGTTCCTCCACGAACGAGCCAAGCAGAAAGACAACGGAGTGTCGATCGGCAAGTCCATCATGTACTTCGGATGCCGTCGTCGCGATGAGGACTACATTTACAAGGACGAGCTCGAGGACTTCCAGGCTCGCGGTGTGCTCTCGGAATTGCACCTGGCGTTCTCGCGTGAGCAATCCAAGAAGGTGTACGTGCAGCACCTGCTGAAGGAGAACAGTGCCGACATGTGGCACTTGATCGACCAGGAAGGCGCCTACATCTACGTCTGTGGTGCCACGAGCATGGGCAACGACGTGCACAAGGTGCTGCACGAGATCATGGAGGAACACGGTGGTCTCTCGGCCAGCGCGGCCACTGACCGCCTCAAGGCCCTTCAGGACTCGCACCGCTACATTCAGGAGCTCTGGGCATGAGCAACGGTACGGCACTGCCTGCCTGCCTGCCTGCATCCAGCCATGGCGTTGAGCCTGCATGTCGTAGAAATATTCCCATGTAACCAAATAAATAACTGCGTGTGGTTTACACGACAGAGGTCTTAAAGTTTTGGCGCGCGATCAAGCGTCGCCATTAGAACATCCCGAGCTGACCACCATGAGCGAGGTCGAAGCTGCTGCGTCGGCGTTGGCGACGGCGCTGTTGGGACGATGGGAGAGCACAGACGCGTTTGGCAACACTGCGTTGGACTGGTCGCAGTCACTGAAGGAAAAGAAGGCGACACTGACGGTGGCATTCCGAGAGAATGGCTCGTTTTCGTTCGCGATCTCTGCCGTCACCGCCAATGGCGAGAAGACCAACATCACCAAGACTTTCAAGCATGTGGTGGCAGAAGAAGGCACGTTCGAGACCAAGGGATGCCAACTATTGATTGCAGGTGACTGTGAAGCTGTTGGTGCCACGAACTGGTGGTGGTGGCTGTGTGGTGACATATGCTGCGCGACATCCAATTAGGAGATCGATCAGGCATCCGATGGAGCTTCCAGCTTGAGGAGGACGAGCAGCTGCGCATAAAGTGCGAAATCTGACTGGTCATCCATGTCGGAGTTGATTATGACTGTTCCATGCACTAACGCAATCGGCGGTGACTGTGGTTTGCTGGGCTGGGCTGTGTTGTTGCATGCACAGGTTGGAAGGAGCGAAGCGCTTTGGAAGGTGCCAGGGCGTCGACGTGATCTACTTCAAGCGTGTGGAGGCCACCGAGTGACAAGCGATGCAGGGAGAACCAGGACACGCACGAAGACGACGACCACGTCACGTTTTTGAATATTTATTGTCCACCCCAATCACATTTTTTTTCTGCGGATGATTTCTAACGGCTCATGCGTCCAGCATGTCGTCCAACCAGTCCTCGAGCTGGTCCTGAGACTGCAACACTGGCGATGGCGCTGCCTTCGGAGCGATTGGTTTGCTTGGAGCTGGCGCAGATGCACGCGCCCCCACAGGTGCTGCTGCTGTGGATCCCAATGCTAATAACTCGTCCAGCTCATCCACTATCTCGGCCGCTTTCGCCGTCGACGAAGTAGCCAACGCGACTGTCAGCTCTTCCTCTGCCACAGAGGCGGCAGGCGCATTGTCTTCCTCTGGGATCGCATCTTCCATGGCTGTGAAGTCCAAGTCCACCTGCGAACCCACCACACCATGACAGCAAATTAGTGTCACCCAGCGTCACGCCTTCTGTTGACAAACATGGCCATCACGTACGCAATATTTGGGATCGATCTGGTAGCGTATGGATGGAGAAACCACTCTCAATTGGTCCGCGATCCAATCAAAATCCTAACGGAATGACCACGACACATGTGAGCTCATTCAATTGGGCAACACAGACCTCAACGCGCATACCATCGTTTTTCCTCGAGCGCTGCTCTCGGTCTCGTCTTCCTCGTCCGCTTCCCATTGCTTCACCGTCGACGTCTGGAAGTACGCTCCGTCCGCCTCCGCCACGTCGCGATGCTGCTCTTCTCCGGCAAAATATTGGCGCTGGCTGAACGCTCCGACGTCACTGGGATCGCCTCCCGCGTGGTCGTCATTCTCCACGCGTTCTTCAAAGCGATACGCATTGGACTGAAGTGCACGCTGTCCCGAGCGACGGCCGCTGTCGGTGCTTCCATCCGCACGGCCGCTGCCATCTCCACGGCCGCCACGGCCTCGCCCGCGCCCATGCGTGCGGTTGTACTTCACCTGCGACCGCCCCATGGAGCCCAATTAATTGCCATGACAGTCTCGGTCATTCCTCACCCAATCACCCGCATTGTGTGCTAAACATGGGTCGTGGGTCGCAGGTCACCTCACGCCACGTCACAAGCGATCTTTGACACGTCGAAAATGTCCAAAATACCGCATTCCACACGCGTTTTCTGTGGCTGGAACAGCGGGCAGTTGCAGCTTTGGCACCGTCACTAGCAACGACCGGAGGCGCCAGTCACTTCTCTCTCTCTCTCTCTCTCTCGACGACAGGGCATTCCAGCGCAAGCATGAGCACTCCTGTGGATGTGGATGCGCTGCGTGCGTCCGTGACGCGCCAGGGCGCGCTCGTGCGCGAGCTCAAGCAGAACGGCGCGGCCGCCGAAGACGTCAAGAAGGCCGTGGACCAGCTCAAGGCGCTCAAGATCCAGCTCGAAGTGGAGACGGCCAAGCAGGGCCCAGAAGAGGACGGGCTGTCGAAGACGGACAAGAAGGCGCTCGACGACCTGCTCATCCGCAAGATGTTTGTCGTGCCGTCGTTCGAGATCTACGGCGGCATTGGCGGCTTCTATGACTTCGGACCACCGGCCTGCGCGCTCAAGGCCAACCTGCTCAAGGCCTGGCGCCGCCACTTCGTGTTCGAGGACAAGTTGCTTGAAGTCGAGTGCACGAACCTGATGCCTGAGGTCGTGTTGAAGACGTCGGGCCACGTGGATCGCTTCACGGACTTGATGGTCAAGTGCACCAAGTCGGGTGAGTGCTACCGCGCTGACAAGCTTCTCGAAGACCACGTCGAGAACTTACTCAACAAGAACCCAACGATGAGCGCCGAGGAACAGGAGAAGCACCGCTTGAACGCCACGATGGCTGAGTCGTTCTCGCCGGAAGAACTGCACAAGGTGTTCCAGGAGTACGGCATCAAGGCCCCTGCCACCGGCGCCGACCTCAGCGCGCCAATCCCATTCAACCTCATGTTCCAGTGCCACATTGGCCCTGAGGGCAACCTCGTTGGCTACCTGCGCCCAGAAACCGCGCAGGGCATCTTCCTCAACTTCCGCCGCTTGCTCGAGTTCAATGCCGGCAAGGTTCCATTTGGCTGCGCCCAGATCGGCAGCGCCTTCCGTAACGAAATCTCGCCACGCGGTGGTCTGCTGCGTGTGCGTGAGTTCCAGCAGGCTGAGATCGAATACTTCGTCAACCCAAAGGACAAGTCGCACGCCAAGTTCGGCACCGTCGCTGCCCTTGAGCTGTCGCTGTTGACCAAGCAGCACCAGCTCACGGACGGCAAGACTGTGCAGATGTCGTGCGGTGAAGCTGTCAAGGAAGGCATTATCGCCAACGAGACCCTGGCGTACTACCTCGCTCGTACGCACTTGTTCGTGTCGAAGATCGGTGTGGACATGAAGCGCGTGCGTTTCCGTCAGCACTTGGACACGGAGATGTCGCACTACGCGACCGACTGCTGGGATTTGGAAATCAAGATGAGCGCTGGCTGGGTGGAATGTGCTGGCCACGCCGATCGCTCGTGCTATGACTTGACGGTGCACGCCAAGAAGAGCAAGGTCGAGATGGTGGGCACGCACAAGTTCGAGACACCAGAAAAGCGCCAGATCGTCGACATGAAGCCGAACAAGGGCAAGATGGGCCGCTCGTTCAAGGCCGACCTCGCTCAAATCAACGAAGCGCTCGAAGAGATGAAGAACGATGTCACCAAGGCTTTGGCTTTCGAGGAAGAGCTCGCCACCAAGGGCGAAGCCACGCTCGGCCCACTCTGCAGCGGCAAGTCGTTCACCATCACGCGTGAAATGCTGTCGATCCAGGTGGTCGAGAAGATGATCAGCGAAGAGAAGTTCATCCCATCGGTCATCGAGCCATCGTTCGGCATCGGCCGTATCCTCACGGCCATCTTTGAACACAACTTCTACGCCCGCGAGGGTGATGAGAAGCGTGGCGTCATGTCGTTTGCGCCATTGATCGCACCAATTAAGGTCGCGGTGCTCCCACTCAGCAGCAACCCAGTGTTCACGTCATACGCCGAGGAACTGGAAGTCGCCTTCGCCAACGAAGACGTGGAGTGCAAGCTGGACTCGTCGAGCGTTGCCATTGGCCGCAAGTACGCGCGTGCTGATGAGCTCGGCATTCCATACGCCGTCACGGTCGACTTCGAGACGGCCAACGACCGCGCTGTCACCCTTCGTGAACGTGATTCGTGCGCCCAGGTGCGTATCCCAATGGCGCAGGTTGTCACCAAAGTGCGCAAGCTCGTCAACGGCTCGGCTTCGTGGAAGGATCTGGAATCGCGCTACACGGTCGTGTCGGTTCAGGAAGAATAGATGTGTGGTGCGAGACGCTAGTTATCATCATCACTTTATGGATTTCTGAAGCAATTGTTATCTCGAACATCCTATTTCATACCGACGTGTCATTTCTTCAATTGGACACGCAACTTCATATGGAGCACAATTAAAATCTAGCACCACAGGAGTCATCGTTGCTAGATGGGAATTGGATCACTGCCTTGTTCTCCGTCTGCTGCGTCAGAGGCCGTGCGTCGCTTTTTCGTGGAAGGGGCCTCGGAATCAGCATTCACAAATAGGTCGTCGTCGGCCTGTGCTTTCTGGGCTCCGACTTGAACCGCAGATCCTGTGAGCGCTGTGATATCACAATGCAGATCTTCTTCGTCTGTTTACGACGTACCAAGTCGTCAGCAAATGTTGGGATGCAAGGAATGGCCTCAAGCAGTTCTTACATGTGTGATCAAGGAAAGTCGGCTCTTCAGTCACTTCGACGTCTGGCTCCTGGAGCGCAGCTCCAATCGTGATGGGAGCAGCCTCTGGTGGTACAACAAAGCGCTTGCATGTGCGCTTGTTGTGACCCTTGACACCGCATACACTGCAGGCCAAACGCTCAAGCTTTGATCCTCCGAATTGTTGAATTTGCTGCACTTTGCGAGGACGACCTCGAGTTTTCTGCACTGGATTCGGCGTCGTCACTTGGTCGACCGGCACAGTTTCCACGTCAATCGGCGTGATTCGACCGCCATACAGCGACTTGAGGGAGCTCATTAGGAATATTTTGGGGATGAAATCGGCTTGCATCAAGCCTGCGAACGAGATGGCCAAATACACGTGAAGACATGGGAATTTAGACGCATCATACTCCCCACACGAGCAGCTTTGCTTGGAGAAATCAACCACACGTTGCCGCCCAGACTCATGATCGATCACTTCAAAACCGTGTTCAGCCACTCGCACCACATCGTATCGACTGGCTTCAGCGTCGTATTGCAGGAGTAGAGTCTGGAAATCCTCAGGATACTCGGACGTCATGGAGCGATACTTTTCGAATCGCTGGTACAACGTACTGGCAATTTTGGAGACCCAGCCGACAAGGATCATCAGCGGTGTCTTCGCACACAACGTCTCCATCCATTGCACAATTGGATCCACTTGGACACCTGAGGAGGCCTGCTGGTTGGGCAAGATCGAGAAGAAACTTTCCACCTGATTCGACTGCACACAGGTGGGAAACACTGCCTGGATGGCCTGCTGGAGCTCTTCTCCACGATTGTGCACCAACGTGGTAATGGATCGCTCCATATCTGGGATAGCCTTGTGCAAGTGCGTCAAGAAGAACGTCCATTCGGCCTCGTTCTCTTCCGGCACGACACCAACGGCAAGTGGAATCTTCTCGCCCAATGCGTCTTGCGCTGTCACTGTCATCACCACACCTCCATGGGTCGATGTGACCAGGAACACACTCAGCAGCAGCGCCGAGCGACAATATTTGGGGATGGCCTGCAGTGGCTTCGGGCACAAGAACGCTCGCGCGAAGATGTGCGTTCCCGTGCGGTGCTCAAACACAGCATACGACCCCTCGTTGTGCGAAACAAACAAGTCCAAGTATCCTCGGATCTTCATGAAGGACGCATTCTCTTCAGCCTTCTTGCTCTGCCGCAGCGAGCTTAATGCCCGCCAGGCCGTCATGTACGACGTCGACACGCCGAATTGCTCCTTGATCATATTAGCCATATCGCGGGGCTTAAGGTTCTCTTCGCTCATCTTCTTGATCATCGGCTTGGCCGTCTCCATCAACGCTGCGGCTGAGATGTGGTTGCCACGGGCCTGCACGGCCGTACACCCTGGCGCGTGGCTCAGACTGGCCCGAGTGACGTAGATCTTGCCGTTGGTGTGGCGGTTGGCCGACACCACAAAGCCGCACGTCACGTCCTGCTCCTTCCTCGTCTTCCACGCCGGACAGCGCGCTTCCAGGCGCTGTGGACTGCTGTGGTGCATGTAATACGGCAAGTTCAGCTGCACCGACAGCACCTTGAGCTCGCGCCTGAGCTCGCCCATGTCGTTGTACGTCGCGCGGAACGGCGGAAACGTCGACGACATCGATGTGCCCACGCCAGTGGCATGCATCAACGACGCCACGTTGGCATTCGGTGCCAGCGGCAGCGGCACCGGAGTCGGCGCTGGCGCTGATGCTGGCGCTGGTGCTGGCGCCTGTGTGGCGATCATGGCGTACATCTGCTCGATCGAGTCAGCGGTCGAGGGCGTGGGCGTGGGCGTGGTGGCTCCCGCGCCACTGACGACGACTCGCGCGCCTGGAGGCAGTGGCACTGCGCCACTGTTGTTACCATCCTCCGTAGTGCTGGTGGCTCCACCGCCACTGCCACTGCCTCCGCCTCCGCCACCGCCGTGGCCTGGTGGCGCGAGTGGTGGCGCATCTTGGGCGGCGTCGCCTTCGGGCCGCGCTCCAGCTGCCGCCACCATTTCTGCAAATTTCGGATTCCTGACCGGTCACTTTCGCAAAAAAGCACAGTCCAGCCAACCGAAGCTGTAAAATACCTGGCATGATCACCCATTCATCCATTACCCAAGGCGGTGGTCGGTAGGGGATTGGTTGGGTGATTGGTCATCCCCCCGGAAGCGCGCCGCGCCTCCCTCACCCGGAACGTCCCGACGCGAGCATCGCATCACCAGACGCGCTTGAAGCTGGGACACGACATGTCGGACGACGGCAAAACCACGCACAGCAGCAGCGGCCATGGCCAGCGCATGGGCCTGCCGGCGCCTCCACCGCCTCCGCATGTGGGCATGGTGCCGCCAGTCGTCATTCCAGCACCCAACGCGCCGCTGTCGGCGCCACCCAGCGGCTTCCGCGCCCCAGGTCATAACAGCACCCAACGCGCCAGCCACGTTGCCGTCAATGGATCTGACTGACGAATGGATGTGATGGTTGTTTGATGCTGTTGGTGCAGGTCGCTACTCGCCGTCTGCTGCGGATCACACGTCGCCGGAAGTCACACACAGCCATCACGCGGCCAACCTGGCGTCAATGCTGGCGGGAGCGTCCATGCCGCCCATGCCCATGCCACCCCACTCGGCGCCGTCAATGGGCATGCCGCACATGTCCGGACAAGCCCTGCAGCCGCACCAGCATCAGTTCATGCAGCAGTTCATGTCGATGCGTGGTGGCACGTCGGGCCCGATGCCATCCGCGCCACCAGCGCCACCTTTGTCGATGAATGGCCTTCCGTCTCCAGGATATGGCCAACGCCAGCCAATGATGCAGCCACCACCGACGTCGTTGCCAAGCAACCCGCTCAGCGCGCTGCTGCGCAGTGTGAGTGCTAGTCCATCCACGTCGTCGTCCACGGGCGGCGGCAACGTGTCGGGCGCGACGTCGCTGCATGGTTCGCCTCGCCGGGCCCAGCGCCCAGGCACGCGGGTGACAGGTGAGCACGTCGAGTACAGATCGCTCGGAGACACGTCGGAGCAGAGCCGGTCGCTGGAAGTCACGCCGATCACGATCTATAACTCGGAGCGCGCGTCGGAAATGGGCAACCTCATCTCGGTCAACGAACACTTCATCTCGTATCCGATCCGCAACG
Organism: Lagenidium giganteum; assembly: GCA_002286825.1. Classification (NCBI taxonomy): domain Eukaryota; phylum Oomycota; class Peronosporomycetes; order Pythiales; family Pythiaceae; genus Lagenidium; species Lagenidium giganteum. The sequence continues at coordinate 43,048 of NSDO01000139.1, forward strand.
GCCTCATCCGCGTCATCAACCAGAGCTCTGTGAACCGCATTCTGCTGCGCAAGCACGAGGGCCACGCTGTGACGGAGCTGGCGTTCTTCAACCACAAGACGGACGTGTTGCTCAGTTCGGGCACCGACAACCACATCGTGATCTGGGCCATTACGGAAGACCCAATGAGTCGAGAAGTGGTGCGCACGATCCCAACGGCAGCCCAGCGTGTGCTGTGGCACCCATCGGACATGAACAGGATTGCTATCGTCAACGGCGGCGTCGTGTTCATCACGGACCTGACCAACGTGACGCCGGATGGAGCGGGAGCCGAGAACCTGTACGCGATCAGTGTGACGTGCAACCAGTCGTCCAGTCAAATCCACGATGTCGCGTTCTCGCCATGCGGCAACAACATCGTCATGGCTGGCAGCGATGGCTTTGTCACTGTCTACCGCTTGACGGATCTCCAGATCGGCCAGCGCGCCGAGTTCGTGCATCGCTTCCAGCCATTTGACGGTAGCGCTGTCAATAGCTTGCACTTCTATGGCGGCAACTTCACGAACCAAGTTGGATTGCTGGTCGGTGGAGACTCGAACACTAAGATCTCGTTGTGGAACGCGCCGTTGTCGGAAGCGACGCAGCCAGCGTGCTACCAGACTGTGTCTCTACTTGGATCAGGAGCCTCTGCTGCACCTGCGACCCACGAGACAGTCTTTGACCCAAGCACGCAGTTCCTGTTCGTCGCTGATCGCTCTAAGCCAATTGTGTACGTCTTCCACTTGGCAGTGAGCCCGAACAACCGAACGCCTCGCCGCTTTGACAATGTAACCGAGTTCACGCTGGCCTACCCGATCTTGTCGATGAGCATTCTCAACCGCAACTGCAGTCAAGCGCCCCGTGGCGGAGATGGCAACGACTACCAGTCCAACGATGGCTTCGATTTCTCCATGCAGCTGTACTGCATCCAGACCCAAGCGATCCAGCGTTATCATGTGGCAGCGTCGAAGTGCTACGTTCCTTTCAAGCAGTTGGCTCGTCACGCGGTGGAAGACGAAGTGCCGTCGGTCGAGAGCAATGGTCACGCGGCACAAACCGTTGGTGCTATGACGACCGAGGAAGAAAGCGCTGAGATGTCGCATCAAGCAGCCGCTGAATCTCCGCGAGCTGGAGCCGCGCCGGAGACCGAGATTGACCTGCAATTGCATCCTAAAGTCAGTGCTGATGATGAGCGCGCGGATAGCTCGGTCCCAACTAGCCCTTCGCGCAGCGCCAAGTTGTCCAACATTGTGACCAATGACGAAGATGAAGCATCTTCGCTGATTGGCGAAGGTGGTGGTGCTCCTAGCTTGCGATCGTTTGCTCGCTCGTCGCCGACGTCGTCGATGAGAGCATGCCAGGACGACACTTCGATGCAGTACGAACCATCTCTGGACGATGTGACCAGTGAGTCTGCCCAGCAGAGCTTGATTTCGTACCTCCGTCGCATGGAAGCTGCTCAGTCCCAGCGCGATGCACAGCTGCGCGAGCAAATGCGGGTCGTCATGGGCAACCTGGGCAACCATTTGACTACACAGGTCACTGTCCAGGTGGAGAAGGCTGTGCAGAAGCAGATCCAGAGCGTGTTGGTCCCAGCAATGGGTCGTATCGTGCTCCACACGATGGAAAACAATTTCATGAAACCTGTGCAGAACGGCTTCCAGCATGTTATTGCGGAAAAGCTTATCCCGCATTTGGAAGAGAAGTTGAACGATTCACTGTCGAGCGCGTTGCCAGAGCAGATGGAAAATGGCGTCAAGGAAATGGTCGGTCGCATCGTGGAGGACGTTCAGCAACCCGTGCGCGAGTCTTTCCGTGAGTGCTTCCAGGACATTATTATCCCATCGTTCCAAGCTGCGACGCAAAAGATGTTTGAGCAGATCAACGACACGTTTGTCAAGGGAACACGCACTGCTCTTGAAGGCAATTCCAATGCTCAGCTGAAGCAACTAATGGATGCTGTCGAGACGTTGTCCAGAAAAGTGGATCAACTGGCACTTTCCGGTGCCAATGGCTCAGTCGAAACAAAAACAAAGCAACTGTCTCCTGAAGAGCAGCAATTCCAAGCCCACAAGCAGATGGTCCAACAGTACATCGCAAAGCAAGATTACGAGGAAGCGTTTAAACTCGTGAGTCTTATCTCTGGTTTGTGTCACTCCATCAATCGGTACTCACTCTCATGTCTTGTTGCAGGCCCTCGGTGCCCAGAATGTGAACCTCGTGGCGTTTGCGTGCCAGCAGTGCGAGTCCCGTGCTGTGCTGAGTTCACGCCCTCCAAAGCTCTCGCAGATGCTGATTTTGTGCTTGGTCCAGCAACTCGGCGCAGACTTGGTGCATGATCTGCCCGTGAAGTTGTCGTGGCTGCGGGAGTCGCTGCTGGTGATGGACATGCGCGACTCGTCCATTGCCGGCTATGTGACCAGCGTGCTTCAGGAACTGCAAGGCAGTTTGAACAACGTACCGTCGGACCAGCGCGACTCGCAGTACACGCTGCTGCATCACGTGCTGAACTCGATGCTCAGTTCCGCTTAAGTAAGTTAGCACCCCGTTGTTTCGCCGTTGCCGATTATGCAGCAGGAACTAAACCTGCGAAGAAAGTTACTACGTAGTACAATACGAGAGAACCATCATGAACATGCCATGCCATGCCATGCCATGCGCACTCGCATTTTCGTTCACCATCGATCATTGACCACTTCTTGGTTGGTTTGATGCCATCAAGGTTTCACGTTTGGCATTTGCATTGCTTCTTGGGACCATGCTTCTTGGGACCAGGCAAAGAATCGAGTACAAACTCTCAGTGCACAGATTATCACGCTGAGCAGCGGTGGCGGAGGCAGGTGCAGTGAATTAGTCCAGAATTTGGGATGGCTGCAAGGCAGTGCCTTTTGGCAATCATGGTGTGATGAGAGACGAGGAGGAGGCGTGCTGAGACTGTCAGTGTAAGTGCGACGTGGAGAAAAACGAAGGCGCTTTGGAGCGTTCTGAGACTGTCAGCGTGAGTCGGGCTGTAGAGAACAATTCTGCGGGTAGCTGATGGACGTAAATGAATGCGTCTGAATGGATACGGAGCGTCGCGATCCACGTAGACTGAGAGCAGTTGCGGCAATGGTAACTACGACGCGCGATATGCGGTAGGTTCGTCGGGATTGGCTTGATCCCACAATATATGGCTTTGTCGGCCATCCAGACATCAAAATTGCTACGTATTCCAGCCGCAAATCGATAAGCGTGTAGACTGACAAGCCTGGGGTCAACGTGGCGACGGAATCTCCAATTGGTGCGGACTACGAAGGCGGCTTCGGCCACGTGCTTGAGCATTTATCAATGAGTGTCGTGCGAGTTCGTCTATTGCATGGTTGCGTGTGTCTTCGTTCTCACGTTGCTCTTTGGAATACATTGCATCGGGTTTTCTCCCGACGGCTTCGGAGGACGTGGTGGAAGGCAGGCACCGCTAGCTTCAACGTCAGCGACCAGGTGCTCTGCGACACCACAACTTTGCGGCCGTTGGATTTTCTCGAGTGAGGGATTTTTTTCCAACCTGCTTCTCACGTGTTTCTCTTGTTTCTTGTACGTTCGTTGCCGAACGTGATCGAGGCACGGCGAGAGCGTTTGACCGATATTTCACGAAATGTTCTGCGCCGTCAGTCGGAGCGCCACGACTTCTCACGGCCTGCAATAGTGATATGATGCTACACGAAGGATGCATCATCCCATTGTTCATTGGTCTGATGGTTATGATACATACACAGAGCCTCATAAGATGACGCATGACGGTTGCGGCGTGCATCCCGGCACGTCCGTGTCGACGGCAGCCACCTCACTGGGCTCGGACACCACTTCGGTCGTGCGCTCGCTCTCCGTCACTTGTGTCAACGCGTAGAGTCGAATCTCGTACGAGCTGGTCGGGTTCAGGTCATCCAGCAGCACTTCGTCATCGCCCACTTGGGTCTCCACCGTCTTGGCCTCGCTCCATTTTGTGTCCGGACCAGCTGGTTTGAACTCGAACCGGTACCGCGTTGGCCCAGCAACCGTGCTGGGTGGCTTGGGCACATGCATTGTGACGGAGAAGTCGCTGCGTGCCTTCAAATGCGCTGGCGGTGGTCGATACGGCGCCATGGTGATGACGGTTGTCACACGTGCCCGTTGTGTCGGTCTGACTTGACTTGGGAATGATTCAGTGTTCACATTTCACAGCTTGGGTTTGGCTCAACGTGAACCGCTTCTGCGGGTCGGGTCGGGCCAGCTTGGGTCAATGTGCATCTGCGGGAGACCCACCTCCAAAACCTGACCTCGCGCCCTCTCGCGGCCCTCGGAGCGCACAACGCAATCAGCGCCGCAGAGCTCATGCAGAGCTAGGAGCAGCGGGCGTGATGTGCCGTTGTGTGAGAGCAGAGCAGAGAGAGTGAGTCCCCTCGACCACCGTCGGAGGCCCCGGTGCAGCTATGGAGTGCCAGCGACCCAGCCAGATGAGCCTAATGGTGGGCGTCAGCCTGAGCATGGAAGCCCGAGAGCGCTCCAGACGGTGCCGAAGGAGGAGGACGACGACGCAACGCAGCGCTACACTGAGTGAGTCGACGTGAGTCGAGCTGCACAGCTGAAAAGAAAGAAGCGAATCGGCTGGCAGCATACGTCATGCGTAGTCGACGGGTGGTGCCCGTCCCACCACACGCACGAACATCCTGCGCGCAGACCCCCGCGGCAGTTGATGAGGACGCCATGCAGTGTCTGGGCTGTGTCGAGAACATTGCGGTGGTTGGCAAGAGACTCCTGCCCGTTGCCCCAGTCTGACAAAGAGATCGACGGGCGGCGGGCGAGAGGAGATCGGAACTCGAAGTTGATGGTCGTTTCGAGAGGATGCAACGTCGCATCCATGGATACGCGGTGACGTATTGCACAGCTTGGAGCGTGCGAGATGGATATATTCCGGTGGTCCCTGGTCGAGGTGACACATGGTGACGCGCTGAGTTATGGTGGTGGACGCAATGCAGCGTTCGATTTGACTCGAGCAGATGCCGAGGAGCCGGCAAGCACGGCGGTGGCCAAGGAGCGCACGCGTAGCGTGGACCGAGGAATATCCGAAAGCGGATGGAACGGAAATAAGAAGTGGTGGCGGTGGTGGTATCCCCGTCCGTCGAGACACGGCAGGTGCCGGGTGATATGAATGGCCGAATGGGCTGACTGGCAAAGTTAGCGTTGTCGCGGACGACAGACATCATCAGTGGGTGATGAGGACGGCAGTGGCTGTCATGCGCGGAGAAGGCGTCGACGTACGACGCTGTACAGCTCGATGCCATTCACGGCGACGGCCATGTGTGGCATGTGCCAACTGGCCGTGGGCCGTCAAGAAGATGAAGAAGACCAGCATGTGTGTGTGTGTGTGCCTGCTGCTTGCGACTGCCGTACATTTTCTGGTGTGTCTTGTTCTTGTTTGCATTCACTGTTTCAAATATACTGCATCGGGTTTTTCCCCCGACGTTCTCGGCCGACGTGGCGGAAAGCAGGCACCATCAGCCGCCTCATGCGAGCACAAGGAGCCAGCGATGCCACGCCGCCATGACGTTGGGTTTTCCCGATCGAGGATCTTTTTCCAACCTCCATCCCCCCCTTGTTCTTCTCCTTGCTCGTCATCCTTTCTTCAACGGCTTCGCCCATTGAATTGTTGCATTTTGCTGGGCTTTATGGGAATCGACGACGAGCCGACATGGCCACAAACACCGGCGGATCAAGCAGAACGCATTCATCCCAGCTGCATGGTGTTCAACAAGTGCGTAGTGTGGTGAGCACTACCCACCACGCGGCGCGGTGATTTGGAACTGTCAAGTTAATCATCTGGCAGTTGGGCGTGACGATCTCCGCGTCGCTCGCTCGTGAGCTTTGAGACCACAATACCAGCAGCGCTTGGACGCCGAATCTCCTGTCATCGCCATGAAATTACGATGATCGGAATGCAGCGATTGTGCCAAAGGACAGCGGAGGCGGATGACCACAATGCAGTGGCGACTTGGCGCCAAGCTCTCAGCTTGGCGGGACTGCTTAGCCGCATCCCACGACCATGCACTTCAGGCGAATGCATGCATCGAACGCAACGCAGCGTTTACCATCCGCCAAATCTCACAGATTGGCCAGAATGCGTCGCTGCATTCCCGCGATCGATCTTGATCGCTACCCGCGTCGGGCGGACTCTGGAACTGGACACCGGCGAAGCACAACTTCGACAACAGAAGCATTGCTCCGTTTCGACCGTTGTAGCTCCGACTGGGTGATGCCATTGCCCATGGCACATGGAAGCGGACGCGGCAGTGCAGCCACCATGTGCGTCGACCACTGTCAGTGGTTCCCCACGAAGTGGGCGCCTTCCGGACGGGAGCGAGGCTCCGCTGGTTCTGCTGTGAGCACAAACGCGAAGACGAAGCTGCCTGTGAATGTGCGTTTACATCGGTATATGTGGGTATGTGTGTATGTTTGTGCGGGTGGTGTTGCTGCCAGGTGTCGTGTGCCTTCAATACAGCATCAACGCGGGTTTTTCTCCCGGCCACGTCGTGGCGGTGGCGGGATCCGCGGACGCTGCTGTGCTGTGGCTTGGGCTGTCCAATACCACACCCACAGAGCATCCTAGGACGGCACCTTCGCGACGTGGTTGGGTTTTCCCGTTGAGGGTCTTCCAACCTCAATCTTGAGTTCTTGTTCTCCTTCGTTCATTTATCCTCGTTGGGAGCTCACGAAAGACCTTCAACGTATTAAGAAAGTCTTCAGTTGCGACATTGGCAACGCAGAGGTAGAACCGACAGAATTGGCCGCCGGATGCACGAAGCACATCACTGATAGCGTGCTATTTCGTTAAGTATCCAATTTGCTGGTGCCTTGCAGCCTTGTACAAGTGAAGGCACTGTGGTCGATTTGAGAGCGTCAAGAGAACAACGAGACCATGACGCGCTAACTGAATGTTACGCCAGTTGGCCGGTTGAGCTGGGGACGAGGCGATGCATTGTCGCTCGCAAAAGCCCATCGCGCTCACTTCGGAGGTTGCACTGTCAGCGCATGGGCGATTTCGATCTCCGGGGAGCTGCAACGCAGCGGCAGGTTACCGTGGAATGGATTACGGTATCTCATGGTCGCCGAGTCCGAGTGCCCCGTTGGCAGGGCACTCCGGATGCAATGCAGCGTCCGTAAATGCGAGTGCGCTCATCGCATTCTGATCGCGATCCCGATGCCCGGATCGCCGCCGCGTGCTCCAGAAGCGCAAGAGGTCTTGAGACTCGGTGATCGGTCGTACGACCGAGCCCGGCCGGGTCTCGATCAAGCTGGCGCGGACGGCAACGAAGCCAACGACGTCGACCACTTCGCGTGGTTTCCGTTTGGGACGCGCCACGCTCCACCTCACGCGCGGAGTGCGCGGTGACAACAACGATGGCAACAACAACCTCAACTTATAAGACGATGACGATGGCAATGACGACGACGCTGGAGTAGTGTGGAGCTGGAACTGGTGTTGGGTGTGCGTGTGCTGTGAATACATCCATGCGGGTTTTTCCCCCAGTGGCGCGGGCTGTGGAATGCATGAATGCTGAGCGATGACTGGGCCAACCCACCATGCGCAACGTCTTCAGCGATTCCATTCGCCCTCGTCATCAGGTTTTCCCATTCAGAGACTTCCAACCTCATAATTTGTCTTTCGTTTTCTTGTGATTGTTGCGCTGAAGTCGAAGGGCGGCAGGGCAGCGACTGACACAATCAGGAAGAGCCAACAACAGAGCGCGGAGCGCTGCTAACCACCGACGCAGACGCTGAAGCATCTTCCGCCGTTGCCACCGCCTACGTTCTTGTTCTGGTTCTTCAGCTCCTAGCAGACCACTGCCTCTGCACCTGATCACATCGTTGGTGATCAGCAGCACCGCCAACTCGATGCCAGCAGCAACACCTTGGAACTCGATTGCCTGGGTATCGAGCCAGAAATACCTGAGCTCAGAGCGATGTGGTCAGCGACACGAAAGAAAAGAACGAGAGAGAGCCCCAAGCCACAGCACCAGACACAAGACACGATGGATCTTTGCAGAGAACCAAAGGCATGGATGGAAATGGAGCGCCGATAAGGCGCCGCATTAATGCCCAAGGTCGAGTCCCTGTGCTGTGTGTCAATGCCACCGACGCTCATTAGTCACTGTGCGATTTGTTGGACCGTGCCTGGTTCATACAAGTCGAGATCGCCACACCACCAACGAGCCATAGCGATGCAGATCCTCGTGCGATTGGTGCTGGCGTTGGTTTCAGTGGTGCTGGTGCAAGCTGTCAGTATCCCCAGCGGCGTACTCGTGCGTGGACTTGAAGCCCGCGAGATCAGCGTCGACAACGCAGCAGCACCAAACGTTGACACGCAAGGACATGTCCACGCCGCCAGCGCAGTTGCGGATGGACGCCGCCCGACCATGAAGGGACTCGCTCAGGCAGTCGACGGCTCTTTCCCAGCGACAAACAGTTGCCAAGGTGGCGACGGAGGAGATTCGGCGGCAATGGGCACGCCGACGTCGACTTCAGAGCGAGATGGAGCGACGGCAGCGAACGGATCCGAGGCCACATCCGAATCCGACTCCATAGCGGCTTCAGCTCCAGCCACAGCCAAACCGTCGGAGCTGTCTCGCAAGGGCAAGACCGAGTCGACCGGCGCGCTGTGGACGGTCGTGATCGCCGCCGTCACGCTGATCGCAACATATTATCTTGGTTGAGATGGATCGAAATGTATAATCAACGACGTGAACATGCTGGACTCCAGCTGGAGACTTGACTCATGAGCCAATGCTCGCCATGACACCGACAACGGATATCAGATGGAACATGAACGGCATTCAGTGTCGTGGTGAGTTGTGTACTAGTTTGCGTGTGCGCCACCGCCTCCAGCAGCCACGCACGCATGCTCGGCGGCGCACACGCACACGAAGACTCACGCCACAGCGTCATTCGCAGCACTTGACGTTGCCGGAGGCGTCGTGCTAGTCTCGGAATTCGTGGCGTTCGACCACACGTCGCAGAGTTCCCAAGGGGCAGCGATCGAAGGATCGCGTCGTTTGGTGCATGCGCCAAGCAGCGCGCTGCAACAATCATGCGATTACGGCTCGCACTGGCCTTGAGCCAGCCAGCCATTCAGCCAGCTGTGCTTGTTTGGTTTGGTTTGGCGTACAGTTGTTCCACGCGCTAGCCTTGTGTTTCCATTTCACGATGCTGACGAAACACATCTATGCGGTTGTTTACAAGGGCAGCAAGGCGATGAATCTACGAATCTAGCAAGATCTCTTGTGGCAAACGAGCAGAGCCTCTCTGCATGGTCTCCGTTGGTGTGGCCTTGGCCACACGTGACCACCATCGGACAGCACAACCCAACCTAACGCAACCTCAGGCGGTGCTGCAGTGAGCCCTTCATGGCAGGTTGCACTGGGGTGGCTGGTTGGTTGGAAAGAAGAGCACGGGAATAAGGAATCGAAAAACGCGAGAGAGACGGCGACGCGCTCAGCACAGCGGGCAAACAAATAAATCGATGAAGAACGACCGTCAACCTCAACGGGCGGCCACCCATTTGTTCTCCTTCTTCTTCCGGACGTGGTCGTCGGCCGTTGACGCCGCCGTTAAACGGACACACTAGCGAATCTATTTGCCCCCACTCGAACCACGACTCCTAGCATCACCATAATTGCCACCTTGCATCATCCTCCACACAGACGATTCCTTCCACAAATCTCGCCCTACAGGTTGTGCGGCACCACGTTAATTGGCACCCAACACCACCGCCATTTCCCAACCATGCTGCGCTGGGCAATCTGACTTGCGTCGTTTTGGGTTCGTCGAGGTTATTTCTTGGCGCTCCTGTTGACTCGGGCGGGGCGAAATACTATCGTACCCTCACGAAAAACCTCACGCGCGCCCGACCCTAAATTTCGAAATTCCTGCCCAGTTCTTTGCCGCCGCCGGCTCCTCGCGGCGCGCCATGAGGGTGACGCCCGCTGGTCGCTGGTGCCGTCCGTCCCCGGCAGCGACTGTCCGCGCCGGTCGGGGTCGCGTGTGTGCGCGGCAATGAGTTGAGGACCGAAAGCGCGGAAGGCGAGCAGCGCAGCTCAATCGCCAGCCGGCGCTCGCTCGCTCGGACATCCACACGCGCCGTCGCTCGACACGCACACACGCCACGTCCGTCGTCGGCCACACCCACGCGTCGACACCGCAGATGGCCGCGCAACATTGCTCTCGTCCGTCGTCGGCCAAGTCTGAGCAAACGACACTCGAGCAACAGCAACACCAGCGCCAGCGCCAGCACCAGTCACAGCCACAGGAAGAGCAAGAGCCACAGCAGCAGCAACAACAACAACAGTCCGTCGCGATGCAGCACAACAGCGGGCAGCGGAGGAAGAGCGCGCAGGCGCTGCAGGACCCAGAAGACATGGTGCTGCTGCGGGAAAAGCTCAACCAGATCGCGTTTGGGCTGAGGCACGCGCAGCCGCAGAGCCCGCTGTACGCGACAGCGCAAGGTATGGGCATGTCTCCACACAAGCAACACACGCAGCAGCATGGTCATTTCAAGATGTTCCCGTTGATGGACCGCCCGTCAACGCCACCGTCGTCGCCACAGCCGAGAGACGTGCTGCGGAAGCAATTGCTGCTCAAGAACCATCACGCCATGCTGGACGATCCGGCACGGCGGACGAGCAACGATGCCAGCGCGTACGATGGCATGGCGCTGGACATGATGTGCGTTGACACGGTCGAGATCACGCCACTGGATCTCAACGACCCTCACAGCGGCTCCAGCAGCAGAAACAGCGATCACCATCCGCAGCAACGACCGTCTTCGCCAGCAACGGCTGGGCTGCCGGCGATGGACCAGCTCCGCATCGTGTCGTCGTTTAGTGTTATGAACAAATGCCCCGAGGGCTTCCGCAAGCGCAAGTCGGTTCACATGGATATGGAAGAACCAGAAGGTTGTGTTGACGACCCACGCCTGAAGAAGGCATCGAGTCAAGTCAATGTGCTCGAGGTATGGGACGCGCCATGCCCCGAGCTCTATGGGTCCTGCGGCAGCACTTCGTGCTGTCCCCCAGATCACGTGATGGAAGACGCATGTCCGTCGCCCTCAGGGTCTCGAAGTCCAGTCTTCGCTAGCTCCATGGAGCAGCAGCATGGGAAACTGTCGGCTTGTTCCTACTGATCGTGCAGCAGCTCTTCCTTGTTAGGTTGGTTGCGTGTGCAGTTGTGGAATGCGCCGGTTGGGTTTTGTTTTTATTAGAGGCACTATGAGGATGTAACGTCAGGCTAGTTGGACGCAACTCAGGATGGAGCTACGTTTGCCACGCGTTTGTGATTGCGATCGCATCGATCGTCATCGCCACGTGCATCCACAGACATGTGTTAACCTGCGGCCATGGCTGAAGAGAAAAAAGCTCCGCTACTTGACCAGAGGCCATGCAGATCGACGACGGCTCAGCGGCAGATCGTCGAAATCTGGGCATTGAGCCAGTAATCCGTCAAGGTTAACTTCATCGCCATGACTGCCTTTTGACCCGAAGTTGACGTTCCGCTAGTGTTGATGGTTGACGAGGATGGGAAATGAGAATGATCGAAAGGAGAGATACATGTATTGATACAGAATAAGCTTCTTCTTTGTCGTCGGGGTGCTGGAGGTGTCTTGGTCAGCAGCGAACTATCGCTTTTTTGAATTCTGTACACATGTCGTGTTGTCAACAGGGTCTGTGTGGGAGGATGCGCTTGGTCTTGAACGAACGACGGCGACGGATTAGAATTGACGCAAGTTGGCAAACGCTTGTTGCTGATGTTGCTGCTGCTGTTGCTGCTGCTGTTGCTGCTGGGTCTGCTGCATGTTCATACCGCCCATACCGCCCATACCGCCCATACCGCCCATGCTTCCCATGCTTCCCATGCTTCCCATGCCACCCATGTTGTTCATGCCGCCCATGTTGTTCATGCCACCCATACCTCCCGCCATTGGACGAGGCATGGCACCCATGCCGCCCATGCCGCCCATGCCGCCCATGCCGCCCATGCCGCCCATGCCACCCATGTTGTTCATACCGCCCATGTTGTTCATGCCTCCCATGCCTCCCATGCCACCCATCTGGCCACCATAACCACCGCTCGACTGCTGCATACCCATGTTCATGCCACCCATGGGATTGGCGCCCATTGCACCGCCTCCAAATGAGCTAGTCTTGCTTGGCATACCAGCCAGTGTATCAAGACCATTGAAGCTGTTCTGAGAGCCGCCGTATCCAGGACGCGAGCCACCAGCTAGAGCGCTGCCGCTGTTCGAGTTGGACTGAGGAGCACCGCTTCCGAGGTTGTTAAGATCGAACAAGTTGGATCCCGCACCCCATGCATCGTTGCGCTTTGGCTCAGTTTCTTGCTTCATGGATGGGTTGGAAGACGTCCGTGGCTGCTGCTGAGCCATACCTGTGTTGGAACCAGTTCGGGCTTGCATTGGGTTCTGCATACCTCCTTGCATTGGCTGCGCTTGACCCATTCCACCGAACTGTCCTCCGAATTGACCAAACTGACCGCCCATTGGAGCAGGGGGCGCACCCGCATTTGCTTGCGGGAACGCGTTGAATCCCTGCTGTGGCTGCTGCTGCTGGGCAGGCTGACTACTGAAGCTTCCAAACTGGGCTGATGGAGCTTGAGGCTGCGCGCCTGCAAAAGGATCGAACGACGCCTGCTGTGGCTGCTGTGTTTGTGGGGTCGTACCAGCAAAAGCATTGAATCCTGACTGCTGGGCTGGAGCAGCGGCGCCAAAGTTGCCAAATCCCTGGGATTGCGCCGGTGCGGCGGAGCCAGCAGCAAATGGATCAAAAGCGCTCGCTGCTGAGGCTGGCTGTGCTGGTGTTGAAGCAGGACTGGCAAAGAAGTCATCGTCCAGCAACGACGGCGCAGCAGATGGACCCTTGCTGGCTGGCGCTTCGCTTTCTTCCTTCTTCTTTGAAGTCTTCTTCGATCTTGAAGCTGTACGGCGAGAGCTGCGAACCTAATGGACAACAACACCAAAGGTCAGGGAGTCGGTCGATAAGATATTCTGAGCGCGGACTTCAGGAGAACACGAACCTCTTCTTCCGATTCTGACTCTTCGCTGCGTTCATCTGCACGCAACATTGATTAGCATTCAAAATTCTGAGTACCGTTCGCAGTTCCGAAAACATACCACGGTTCTTATCACGGCGTCCACTGCGCGTTCGCTCACTGCTGCGATGGTCATCCTGGTCGTCCGCATAGCGACTCGAATAACCCTTGTCTTTGCTTTCGGCAGCGTAACCGCGATCGTATGAGCTTTGTCCATATCCGCCTCCACTGTAGCCACCACTGCTGCCACCACCGCCGCTGTATCCGCCGCCGCCGCCGCCGCTGTAGCCACCGCCACCGCCACTGTAGCCACCGCCACCACTGTAGCTGCTGCTGCCACCGCCGCTATAGCCACCACCACCACCACCACTGTAGCCACCGCCACCACCACTGTAGCTTCCAGAGCTGCCCATGCTGCTCATACCACCGCCGCTGCCAATACCAATGTACTTATCACGGAGTCGGCGGGCCTTTTCTCGCTCATCGCGAATTTGTTCGTTGTCGTTCAGCAGGTCAAGCACCAGCTTTGCCTTTTCTCGAACTGCATTGCCAACATCACATAAAGTATAACGAAAGACAAATCAGTGCGATGCTAAAGTGAGGCATTGCAACCGAACCAAGTACGCACCACCAGCACCACGATCAGCCGAGCCGTCATGGTAGGCGAAGTCCATCAGGTGTCGGAGCTTGAACATGTGATCGCGAGCATTCTCAACAACACGCTCCGTGCCGTTTTTGATCAAGTGATCCAGCAACGTCAGCGCCTGCGCAACAACGCCATCCATCCACACCATCAAAATCCAGGTTGCAACCCTCTCATTCGCAAGCACATAGCTCACCTTAAACACCGTGCGCCATTGGCGTTGCTCTGAGTCCAATGCAGCCCAGATCTTCTTCATCACCACACCAAAGGATTCGCTGCAACCATCACACACATTCACCATGGTCACTCTCACCCCACAATCCCCCAATAATCCAGCACGTAGTGCAGCACTTACTAGTCATACGTGAGCTGCGCAATGTCGTTCAGCTGCGTGCTCGACGCGCCCCAATTCTTGTTGGAAAGCGCGTCCTCCATCTTCTTCTCCACGTCCGTGCCCAGCTTGGCCTTCACGGCGTTCTTCCTACAAACCACGGCGTCAGCGCTCCGTTTCCGGCCCGTCACGACATATCTGCCACGTACGCCTCATCCACGGCATTCTTGATCTTATCGAGGTTGAACCGGTCCATGGCGCACGTGCTCGGCCACTGCTGCCTCTGCCTGGGGGGCTGCTTCCCGCGTCACTTCCAGGCCGTCGCTTCCGTCGGGCGCTTGCGATTCGCTTTGCTCCGAGCGAGGATCCCTCCGACCCGAACGCGGGACCCGCGCCCGAGAGTGATGGTAAAACCGACATGCAATGCGCGGATTTATTGTCCACGAGCTCCGCCGCGAGTTGAAGCACCCGCCAGCGCCGCAAGAGGCAACCAAACAGGGCGTGAAGGTGATTGGCTAAATTTCATCAGCACCAGAACCCGAGCAAAGTGGCCAATGGGAAGCGTCCAACCCCGTTATGATGGCTCATTGCTAATGGGCATGCCCCATGCATTATTATCAGAGCCGAGGCGAGATGCAAACATTGAGGAAGACGACGTTCCGGCTGCGTGGATGCATGTGGCGATATGATTGGTAAATAACAATTCTGGCTAATATTTACAGCATTGGCATCGTGAATGGACTCGGCGGGTGTGCTACAAATCTCCGCTCGCGTGTGATGTGATCAGAGTGCGTGTGTCTGTCTGCAGTTCTTCAGTCTGGTTGTCGCGACCGCCAGATCTCTTTGGGCGATTGCGTTGCATTTCTTCGTTGTGGCCGTCAGACAACGTCGACGGAGCCAAACATGACATGCTTGTTGCCGTGCTTGTCGACGGTCCTGTTGTTGCTGTTGGTGTTGGTCTTGCTCTTGTACTTGTACTGCTGCACCCGAAGATGCTCGCTGGCGTTCTCCACATCTGTCCAGTAATCTTCAGAGTGCCGTGGTTGGTTGCTGCGCTCGGCGTCGCGATCGCGTCGTCGATTCAGGGCTTGCTGCATGGCTTCGCGGTATTGCTTCCAAGCACGTGCTCCATACGCGACCGCCGCAAGTATGACCAAGGCCAAAAAGATGAAGACAACGATGAGCGCCACGTTGGTCATCGTTCGCACAAACTTGCCATTCGCCACTTCCTCGAAGCTTGGCGTGCTCAGTACTGCGTGCGTACGTGACCAGCAATGGTCAATGGCCGCAGGTGTTCTTTCGTGTCTTTGTTGACAATGTGTCACTGTCTTTGCTTCCCGGTCTTCTAAACACTGCCGCACTATTTTCACATTCCACACATTCCATTTGAACAACAAAACATCTGTGATTAAAAACAAGGGCACACAACAAACACACGGGTTGTTCACTAAATTATATTACAGTATCTGTCGCAACAATCTAAGGCGACATGGATGCACGATGCTTAACAAACTGAAGGACTTGCTTGTTGTGATGCAAAATGAAAAGTGAGCATTGACAATCAACCTTACATGAGCTCCTGCAGCTATCCACGTTCTAGAACATGGTTCCTGACCAATCGCGAATGTCCACATCTATGTCCACACAGGAAGTTGACTTGTTTAGTGTCTGCCACACTGCAGCAGTCACCGTGGCTCGTCCATGTGTTACACTCCCCCTCAACTTGCTGTCATTCCACTGAGAGTGATGAGGTGGATGAGCTGTGGTGTTGGTAGGCTCTTGGTGAGAAAATCAGCGACTTGCTCCTTGGTTGGCACGTACTCCAGCTTGATATTCTGATCTTGAATGTGCTGCCGGATGAAGTAATACTTGAGCGAGATATGCTTGGCTCTTGGCGAGTAGCCTGCATTCGTTGCCATGCTGATTGCTGATTTGTTGTCGATCATGATCGGTGTTGGTCCACGCAGCTTTAACCCCATTTCACCCAAGAGCTGTCGTACCCAAAGCACTTCTTGACACACCATGGAAAGAGCCATGTACTCAGCTTCTGCTGATGATAGGGCGACCGTGCTCTGCTTCTTGCTTCGAAATACCACTGGCGCACCAGCAACTTGCACCAATATACCAGACGTCGACCTGCATGTTGTGACGTCTCCGCCCCCGTTCGCATCGGTGAATGCTTGCACAATGCGCTTACCTTTTTTACCACTTCGGTGGAACTTAAGTCCCATGTTTCGCGTGCCTTTGAGATATCGAAGAACTCGAATCCCCGCGCGCCAGTGCATCGTCCGTGGTGCTTCCAGATACTGAGACAACCTCGATACAATCATACAAATGTCTGGTCGTGATCCATTGGCCAAATACAACAACGAGCCGATCAGCTCTCTGTACTTGCGAGTATCAGTAAACGCTGGTTGTTCAGTGGCCAGTGTCAGATCTTGGCCAACTACTGCGGGGTTGCGAACAGGAAATGCATCCATCTGACTGAATCGCTCCAGCATCTTCGTCACGTACTGTGATTGAAACAGCGCTAGCTCCCCCTTAATGCGATCGTAGTTGAGCTCGATACCCAAGATGTATCGAGCGTCTCCCAGCGATTTCAACTTGAACTTGCTACCAAGCTGTCGCTCGATCTCGTCCGCCTCTGCTTTGACCTTGCACCCAATGAGCAGATCATCGATGTACAGCGCAATGTAGACTGGTCCGTTCTTCCCTACACGAACAAATAGACACCCGTCGCTGGTGCACTGCGCAAAACCGATCTCGGCAAAAGTCTTGCGAATGGTGTCATACCAAACTGCTGCGGCTTGCTTTGGACCGTCGAGACTTCGTCGAAGCTTGCATACCATGCCAGCGCTTGCGTTGACTCCCCTTGGAACTGACATGAACACTCTTTCTGCTAGCATCCCGTTGAGGAAGGCTGTTATCGAATTGCTTGACATGGTAACCACGTTGACAACAGACGGCCAGGAAGACCCGAATAGTGTTTAGGCTTGCCACTGGTGAATGCGTCGAATTGTAGTCCACCCCCATCATCTGAAGGCATCCCAAAGCAACAATACGCGCCTTGTAGCGCGTGATATTGCCATGCTGGTCCGTCTTGACTGCGAACACCCACTTGTGACCAATCACCTTGACTCCGGCTGGTCGATACACAAGATCCCATGCGTGATTGCGCACATGTGCAGCAATCTCGGCGCGAATTGCTTCCTTGCACCGTTCTGCATCCGGAGATTTCATTGCTTCTTCGTAGCTCTGTGGCACTTCCGTGACGCACAATGCCAGCTCGTAGTCATTCTCCAGACGCTGACGTTTGCTGTCTGGCTCGGCGATGCTGTCACTGTCAGTGCTTGGCTGGCTGTTGACATCCGATTCGTCTATCTCCTCTGCCTCGACTGGAGCTGGAAGGTAATATCCATTCGCAGATGCGGATGGGAAATCACTTGGTGGTGGGAGCAGCTTCTGTGGCGAGTCCTTAATACTTGGTAGAACTCGCGGGTTGTGCGAGGCGATGCGTCGTGGCCCTGATGGCAATGCTTGAAACACCAAGCGATCTTCGTGATTGCCATTACTTCGTGACGAATTGACGACACGGCGGTGAGGGACAAGCACCTGCTCATTGAGAGACCGTTGATGTAGAACCACGGCTTGCTCCTGATTGACTGAACCTTGAGTGATTAGGCCTGGTGTCGCCTGGACTGCATCTCGAGCACTTGCAGCATGGCGACTGTTGCCCGTAGTTCTCATCTCCCCCACAACAGTCGAACCATGAGCTGGATGAACTGGTTGTGGCACTAGGGTGCGAGCATCCGGTTCAACAAAACTGCCCGCTGGGCAGTCATCAACATCCATTGGCTGGGCATCCATGCCTGGCGCAACTTCATCGATGTCCATCCCATCACTTTGCTGGACTGTGGGCACGTGTGGCGGCCGCACCTGAGGCTGATCAAAACGATCGCTTCCGTCATCGATCACCACGGGTGGTGCGCACTTCTCCCCCATTCGACTGGCATCCACATACATATCCGGAGGTCGCTCATCAACTCTGACGGTACGTGAGACGACAAGTCTTGCGTCTTCAACATCCCACACACGATAGCCCTTCGTGTCACTCGCATACCCCAAGAAGATACAGCGATGAGATTTTGCTTCCCATTTCGTTCGCTTCGTTTTGTTGACGTAGACGTAACCTCGAGCACCAAATACTCGGAGGTGATCAAGCCGTGGTCGAACGCCATGGAAAATCTCGTATGGCGTGCTGTCTCGACGAGCTGTGTTCGGCATACGATTTGTCAAATACAC
>NSDO01000139.1:113930-174402 GCA_002286825.1 Lagenidium giganteum
CTGCCCGAAGCGCATGCGAATACAACGAGACTGCCGCCATCCAGGAATGTCTGGGGGCTCCCACGCCAAGGACAGACGAAAACCGGGTGTGGGCATTTTTGCAAAGCCACATCATGGCGCGCTACAAGCTCGTTGGTGGTCGCATCCGACTGCTGTTGAATCCATCGGATACGTATACAACCCTCAAGTCACAAGTGGAGTTAGCGATCCACGCGGTGTCGATTGACGCCCTGCGTGATGCGTCRTGTRTGGCGTCGAACCACACTGTTCCGAGTGTGATCTACTCTTTGGTTGCATCAACAGATCCGCGGGATCCACCCAGAGCAAGATTTGTATCAACGGTGATCGAGTGTTTGGTGTTGGCCCGCTTGGCGGTGTCAAAAGGCAAACGAGCTGGTCCGTTTCTTGTCGACTGACGGAGGCCGCTCCATCTTCGGGTCTGTTCTAGGAAAGCCCTTTGAGGATTTCGTTCACGGACAGTTGCCACGTGCCCAAACAGTCCAAATGAAGTATCTGCCGCCGCGTGGAAGCACGAGCGCTGATGCGGGCTCAAGAACGTCGCGCAGTCCTTCGCGCAGTTTGCAAGAGAAATGGGCCTAACCAGCAACGGCATAAATTGCCCAGGTGAGGTTGTCCATGAAGAGGTACGTAACCACAGTTTTTCTGGAAGATCGGTGATCAGATCTCCAGATAAGCTCAACGACAGCATCTCACGCTTCAGACCGAGGCCGGTTTCAGGAAGAAATTCAATCAAGTTACCGTCCAGAGCTGCGATCTTCAACGGCTGCCTCTCGACTATCACCGAAGGGACAGCTGTCAGGTTGCAGTCACTGGAAATGAAGTTGCCGATAGCGTCCCAAAAGGCAACTGTCTTGCAAAGGAACTACTCAGCGTGATTGAAGTGCGCGAGCCTAAGTTGAGCCACAGACTTTGGTAAGTGGGCAAGGCCAGCTGGTGTACTCTTGAACGAAAGGTTGACCAGCGAAATATGCGACAGCTAGAAAGCCAGCGTCGTCAACGCGGCTTCATCGGGCTAATCCAAGATGGTCGAGTCGGCGTTGTGGGAATGCGTCATCGCATCGAATGGCGCCATGTTTCCGGGAAACTCGAACTCTGTGCACTCATAAAGTGCGTTAGCGATGGAACCGTTTATTGAAAGAGCCCTGTGATTCTCCGATCCGTGCAATTGATGTGATGGAATACACGTGTTGTTTGGCGCCCCCACGGGAACAGAATGTCGTCGCATCGGTCATCAACGTGCATCTCCGCTAAAAAGAAACCCACGGACACCATCGACAACCAAAGGATGCTGATACCATAAAGACCAAGTGCGATGTGCAGCCGCTTCATAGTAACATGAGGCAAGATCTCTTCCAATGGTTGGTATGAACCATTGGATAGACCGCCGGTGATACGCCGTGAGTGGTTGCCAGCGCTTCACGCAGCTCACCCAGCGCGACCAAGCTCGTTATGAATGGGATGGTACTCAATGCAAGATTGGTGAACGACACAGGCATCACCTGCATGATCACGTTCCATGTCTTCCTCATAATTGTCGAAGATGCCATCAACCTGTTCTCGGCTGCGCAACAATACGTATCCAAGCACTTCTTGCTGCTTAGTGAATTGCCAGATCACTTGCACAATGGGTGTCGAGCAGCAGTTGATACAAACAAGCGTACATGAGGTTGAGAATGACGCTACCGACGTACGCGCTGCACCGGTGGCTCTGAATATTTGTACGGCAATCTCGCACAGCTGGACGATGAAGCTCCTAGCACATACTAACAGCGTTTGGCCGATTGGAATGTGAAGACGAGCCACAAACAACGCGATTGCCGGAGATGAGAGTGATGCACCATTGTATTTGCCTGGAACACGAGCTGACGTGTCCGGAAAGACAGCCAGAGCATAACAACAGGCAGATATAACCAGAATGCACCAAGCCCAGCGTAAATGATAGCAATTTCGAAGTGGTTCTCTTCAAGGAAACGCTGAGAAGATTCGTCCAAGAAATATCCACCCAATCGATATATCAGCAAGTCTGATTCCATGTAGTTCGCATACAAGCCGGTGAGGATGAGGAAAATGACAGCGTTCAGGAGATAAATCACTAGCACCAGGACCCAAAGCGCAGAATGAGCAAGTGCAGTGATGGCAATCACAGGTGTTGGAGGTGGAGCGGGAGGATCCACGGCATACCCGTTCTCCGTTCCCATTCGGACTCTTTGGCGCAGAAAACAAGTGCTCTTCGTTGAAAATATTCTCGCCTGTAATGCTGTGGACGCAGTGCTACAACACAATGACGTGAGAAAACGAACCGAAATGACGAAGAACAGTTTTTAATTCGGGAGCGAGCCAGTCACTCAGTCGCGGAAACGAACAATACGCGCAGCTGTCGAGTCCTATAAAACAGTCATCGAGAAAAGTCCCCCGTTCCGTCAGCCTTGATTCGCACTTCCTTGACAGATTGCCTGGATACGCCCGACAAAATCCACACCACCAGTCAGACTATGACAAACGGCCAAACAGAATTGATCGCGCTCATGAGAAGTTTGCGGCATGTCCGTGCACAACATGTCGTGACTTGCTGTATCTTGCTGCCTGAATCAAGATCGCGAACCTGAGAGTCGGAGCTGATCGAGGCATCACACTCTAGCTGACTGCCGTCACCGTTTTGCTATCGCCTACCAGCACTTGAAGGCTCAACACAACGCCCATGCGTGGTCGAGGCATCACAAATGCCAGCTTGACGATGGAGATGTCTTCTACGGGTATTATAGTTGTGACGAGAAGATCGAATCGGTTATCAACTACCGCGCCGATGTTATCAACACATTGGATGCGTCAAAACATACGACCGCTCCTTGGCTCGCCGCATCTGGCAGCGACCAACATGGCGGTGGCAGCCGAAGCTGATGTCACGGCGACTGAGGCAGCGGTCTCGTTGCAGCACCGCTACAACTACGCTGTTGCGCACTCGGTGGAGGCACACACACGGCCAATCTCCAGTCTCAAGTTCGCCACCAGCGGCACGCTCTTGGCCAGCGCATGTGAGTATTGACGCCATCGATTGACATGTCGACACCGGTGGCTTATGTGTCTATGTCTATTCTGTGTCTGTGTGTGTGTGTCCTGTGTGTATATTGTGTCATGTGTAGCTGCTGACAAGACCATCAAGATCTGGAGCGCGTCCGAGTCCACGCAAGAGCCCGAAGTGACGCTGCGTGGCCACGAGGAAGGCGTGTCGGACGTGGCGTGGTCCAAGGACGACGAGTACGTCGTCTCGGCGTCGGATGACCGCACGCTGCGCATCTGGGACGTCGAGACAGGCAAAACGCTGTCCGTCCTGGGCAGCCCCACGTCCAGCGCGCACCAGAGCAGTGCTCCGCTCGTGCCGGGCGTGGTGGCCCCGCCCGAGAATGACGGCCACTCGAGCTTTGTGTTCTGCGCCGAGTTCAATCCGCAGGGCACGCTCGTGGCCAGTGGCTCGTTCGACGAGACGGTGCGTCTGTGGGACATCCGCACCAGCAAGTGCGTGGTCGTGTTGCCAGCGCATCCAGAGCCGATCACGAGCGTCGACTTCTCGTTCGATGGCACGCTGCTGCTCACGGGCAGCTACGACGGCCTGGCCCGCATTTGGGACGTCGCGTCGCAGCAGTGCATGAAGACGCTGATGATCAAGCCAGCAGCAGCGGTGCCGGTGTCGCACGCGCGCTTCACGCCGAACGCGCAGTACGCGGTCGTAGGCACGTTGGATAGCACGCTGCGGCTCTGGGACTACACCAAGGACGAGTGCGTACGCACGTACCAAGGCCATGTGAAAGAGAAGTACTGCTCATTGTCGGTTGTGGCGCGTGATAACAGTTTGCCATCGCCGCGAGCCGTGCTGCTGAGTGGCTCGGAAGATGGTCGCGTGGTGATGTGGGATATGGCAACGGCCAAAGTCGTGGGCGAGTTTGCTGCTCATACGCAGCCAGTGATGGCGGTGGCGGTGCATCCGAGCAAGCAGCTGGGCTTTGTGGCGTCAGCAGCGCACACATGCATCAAGTGGTGGTATCCCGCGTCGAGTGAGAAATGAAAGCGGTATTTTGTCGAAGAGATGAAGCTGCGGAGTGTGAGCTGACCCTATTTATCTGCTGACAACATGTCGACGAAGAATGCAAATGAACTCCGCCAAAGTAGTTGCTACAATGATGGAGAAACGTTTGATTATCGTAAACCTCAGTCACGATCGAGAGAGTGCTACTAATCCGAGTTGGTTCTTTCGTGCGCGATTTATCTCACACCCGCACGTCGTCCACCGCGACGGAAGTGGCCTTCCAAGAGCCTTCCCCGGTCACTCTTTCGCTCAGCAGCAGGACTTTCATAGAAAAAAGCCCATAGTTTCCACGTCTTGGAGAATCACTCATCGAATTCGCATGTGACAGTCGGCCACTGAAGATCGGCAGCTTGTGAGCCATCGCAAAGCGGCGTCGAACGAGCGAATATAATCGGTGACTCGTGACCGACGATGGGCGCCAGGTGAGGAACCCTCGAGATATTGGTGAAATCGACGTTCAGATACTCCAGAGCAGGCAGATGCATCCACAGCGTTGCTGGAAGGTCATTGATCGGATTGCCTGATATGCTGAGATACGAAAGGGAATCCTTCTGACCGACCATTGATGGCTCAAACACAGGAGTTGTTCTCGATGACCAACGATCTGCAGATAGGTACAGTTGATGTAATGCGCGACGCAAGTCAGACCGCGTCCCCAGCGGAACAGCAGTCCAGCACACTTTTCATCAAGCTTTGATGGTGGTGATAAGGGCAGAAAGCCGACAGAAACAATCGACAACACAAGAATACTGATCACTCTCTGCCAATATCGTATGCAGCCTCCGCAACACTAGATAGCGGGCGCCTGGGGGGTGCCACACTACCACGTCCTGATTGGCAACATTCTCCGCTTGGCATCTTAGAGACGGATGGACACTGCTTGATGTCACTTGAGCACATGCCAATGCTTCTCGCAATCTCATCAAGCTGACCAGCGCCAAGACCAGCCAAGGCACATTGAAAGTCAGATTCGTGAATCACACAATCATCACCTGCTCGATCACATATTTCCGACTGTTGTAGATCTGGTCTCGAGAGCACAGCAACGTGTAACCTTGCAATATTGCACTCCAAACGAAGTCGAGGAACCATCCATCAAAGACCACGCAAACCACTCGTCCGAGCAATGCTTGTCGTTTCCTCGTTTCCCAGATGTAGAGTACAATCGGTGTGGAGCAGCAATTGACGCAGAGGTTCAGGATGACGCTACCTACTTGTACGCTTGACCGATAGCCTTGTGCAGTTTGCATGGCGATCTCACACAACTCGATGGCGAAGTGAAAGGCTGGGAACTGACGTTCGACGATGCTCACAGAACGCGTGGCCTCTTGAGCCCTGCGGATGAACCTTGGCCTACGAGACTGGCAAGCATCAGCAAGACGGTCGCGTTCAAGCTGGGGAGCAGCAGCACCATGATCCAAAGTGTTGTGTGAGAGAGTCGATTGACGGTCACGACCGGTGGTGAGCGAATCGTGGGGGCACAGACTGCGGCAACATCGTGTGCGCTGTCCATATCGGCTCTGATGGTGGTGCCGGTGCTGTTGCCCGGTGACCATAATTGTGGAACTGCGAAGCAGCTCCCATGGGCGACTCGTTCCTAAACAAGCCGCTAGCACAACCAACGAGGTATGTATGATATGTCAATCCAATTCCGGATCAATGCATTCTCTGTTGCCATGCCCATGAATCTACTCCGACATCCACACATCAACCAGAAACTATCGTACACTTTACATTACTACTAAATAGCACGGAACTGATCTACGATCGCTCGCCACGGATGCGACGCGCCAACTGGATGTCCTTCGGCATGATCGTCACGCGCTTCGCGTGGATCGCGCACAGGTTCGTGTACTCAAACAGACCCACCAAGTACGCCTCGGCCGCCTCCTGCAGCGCCAGCACGGCCGAGCCCTGGAAACGTAGATCCGTCTTGAAATCCTGCGCGATCTCACGCACCAGGCGCTGGAACGGCAACTTGCGGATCAGCAGCTCGGTCGACTTCTGGTACCGACGGATCTCACGCAGCGCCACGGTGCCCGGACGGTAGCGATGCGGCTTCTTGACGCCGCCCGTGGCTGGTGCGCTCTTGCGCGCGGCCTTGGTGGCGAGCTGCTTGCGTGGAGCCTTGCCACCCGTGGACTTGCGTGCCGTTTGCTTGGTGCGGGCCATTCTCTCAGTGTTGCTGCTGTCGATGTGGTGGTAAGATGTGGAATGCGCATTCGCCACCGGGCGCCACGCACTTGGCGAAGGGATTCCGCCAATGGGGAGCACAGAACGCCGAGGCAGCCAATAGGAACGCAGAACGCGACCCCCACGTCGACTCAGAGATGGCGGCTCAGATGGCGACCTTTCGCGCGCGCGAAAGGCGCTCATGCTGGTCGATGAATGGAATGGCATCACAATCCAATCGTCTCAGTGACCGCCAGAGCACCAGCAACGAGCCACGACAGCAGATATCAAGATGTCTGGACGTGGCAAGGGCGGCAAGGGACTCGGCAAGGGCGGCGCCAAGCGCCATCGCAAGGTGCTGCGCGACAACATCCAGGGCATCACCAAGCCAGCCATTCGTCGCTTGGCTCGTCGTGGCGGCGTCAAGCGCATCAGTGGCTTGATCTACGAAGAAACGCGTGGGGTGCTCAAGGTGTTCTTGGAGAACGTCATCCGCGACTCGGTGACGTACACGGAGCACGCGCGACGCAAGACGGTGACGGCGATGGACGTGGTGTATGCGCTGAAGCGCCAAGGTCGCACGCTGTACGGCTTTGGTGGATAGTGGGTGCTGGTGAGGGCAATCGTTCTTAGTCGTTTGGTGAATCGGTGTGTCTTTAATGTACGATTTTTGTCATCTCGCTGTGTTGAGCACGAGCACGTCCTCCGTGATACACTACTTTGATCAAGGCTGACTGATCAAGGCTGGCGTTCTACTGCTGACAACCACAACTTCTCTGTCCCGTGCCGCTGAGATCGCGTTTGCTATCAGTCAGAGGAGTCACAGACCACGGTGGGCCAATCCAGATCGCCCACTTCGTCATCGTCGCACAGTGGTGTTGCCTCGGCGTTCACCATTGGGGAATTCCGACCATTAGTGGGCTCAAGGCGAGGCATACTCGAGATGTTTGTGAAGGAAATGTCCAAGAACGATAGCGCTGGGAGATGCAACCACAGTGAGTCTGGAAGTGCATTGATAGGGTTGCCGGTTAACTGTAGCGCTGTTGTTGTGGCTTTTTGGCCAATGCCGCGTTCAGGATACGAGGTAATCGCATTGTTATCCAATGCAATGGCATCAACGTTGACCATCTCGAATAGAACAGGATGCACACGCGTTAAGTTGCAAGACATGTAAACGAAATCAGCCAAAGATGTCCAGTCTGCCACGGCGACGTCTAGCAGCTCAGTCGGAGCTTCTACGCGTTCAAACCATATCGACGTCACGGGCTGGGGCAGCTTCATCAGAGCGTCTGGCTTGCACAAGATCAAAATATCAGTCAGTTGCAGTTGTGATAGCTGTGGAGCCAAATCCACGAGAGCAACGGCGTCTGGCCAGTCGTAGATGGTGGCATTACTCATGCTGAGAGTGCTTAAACTGGTGAATGGTCCAATATTTGATGGTATTTCCAACTCGTTGCAGTCAGCGAAATAGATCTCGTGTAGAAGAGATGGGACGAAGCTTCTAAGCTCCATTTCGATCTCGTGCCGTTGACCAATGATGTTCAAATCGGTGCAGTTGACGAAAATGTCAGCACAGGTTGGCCCACGGCCCCATGGAAATATGACACCAAAGCACCGACGATCCAGGGCTGGCGAGGAGAACAAGCCAACGGAGTTCAAAGACAACATGAGAACGACAACACCATAGATGGCCATAGCTGTGTGGAGCTTCGGAATGATCGATTTCGTTACATGACCATACGCCTGGGCAACAAGTGTGAGTGAGGGCTTCGCAATCGCCAAACTAATGGCAACTGCTTGGGGTTCACTGTTGACGAGTGGCACCGATGGACGCACGCCGCAAGATAGCACCTGAGCCTTTGACAGAGCACCTCGTAGCCTCATCATTCCGATCAGGGCCATCAACAACGGGAATATACTAAAGACGAGATTTGCAAACGATACAATGAGCACTTGGCTCTTCAACATGACGTCCGCAGTAGCTTCCTCGTAATCATAATCAATATCGGTCGTCACAACACCGTGGAGCAGCACGACTCCATGGAACGCTGTGGCCCAAATGAAGTCGAGCACCCCATCAGTCAAGACGCAAACTAGTCGTCCCATCATGTGCTGGCGTTTCTTGGATTCCCAGATATAAAGAACGATTGGTGTCGACAGACAATTGACGCATATGAAAATCCCAAACATCAAATTGATGTTTTTCACCCCCACGTGCAAGCTGCTACGATAGCCCTGCGCTGTTAGTAGCGCAATTTCACATGCTTCCATCGCAAAATGGAATGGCGGAAAATGCGACTCCAGAACATTGACAGATCGCAGAAGCTGTCTCACATAGACAATGAGCTGTAGACAACGCGCTTTCAGTTCGTGCACAACCTAGATGACGTCTTGCAACTTGTGTGAAACCCTGGAAAAGAGCCAACAAGACTTCCATGCGCGTGTGGTCTTTAATTTAGAGGTCACACGAGTTGACTTTGTTTTTGCTTGGAAGATCAATTCACGTCCACGACATGATAACCACAGCATGAGAACTGGCGGGTAGAGGAACAACGTACCAAGAACCGTGTAGACAACCGCAATGGGCATGTGATACTGTTCCAGAAAGCGAGCCTGTGAAGGCTGTAGCGACTTCGAAATTGCCTCATTCATGAGTGATTCAGGCACCGTTGATGTTGCATAGAGAACTGCAAACAAGAACGCGACGGTTGCCTTCAAGACATACAGCATCAATAGCAAAAGCCAGAGCGCTCTGTGAGCAAATGGAGTGATGATAACTTGTTGATGTGGTGCAACATGTCCGCGCGCACTCCCCATGCTGCCTTGCCAAGCGCCGCACGAAGGTCAGCAGTTGTTGGTTTCCTCGCATCCATTCTACGGGAACCGCCAAAATAGAAATCGATAGGTATCCTAAGCGAGCGAATGCAAGTGTTCGCGATGCTTCAGCTTTCGGGAACGATCATCCATGTGCCTGTGCTCTACGCCCATTGCGGCTGTAGTGATGACAAAGTTTAGTTTATTGCTTCTTCTCCAGGCAAAATATGAATTCCGGAATCCATATCTGCGGTCGGGTCCCGTGTCAGACGCATCCTCATCGATCTTTGTGTGAATAAAAATCGGATCAAGAAAAATGCACCCAGGTAGTGCCATTCATGTGTGCTTGAGCTGATAACTTGGTCCGTGTTTTGAACTGCCCCATGATGAGAACGTCTTGGATAAATGGACTCGCATCGTTCACGCTGCACTGGCGTGCAATATTTCCTCTAAGATCTGAACTGCTTGTTTCGCACTTGGGCGAAGCTTTGGGTCGTCAGATAGACAGCAGCGTGCAAGTTTCAGCACTTGAGGCGGACACATCGGCGTGAAATCCAGCTGGACGCTGCCTTGAAACACCATGCTCATGATTTGCATCTGGCTTTTCCCCTTGTCTCGCAAACTCTTGAACGGAGTCTCGCACGTGTCGAGCTCGCTGAGTACAACACCAAAAGAATACATGTCGGACGACTCGTTGTAGCTCTCCCCGTTCAGAACTTCTCGCGCGATCCAATACGATGTGCCCATATCTGCAGTCATGGTGACGTCGACACATTCACGGCTGATGCCAAAATCGATCAGTTTCGCTGACATCGAGTCCGAAAGCAGCACATTTTTTGCTTTGAGGTCACGATGAATGATCGGGGGAGCACGTTCATGCAGAAATTGCAGCCCACGGGCCACATCAACAGCAATGCTTAGCTTCTGTGGAAACCAGGATATCATTGAACGATGGCGCTGGAGATAAGACTGGAGATCGCCCTTTTCGTGGAATTCCATCACCAGGCACAGATCTTCAGGTCCCGTCCACGCAGCACCGATAAAACGCACCACGTTTGGATGCAGCAGCGAGCCAGCAAGCACAATTTCGGCGGCAAACAACTTGATACTCTTCTCATCTGACCGACGGTTCATCGGCACCCGCTTGACCGCCACCATCGTGCCACGATAGTTACTCTTCCATACTTCGCCAAACGCACCACAGGAGATCAGGTTGTCAGGTTGGAAATCGAGTTCGTCCAGGCTGATGCGCGTCATCCGGACAACAGGGTCCGCTTCGAGTACGGATAAAGTAGTCATCGGCACTACCACTGCATTTGTCGAACGATGCTGCTTTGTGGGTACGTTGGGACTCGGATTTTTCGTATCGCATTCCGCTGGCATTGACATGAGATCTTCAAGCATCAACACCACTATTTCCGCACTAGGCCTCTGCTCTGGATCAGTCTTGAGACACATTTGTGCAATATCGAGAACTCCGGGTGGACAGGATGGCAGAAACGAAGGCTGCAATTGGCCTTGTCCCACCATGTGAGCAATATGAACTGGCTGCTTGCCTTCACTGACAAGATCCAGATACGGAGCTCTGTGCGTGTCCAGCTCACTCAGGAAGACACCGAAGGCGTAGATATCGCATGCTTGTGCGTGACTCGGGGCGCTGCTTACGATGACCTCTGGAGCGACCCAGAAGAGTGAGTCGACTCCCACGGGTCGAGAGTCAGTGGCGCTCCGTCCGAAGCCGCACAGCTTGGCGTTCATGGTCGCTGTCACCAGGACGTTCTTGGCTCGAAGGTCTCGATGGATGATCGGGGTTGTTTGTTTGTGCAGATACTGGAGACCTTGAGCGACTTGCACAGCAATGTGGAGTTTGTGTGTGGACCAGGTCATAGTGAGGACCGGGTCTTTAAGACAGCTCTCGAGGTCGCCGTTTTCAGCCAATTCCATCACCATAGCCAGTCGAACGCCACGTTTCCAGTGAGCACCGATGCATCCGACGAGACACGGATGCTTCAGCGATGCTGAGAGGATGATTTCTTGAGCAAACGCATCGATTATAGCTTGTTCCTGTTCCTTGACGCGCAACAGGTACTTTAGAGCGACGAATTCGCCCTTGAACTCGCTTACCCAGACGGTAGCCACTTGAGTCACCGCGAGCTGCTCACAAAGATCCAACTGGTCTCGCGTGAAGCGCTTTTGCACGAGCAAGGGGCTTTGTTCGAGGAGTGTCCATGCATCGAGTTGCGGTTCCTGTCCTCCTGCAAGTCGTTGCTGTCGTGCTTCGAGGGGACTGAGTACCGCATGATATGGGGGATTATTCGGCCTCACGCCGTCCTCGTTGCTGCTGCACATAGCGGCGCATCCAGTCACAGCAATGGCAGCTCCAACAACTGCAACAATCGCACCGATGATGACGACGGTACCACCTGGCTTGGATGGCGCGTTTGTGGTGGAGCTTGTGCTGGTCGACGATGCCGCAGCCAATGCGCGGTATCCAACGTGTGCTGGCGCACGCAATCTCATCGTGTCATCTCTTGCGGACCACACTTCCGTGCTGATTGGCACTTGCTCATTGCAGTTGATCGCATCTAGCACCGCCCTGATGGTCGCATTCTTCGAGCCGGCGCACTCCAACGGGCGCATGCTGGTTCTCACCGCTTCCAGATACTCGATGCACTCCGGCGTGACACAGATCTTGGTCATTTGGTCTGCGCTTGGAAGACTGCTAGCGGACACAAGACTGAAGCCTGTGGCGCGCTCACATGCCAAGGTCGTCGGCGCTGAGACCAACGCGGTGACGTCATTGCAGTGGACGCTACCATTGGGGGTCGAGGTGTCGGATTTGCTGGTGGTACCTGCAGCTGCCACCAGCGATAGCAGCAGCAGCAGCGACGCTGCCTTCTCATTCATGCCTGCACGCGCTTGATCAGTTGATGAATGGCGCACCAACACAGCCGACGCCACGATGCGCCTCTTGAGGAATCCATCGAATGACGAGTTGGGTGGATGGAGCATTCTTGATGGGTGCATCCAGGGCGTTTGTTGCACCCAACGAGCAATGAACCTAATGAGAGATATCGTTGGATGCAAATTGCACCTGAGGCGTGCGATCTGATCCGAGTTTGGCGGATCTGAGTTTGGGTGCATTTAGTTCGCCATAAATATATAGAAACCATCGAACGTGCGAATCGCGATGGTGCTGGCAGTCTGACAACTGGAAGGCCGACAGCGCGTGGATGTGGAACGAGCTGCCGCTAAGGCGACGCCAAGACACGCGGGGATGAGAGCAGTGTTGTGATAGAATTGGCTGTCTTGAGCTTGAATGTGTTGTTGTTCAAGACCAACTGTCGCTGATCGAGCAGTGGGGACGTTTTGCCTAGCGTGTGTGACGCACACTGCTCGAAATCAACCAACTCGATCGCGGCTATCAGTGGCACCTCGTCATTGGCAAGTAGCACAACTGATGGCCCGTTGCCACGATCAAGCCATCCTTGAAGAGGAAGGGAATGCTATGCGTCTGCAGGCACCATTCGCGTGTTGACGTTGCGTGCTTCCAAATGTGGTCGGGGACCGTTTCGTGCGCACCGTCCGTGGCGGAGGCTCGCACAACCGGACCGCGTCAACCAAGCCAAGCAGTCATGACTCAAAGCCAGCGCCATGGTACGCAAGTGCATGTCATCGAAGAAGCTCATCGTGTCGCGGCTCGACAACAACTGCCCGTCGTCTCCATCAGTAGACTCACTCACACAGCGTTGTGGATCCTGGTGCTGGTACTGTATTTCCTGAACGCGACGTTCTTACTCATACTTGCCACCCTCTACGGAAACTCTACGGCACCGAACTCGTTGCTGAACCATTTGATGGCGAAATACGTGAGTACACCACACCGGCACTTTGTGCAAGTCTACCACTTGGTCATCGCAGCCACCTTTGGCGGACTCGCGGCGCTG
Organism: Lagenidium giganteum; assembly: GCA_002286825.1. Lineage (NCBI taxonomy): Eukaryota > Oomycota > Peronosporomycetes > Pythiales > Pythiaceae > Lagenidium > Lagenidium giganteum. The sequence goes on from NSDO01000139.1 coordinate 126,966, forward strand.
TACATGTATCCACCAGCGATGATGATCAGCTTGTCTTACCGTCAACGTCGACTGGCGTTCCAACCCGATCCAATCCCGCCACGTCACCATACGCCACCACATCGTCTGGGCCAAATTTTTCACAGATTGCGAGCAGCAATGCGCTCGGTGCATGTCTTGGGCCCCCAATTCCCTCGGTTTCTGTTAGCTGTCGAGCTGTGCGAGATTACCGTGCAAACTGTTCAAGGCTATCGCCTCAGTACTACGACGGGCAACGTCACCCTTAACCTGATGTATGGCGTTCTTATTTGTGTCAATTGCTGCTCCACCCCGATCATTCACTACGTGTGGGACAGAAAGAAGCATCAGGAACTGCTTGGACGATTGGTGTGCGTGGTGATCGATGGTTTGCTGGACTTGGCGTGGGGAGCAGCTTTTCAAGGCTACACATTGATGCATTGTCGATCTTACTTGCTCGGAAACTATGCCGACGGAAACTCGGAGGATTACATCAACGAAGTGTTGGATCAGATGATGGTGGTGTCGTTCACCAATCTTGGTATCACTTGTCTTCCATTCATCACGTCCTTGTTGGTGCTGACGGAGCTTCGAGAGGCGCTGGCAAGTGCTCAGATGGTGTCGATAAGACTCCGTCCGTGGAAAACAATCGAGGTCAAGGCAGTGAACGCTACAAAAGTCCAGTCACCTGCTCAAAATGTTCGTACGTCGCGCTTGAACGTTAACTGGCTGCACATAATGCTGTGTGTATATGGTGGTGTCATTCTGTTGCTCTCAATGGTGTCGGTGGGGGTGTTCTCACCAACGCCGCAGCTCGATAGTCGTTGTGGTGGCATTCTCTTTCCATGGGGACGTGGACCGACTTGCGTTGACCATATAATCAACTGCACCGACCGAAACATTGTCGGCCGACGACAAGAAATCGCTGCTGCGCTCCACGATATTGTGCCGTCAATGGCGCATATCATTGACATATACGAATGTCCCGAGTTAGAGATGCCGACAAGCATTGGTCCTCTCACCAACTTGGAATGGATCACCATTATCGACTCAACCATTGTTGGCTGGCCTGATGAAGACGCAATGACAATCTTGACACCACAAATGACGTACATCAATCTGGAAAGTATTTCGTTCGATTGTGATTCCGCAAAGTGCATGTACTTGCCCAAGTTGGTGACTGTAATGGATTGGACGAATATGGACGGCGAGTTAGCATTCGAAATGATTTTCGCCCATTGGAGCTCTGTCACGTACTACTCGTGCAGTCAGTGCAACCTGACTTCTGTGCCTCCGCTGATTTTCCAGATGAACGACATGACGGCTGTGGTTCTGGATGGTAACTTCATTGAAGCATTACCCGAAGACGGGCTCGGCCCGAAAGACGCCTTATGGTGCTTGTCACTGATTGCAAACCCGATCAATGATCTACCAGCAACACTGTGGACGGATCTGCCAGCTCTTACAAGGCTCTACATGCAGCTCACCAACATTTCGGCCGTACCTCGCCTTGCACCCATTGTAGGTCAGGAGTCGCCAACCGTGTTCGCAAACTCGACACCGCTATGTGGCGACGCCCAACGTGTCGGCGATCTTGACTGGCCAATGGTGGATTGCATCAACACTTGGTGATGCCCAAATCAGTGTAAAAGCTGCATCATAAGCTGTCTCGAAGCAGATCACGCGTGCGCCGTGACCACATTCGATCGAAGTTGTCACCAATCGAAGTGCAATCCATCGCCTACATTCAACAATGACACGCGCGCGACTGTGATACCGCGCGATAATGTGCACCACATAGGCACACGGAATTCCGTTGTCTTCAATTTTGCGCAGCAGAGTAGGCTAAACTCAGCCATCAACGCTGGTCAGTTTCACATCATCACTCCTGTGCTTATGGCATGGGTCGTCAGCACAACTCGCACACGCGAAAGGAAGATGGTGCGCACATCACACGGAAGCGAGCGAAGCTTGGTGGCCAAATGGTCACCTCCCTGACTGCAAGCCCCCTGCCTGTCGTGTGCATCACGTGTTAGCTCACAGAGGATTTTGGATCGTGGTGCTGGCGCTCTATGTCCTGAACGCCACTGCGTTGGTGCTACTTTCCAGTCCCTATGCAAACCTCGTGGTGTCCACCGGGTTTCTGTACCTTGCGACGTTGTGGTCATGATCTACGGATCGAAGGGCTTCGTTCGAGAGTATTGCGTGCATATTGCGGTCAAATATGCAGCTGTCGTGCTGGGATATCTGCACGTTATTGTCGACATGAGCTGGTTGTATCTCCGACAACGCCGACTATCGTTCCAGCCGGACTAAGCGCCCGAACAGCGTCGTCAACCAACGCGCATGGCATGGGCCATTCGTAAACTCCAAGCGGCCAAGCGTTCCGTGCATGTCTTGGGACACCAGTTCCTTGGTTCTTAAACACGATGACACGTCAGAGTCTAACGGTCGGACCGGAACGTTGGATTCCGACGTGTGGACTCGATGGCACAGACCCAGGGCCAGCACTACGCGCCAAGTCGCGCGGTGCAGTGCGTGGTGAGCCTCCTTGATCGTGCTCAGTGAGCCTCCTTGGTCGGATAGCGTATCATACTTCGAATCTGGGGGCTGTGCCTTCCAGCTGCAGCTTCAAGCGCGGTTTGGTGTGCTTCATGTGCGTCGCGGATCTTCACGAACTCACGGCGAGATCCTTCGCAGCTTGCAGTCTTGCGCGCTCTGTCGGCCCAGCGCCATGCGGCATTGCACCGGCAACTGCAGATGCTTCGCGACGAGCTTCCTATCGTTGGCCTGCTTCGCTCGGTGCTGGCATTCAACTGAGCGCGCATGGTCGCATGCGGTTGCAATCGTTTCCTCATGTCAGTCGTGTGGCACGAATGACTTCCCAGGCCGCTGGGATCAACCTATTCATGATCCGACGAGCGTTCTAGAACCAACTACGTGCCCCAAGCTAATACGCTGTCATAATCTAATTTGGCTTGCGCGTTGTGTTCTGCAGACTCTCGCATTGATAACGTGACTTTCTTGTTTTGTTTCGCAATCTTCAAAATACGACCGTGATATGGTAAACACTGTCATATCCTTCGTCAGTCGTTCGGAGCGCAGGCTATTGTATTGGTCGCCAAAAGTCATGTATTGCTAGCAACTTTATTGCTTCGTCCGCAACCGACCACGAAATGACGTCGCCCGTCACGCGGCACCCATATACCGTGGTATGTTTTGGTTACGTGGTTCGTTTTGTGTCCGTTCCTCGCGCCTCCTTCCAGCACTGCGTGCGAGCTGCTGGATGAGCGGATGCCGAGTGGCAAGGTGAATGCAGGCGCTGTCTCGACACCAGGTGATGCCAGCACTTCGACAGATTTCGCTGTCACCGTCATGCGACGCACGCAAGCGACTTTCTGGATTCTTGTCGCAACCTTGTATGCACTGAATGCAAGCGCTTCGTGCACGCTTGCAAGTTTGTATGCCAATGCTTTGGTGCCTGGCGCTTTGATCAACCGTTTGGTCGCCGTCCAGCTACGTGGTGCACCTCAGCGATTTGTCGTGCAATATCACGAAGCAATTGCGGGTACTTACGCAGTGCTTGGTGCGTTGTACCTGTATCCTCTGGCAGTGATGATGTGGCAATCATTTCGACAGTGCCGATTGATTTTCCAGGCAGCAGTAGTACCATCTCGTGGTAGCCGATGGTGGCTGTGTCCGAGAATCGTTTATTTTGTTTCCCGATTCCAAGCCATCATGCGGTCTATCAACGTCGTTGGGGCCCGCTTTCCTATGTTTCTGTTTGTCGTTGAGCTCACCGAGATTGCCATCCAAACTGCGCAAGGCTATCGCTCCAGCACCCAAGTTGCCAGCGTCTACCTCAACTTACTGTTTGGTGTTCTCATTTGCATCAACTGTTGCTCCACGCCTATTGTGCATTACATATGGGGCACTAGGAAGCGACAGGAACTGCTTGGACGGCTGGTGTGCGTGGTGGTTGACGGTCTTTTGGATTTTGTATGGAATGCGGCATTGCAAGGTTACACGTTCCTGCGCAGTGCATACCAGATCGACAACACTTCCGAGAACACTGAAGAATTCATGGGGAGCGTCATTGAGCAAGTGATGGTTGTCTCGTTCACGAACCTGGCGTTTAGTGTGGTTCCTTTCCTCCTCACACTGCTTGGTCTGATGAGGCTGAGAACAGCTTTGTCGAAAACAGCAATTGTATCGTCAGCGATCCCGAGCCAAGTGAAACCTTGGAAGCCGACCAGCGACGAAGTCATTGCCCCACGTCATGCGCCAAACCTCACCGCCAAGTGGCTGCACATCGCTCTCGGTGTGTACGGTATTGCCATCCTCTTGCTGTCCATGTTGTCTGTCGGTCTTCTATCGTCAACACCAATTCTCGACGGGCGTTGTTTCGGTATTTTGTTTCCATGGGGACGTGGCCCGACTTGCGCTGCCCATAACATCAACTGCACGGATTGGGACATTGTCGGACGACGAGAAGAATTGTTTGCCGTGTTTCAGGAGATGGTGCCGTCGGTGGAGCATGCACTCGCGATCTTTGAGTGTCCCGAGTTCGAGATGCCGACACTCATCCCGCCATTTAGCAACCTGGCGTATCTTATCATCAGCGACTCGACTATTGTGGGATGGCCTGATGAAGCAGCGATGACCACCATCGCTCCGCAGCTGCTGTATTTGACCATTACCAATGTTTCTTTTGAGTGTGAACCCACGGGGCTGGTACACCTGCCAGAGTCAGTGTCATTATTTGCACTGACAGAAGTGGTCGATGCTGAGATGATGCTTGACATTGCGGATATCCAGTGGACCGCTCTCACCTTCTTTTCGTGCAACGGCTGCAACTTGACATCAGTGCCCCACGCAATTCACGAGATGTCGAGCTTGGACACTGCATTTCTCGATTACAACCTGATTGAGAGCTTTCCAGAAAAAGTTCTCGGCCAAAAAAATGTGTTGGAATATCTCAGCTTGGTTGCGAACCCAATCAACGATCTTCCTGAAACGTTGTGGGAGGATCTACCAGCGATGGGCTATGTTTATGTGGACTTCACCAACATCTCGACGGTTCCTCGGCTGTCACCCACAACAGATCGGGCGTCACCAGTGGTATTCGCCAACTCGACACCGTTATGTGAAAAAGATGATGATGTAAGCGATCAGGAGTGGCCGATCGTGGTTTGTCAGAACGCTTGGTAATTACAGCGACGGAAACTCGTGTATCGACAAAATCTAGCATGATTTGCTCGTGGTGAGCCTGCACCGCCCTCTCGATCCGATCAAATTGGACTTCAGCAATATCGTATTGTGGCGCTGGTCTCACCAGGGGGTGAAACCATGTCGCTGAGAATGGTGTTTGGTCTCCAACATCAATTACTATACGTATACAGCACCAGAGAAAAAGTCAGTGAATCTCGATTCCAGCACTCAAAGCGATGTCGAAGCGTTGTAACATGCATATCGACATCAACCAGCGCTCGAGAAGACTACAATGAAAGACATCAAAATCTTAGTGTCAAACTGGAGTTCCGAGCAAAGCGTTCCTAGCACGTGCGAAAAGTATATCTTTGCGCGCGATTATCTGCACCTTCAGACTTCAAAACAAGCATCTCTTGAGCAACAGTAGAACAGGTTGATCGTGACCTTCAGTCGTTTCAGTTTCACACTCCGTCGATTTTTGCTCCTCGGATCTTTCGAAAATGTGCGAACATGCTTGTGTGCGCCCATTGAGCTCCATTGCGATCTTCACACTCCAGTAGGTGGCCACTTTGAGTCCCAAAGCGTGCCCATTCCTCTTCTGTCCCCGATTCCATGCCTCTCTCTCGCTTGCAGCCCAAACGAGTCCGCCAACACTTGCGATGTAGCTGAATCCACAGTTCACATATCGTTTTTCCTCTTCAATATTGCTGCATTGCACCAATGACTTTCATCTTGTTGCGTTGCACCCTGTGAAGCTGTGAAGTCGCGTGCCTCGGGGAAGTCGGCGGCGACGACCCTCGCTGGCTTGCCGCCACGACCCATGTTGGTTGGCACTCGCGCTTGCAACTGATCAAATTGTGCCGGAGCAAAGAAGCGAGCCGAGTGCGTTTGAGCCAACTACATAGAGATTTTAATATTTTCATTTTTCGGGAAAGGCAGCAATTAGTTCATCCCAGCGCTATTCGTGGCGGTTCTGGAGTGTTAACCTGTTGCATGCATCAGACGTGTGATGCTTGAGCCGATGCGAGAGACTGCACTCTGGCGGGCGTTTGCCTCTGGGGGCAAGACGTCAAGAGGTTGCTCTAAAGACGTCCTAGCAATTACGACTGCATCTCTCGGCCACCTCGAATGAATAATTGGTCATGGCGATCGCCTGTCATGACCTTTGTTGTCGTGTAGGTTGGTGGCTGAGTCTGGCGTCAATCGATCCACATCAATCACGTGCTCCGTCGTCTTACATTGATCGCCAGCTCGCGTCTGCTTTACCGCGACGTCATGGTGGTTCCCAAGCAAGAGTGGCATGCTATCGCATACGCATTCTTGTCGGTGAGCCTGCATCCATGCAGGTCCGCGCGCGCGCTCTCATGAGCGAACATGGTAATCAAGACAAATGACTCCACATTACCCTGCAATTTTCAATGTACGTTGAAGACGTTGGTTTCCGTGGTCAACCGAATCAAATTCACGCACTGGTGGGGCAAAGTGTCTATTAATCGGAACAAGAGGTCGTATCAAGGGCTAGCAGCGACGTCAGCAGTCAGTGCGCGCTGCTTGGACTGCATCGAGTGAAGTGCTTTCAGGTAGCTCAGAGTAAACTGGTTGTCGTCGCAACTAGATAACATCAACAGCCACACATCCATCAGTTCCCAAGCAACAACATCATTCATTCCAAAGCAACACAACAACAAAACTCACATTTTCGACAAGTCGTTCAGGTGGTGCGCCAGGCTCTTTTGCAAAGCACGCAGCGTCGACATGAACTCGCCAGACTCATCGCGAAGCTTGGCACCGTGCGCATTCAGCACGGCCAAACACCACTGCAGATAGAACTCCAAGTGCGGACTCTTGTCCAGTCGCTTCGCCACAAACTGCAAAAAGCGGCGCAGATATGTGTCCTTCAGCGACGGGGCCACCAGCACAATGCTCGCCACTGGCACAGTCTCCACACATTTCTCGATCATGTCTTCTTCGTTCAAATGCAGCGACATCAGCAATGCCTTCGCGAACTCCTGACGCTTCAGCGTGCGCTTGATGTTGTCGGGTGTGATCTCTTCGTCCAAATCAAACGGATCGAACGTCAGCGTCTCGTCCAGTCCGTAGATCAACAGACCCTCAGTCGTAGCAGCAGCCCACGATCGTCCCGTCGGCGAGAACATCACGGCCTTCGACAGTACCTCCATGTGCTTACGGCGGCTGCCGGGATCCACGGCACGCGACGCACCCACCAGGTCGTCGCCCTCGCCGCGTTGACGCACAAGGTCCTTCTCGCCATCTAAATGCGCGTCCAGCTCAGCCTTCGACAAACCGGCCTTCGTCATCTGTTTGCTATTCAGGAAGTCCAACACGCCATCCAGCGACAGGTTGTGCGAGATCTGGAACTTCTTCAGCAGAATCTGCTGCGACGTCTCGTAAATACAAATGAACTTGGAACGACCACCTGCCAGCACACACGATCCATCCGCCGAGTAGCACACGCTTGTAAAGTGCTTCGACATCGAGTTGCTCTTGGCCGAGATCTTGTCGGCGTTCTTGCGGCCGCCAGCAATGTCACGCGCGCCGTCGATCGTCGCCACCAATTCACCATCCTTCACTTCCCACACATTCAAGTTGCCATTGAGCGTGGCCGAGCACAGCTGCTTGCCATCAGGGCGGAACGCCACGGCCAACACGTCCGTCGAGTGCGCCAGTGGCTCGATCAAACTCTTGTTCTGGTACACGTTCCACAGACGCACCGTGTGATCCCAAGAGCCCGACGCCAGCACAGGCTCTGCCGACACCGATGGACAGAACGCCAGCGACGTCACCGGACCCGTGTGGCCACTCAGCACGTCCGTCAGGCGACCAGTCTGCAGCGACCACACGTAAACGTTGAACGGGTCCAGCGTGCCCGCGCACACGATCTGGCCACTGATGTCCAGGGCCAGCGAGATGAACTGCACTGGCTCGGGCGTCGTCATCACACGGAAGTTCTTGTAGCGGTTTAGGTCGAATGCACGCACAGTGCCGTCCAGCGAACAGCTCACCACTGCCTGGCCGTTCGGCGTGAACTTGACACCCGTCACTGGCGCCTGATGCTCCGAGAACGTCACGTAGCAGAAGCCGCTGTTAGTGTCCCACAACTTGAGCTTGGCATCGTCGGCGCCCGTGGCGATGAGGCGGCCATCCGGCGAGTAGTCCACGGCGTTCAGGTCGAAGTAATGGCCCTGCTGCTTCAGCACGTACGTCTCCGACTGCCACTCCCACACCAGCAACTGGCCCAGCTTCTTGGACGCAAACGCCAGCCACTCGCCCGTCGCGTTGATCGACACCGTCTCGATCTCGTTCTGCGTGATGCTCAGCGTGTGGATGTTGTGGAAGTCGGGCACCTGGTACAGTCCGAACGTGCCGTTGCCAAAGCCCACCACCAACAGGTTGCTAGCGGCGTGGAACGTGGCGCACTGCACCTTGGCAAAGTCCATCTTGAACACGTGTTTCTTCTGCGTGAACCACTTGGTGGCCTGCGCGATGGCTGGCACGGCCGCCGCGGTGCTGTTATCTTCTTCGCTTGACGTCGTGGCGTCCATGCCTTTCGGCAGCTTGTACGACCACAGGTACGCGCCGCCATCGCGCGCGACCGTCACGACCTGCGAGTCATCGGCCGTGAAGAACGCGCCGATCACAAAGTCACGGTGGCCCGCCAGAGTCACGGGATGGAACGTCTCGTACGAGTCGACCGAAAAGATGCGCGACGACAGGTCCTCCGCACCGGTCACAAAGAACTTGGAGTCGTGCGACCACGACAGCGAGATAATGTCGCCGTAATGGCCACCGTACGTGCGATGCAGGCTGAACGGCGCAAACTCGCGGCGCAGGCCCGGTGTGTGCCACAGCTGCACCTTGTTGCCGTGCGTGACGGCGATGTACTTGTCATTGGGCGAGAACGCGATGGCGCGCACGGGCTTCTTGAAGTGGAAGCGGTAGAGCACGACGCCCTTGCGCAGGTTCACCAGCAGGCAGCGGCCGTCTTCGTCAACGGCCAGCAACAGGCGCGAGTCGTGCGAGACCGCCAGGCGCTCGACGTTCTTGCGGCTTTCAAACGCAAACGTCTTGGATGTGTGGCTGCTCCATCATAATCACAACAACACAGAAAGCACATGTACAGACAGAGCCCACAGCGAGACACGTGAGTAGACCACACCAAGACGCATTGGATGCCACAAAATGGAGAAAAAACATGACGCACTTGATGAGGTCGAACTTGGTGATGCGGTTGCCAACAGGGCTCAGCACGCTGTTGCCATCGGGCGTGAACAGCACGTTGCCCTGCGAGTAGACGCTGCCGCACAGGTGCTGGAACTCGTACGCGAACTTCATGGTCCCTCCGTCCTCACGCGCTTGACGTGTCGTGTCGGCTGGCTCCGGCGCTGCCGTTTGGAGCTTTTCGAGCTCTTCCACCATTGGCTCGCACTGGTTGGCGTGTACGGAGCAGCTTTTCGGCCAATCATATCGGCGGGCTGGTTTGTTTTGGCCAATCCGAAGAGGGCATGACTGGGTGTTGCGTGGGTCGGCCGACGCCAACACCAGCGTCAAGGGCATTGTGAAGCGACAGCGCGACGGCGAGTGCCACACCATGGCGAGCAACACGCAGGAGATGCAGGCGCTGACGCACCGGTTCTTGGCGCTGCTGCGCAACTACCCGGAGGCGCTCACGGACGCCGAAGTGCGCGAGTACTTTGACAGCGAAGGCAAGGGCGAGTATGCCAAGCTGCCCACCATCATCAACACACTCATGGCCGAAGTACGTGGCTCATATGTGGCTCCGGGTGGTTCTCTGGTTGATGGCTGAGGCGCTGGCGCTGGCGTTTGCAGGGCAAGATCAAGATCTTCCAGAAGGGCAACGTGCTGTCGTATGGCGTGGTTGGCGCGGAAGAGGCCGAGCGCGTGCGTGGCTTGACGTGAGTGGACTGGCCATGCTGGCATCAACTCCATGCGGACGCGAGATCTGACGCTGTGGAATGGATGGTTTGTGCGTCGCTGGATGTGATGTTGCAGGCCAGAGCAGCGCTTGGTGCTGCAGGAGATTGAACGCGCGGGCAACAAGGGCGTCTGGACGAGGGACATCAAGACACACACCAACATCCCGCAGGTGTGTTGGGTGGTTGATGGAGCCAATATATGGCACGGATCGTTGGTTTTTGAAGGATGTGGTTGGGGTGGCGTGACAGCAAATCGTGACCAAGACGCTGCGGTTGCTGGAAACGAGACGTTTGATCAAGTCGGTCAAGTCCATCAGCAGCAAGAACAAGAAGCTCTACATGCTTTACGACCTTGGTAGGCAGTTAGTTCCATACCCACACGAAGCGTGACTGGGTTGCTGACTTGATTGTGGCTCTGTTTGGTGCGCAGTGCCATCGACGGAAATCACGGGCGGCCCGTGGTACAACGAACAAGAGTTCGACCACGTATTTATTGACACACTGAGCACGTTTGTTTACGAAGTCATCAAGGCATCGGTCCGTAGTTGAGCATATTGCAGATATTGGTGTGTGGGTGTTGATGAAGCTCACGCAAGTTGTCAACAACAGGGCATGAGCACGTTGAAGGCCATCACGGACAAAGTTCACGCCTCGGGCATCTCCAAGGTTGCGCTCGGACCAGAAGAGATTCGATCGATCATCCAGACGCTCATGTACGATGGCCGTGTTGAAGAAGTCCGCGCCGTGCGCCTTACTCCCGGTGTACGTGCCATACTTGCATTCCGGCGTTCATTTATGGCCGGCATATTGATCTTATTCTTCATTATCAATGACAGCAAACAAACCACGAGACCAAGTACAAGGTATCGCAGGAAATCTCGACGTTCAACTTCCTGTCGGACACACCTTGTGGTGTCTGTCCGGTAAGTTCAGCAATATGATGGAGCGCAACCTGCGTTCTGGGTATTGATTGTGGCTGCTTGCCGCTCATCCAGGTGTTCAAGCAGTGCCAGGAAGGCAGCATCATCTCGCCACGGTCGTGTCTGTACATTTCCAAGTGGGTCGACTTGAAGGACGCCGAGATGTAGATTGTAACGCCAGTAGATCGGCATGTGGAGGAAGGATTGGGTCGATGACCAAGGAGACGGGAAAATGACGGCGGGCGCACACTGACGGCGGCAGCAGAGCAGAGCATCAAGTGGCGGTATCGACGAGTTTCACGTAATATAGACAGAGAAAACAACTAAGAACGATTGGCCACCGCCAGAGAAAAAAATCTATTTGGCAACGTCGAAGACACGATCGAGCACACGATGGAGGTTAATACTTTCGAGGTGGCCCTGAAGAACACAGATAGCTATTAGAAACTTGGTTCAAATGCCAATCCAGTAAAGATTCGATAAACGCACCGCTTTGGTCTTCTTGACTGCGTGCAGGAATACGACCATCGCATGGAAGCAATTCTCTTCGCCCTGGAGCACAACCACAGATCAGACTCATGCGATCACGCGTGGATAATGGCATTGGACTGCGCGAAACTTACCGGAACAATGTCGCGCACAGCACCACGCACCAACACTTTGAAATGTGGTGGACGGGCTTTGGTCTGCACGAGGTACAAACGGCTGCGGACGCTGGACGCGAACGGAAGGCGTGGCGGCTTGGCAAGGAAGTAGTTCTTCCAGAACGGACGATCGCGCTCGTTCTCCGCAGGGAGCATGTTGTCCAGCACGCAGCAGAACACGTTCATCAGAATCTCGGCGTCCGTTGGCATGGACTCGGACCAATCCTTGCCCTTCCACGCCGCTCCCTTGTCCCAACGGAAACGATCGAGGTTGCGATCCTTTGACAGCAAGATAAGACGGTCGAGCACGTACTGCTGTCGCTCAAGTGACGCGTACTCTGGAGAGTTAGGATCTCCCACGTTCAGGTATTTCTCGTACTGCGTCATCATCCACACCGTTAGCTTTGTCCAACAACACCTTATCAGTCAAGTTGGCACTCACACTGCGGTGCTCAGCGAACAGAAACACGCCACGAGACTTGGACACGAAGAAGTTGGAGCGCGTCAATTGCTGCAGCATGTCCGCAAGCGTGACATTGGTGAGCGTCTGCGTCTGACCAGGTGGGCACAGCAACGCCTGCGATGCTCGGCGTCGCAGCAGCACGTCCGCCATGACGCCGCACTCTTGCAGCTCGCTGACGTTCTGAGCAAACGCTTCCACCATGTCCTTGACATGGCATGCCAGCACACGGCGAATGTTGCGGCAGTACAGATGCATGAACATCTCCAGCCCCCACTCTTCCAGCTGTCTCCAGGCGACCTGCGGGTTCGATGGCGCGGTCAGCGCGTCTTCCTCTTTGCCCTTGCGACGCAAGGCATTGGCCAGCGATGGATCGTACGCCGTAGCCTGGTACACGCGTGGGGCCATGCTAGAGGTGCCGTAGATGCCACCAAATGGGTCCGACGCGCCATACCCACCACCAAACGACGACACAGACTGCATGGCCTGTTCCGCTTCGGTGCGCTCCTTTTCTTGCTCTTGCAGCTTGCGCACGTATTCCTTGCCTTGCTCGACGGTAGTGATCTCAGGAGGATCAAAGAACGATCGGCGATGAAGTCCTTCACGCTTCGGCAGTGGCTCGAGCGAACCCGTTGCCAACGATTTCTTCATTGGAGACAGGTTGGACAGCGAACGGAGGTTGACCACTTCATTCACTGAACATATTATCAAGCGAAAAGCACGCACATTCCAATCGTCAATCTCTCAATTTGCACGACCATAGCTAACGAGTGAAAAATGGCAACTCACATGCAGCAGTGCGATCGACAGCAGCGGATGCGGGGGCCTCGGTCGCGACTGTCGGTGTCTTGATCGTATACTAACGCGACCACGATGATGATCACAACCAACCAACATTCAGATATCGACCATCAATCAATCATTCATCAGTGCTGACGATCGACGCACACACCTTGGTGTCGAGTTGATGGAACAGTTCAGCGCCTTGGACCTGCATGCACCGAACAGCACACAGCACCGAGACGGCAAGCACAGCATGACCTGCATATATACACACATACACACGCAAAGCACCATCAAAAATAAACAAATTCCTGATCAGCAACAGCTCCGTCACGTCCATCGTTCGTTCATACCGAGCAATGCGGCGCCGCACTCGATGATTGAGGAACTCCAGTAGCCACCCAGCACGCTCCAGGGCGACGGCAGCGAGAGCCCAAGCGTGACGACAAGGAAGAACGAGATCGAGCACAGCTTCGTGTTGTACACCGAGCGCTCCTTCTCGTGCGTGGCGCGGTCTTCCAGCGCCCGCAGCGACGCAGTCGCCACACTCATCTCGTCCGCAATATTATCGAGTCGTCGGCTGCTGGGCTTTGAGGCTGCAACAATTAATTGCTCTTCCACAACGGGTGTTGCTGGTGGATCGGCGCCACTGGAAGAATTGGACAATCACTGTACCAACGCTGCAAAGTGCGAATGGGACTGTCGTATCAATATAAGCCAATTAAATGCGAGTATTCCGTAAAATGCACTCTGATTGGCAGATATCCTTTTGCCGAATGGCTCGGCCCATTACACATCGGCACTCGCTTGCTGAGGTGGCATCGCTCCAGGACAAGGGACAGCACCCAGACCCAGAGCCGATCGACGATGAACAACTTCGACACGTTCTTCCCGAGTCGCTCGACGCCGCGCAATCCCTACCGCCATGCCGAGTACAAGCGACCGGGGCAGACGCTGCAGGACCGCTTTTTCGTCGTCGTGGGGACCATCGTGTGCTTCCTGCTCTTCATCACATTCACGGGCTCCCGCACTGACAGCGGTGTCCCGCCCGTCGGTGGTGCGGCAGTCGCCGTCGGTGGCGCCGGCCCGCGCTTGAAGGGTGGTGAGGCCGCGCGTGTGCTGTCCACGCCGCTGAACCTCAAGATCATGACGTTCAATTTGCGCTTTGCTGGTGGCGCGGACGGCTACAATAGCTGGGACTACCGCAAGGCGCACTTGATCGAGCTGATCAACCGGTACCATCCGGCCGTCATGGGCACGCAGGAAGGCCTGAAGGACCAGCTCGCGGAGATCGCGGCCAAGATGGAGCACCCGTACGACCGCTTTGGCATTGAGCGCGAGACGAACGGCGAGTTTGAGCAGATTTTCTATGATACAAGCATTGTGGAACGTCTCGATGGTGGCAACTTCTGGCTTTCGGAGACGCCCGATGAGCCTGGCACGAAGGGCTGGGACGCTGCGTGTGTGCGTCTCGTGACGTGGTGCAAGTTCCGCATCCTGGCGACGAAGCAGGAGTTTTTTTTCTTCAACACGCAGCTTGATCACGTTGGCGAGCAATCGCGCGCGGAAGGATCCAAGTTGTTGTGGAACCGCATGAAGCAGATCACCGGCTCGGACGACGCGCCGCTCTTCTTGTTGGGCGATTTCAACACGTACCGACACACCAGCACGTACGAGTACTTCACGACACCTAAGGGTGCCAACTTGCTCGAAGCGTGGAAGACCGCCGAGAAGACCATCGGCACGGTTTCGTACACGTACCACGGCTGGGCAGGCGTGGACAACGACGGCGAACGCGGTGCCGTGCCTGCTGCCAACCACATCGACTGGATCTTCTATCGACCACAGATGAAGGTGTTGACGACCGAAGTCATCACCGAATCGCGCAATGGCCGCTACCCATCGGATCATTATCCGATCCAGGCTGAATTCCTGTTCCCAAGTGCGATCGATCTGCCACCACCGTCGGCTTCGTAAACCACCTAGACGTGAAACTAGAAAAGCTAAATCATCGCAGAAGTAGCCTGTGAGAGAACGTTAGGTCGATAGGCAAGACAACTTGCAGCACTCAATGTAAGACATCTCCGCTTGCTCTACATGATTTTGTGTGGTTCTCTGTATTAGTATGATGTTTTACGGGTAGCAAGCCACGGGCTGGCCAGGTCCGTGACGAAGTGTCACGGAATCGAGCGCGACGGTCTCGTAGCCGCGTGTGAAGTCACCGAGGATTCTTATGCCTGAGAGCGCAGACAGCACGCTGACCATCTCGCACATGGTCGGTGGTGCCCACGCAACAAGTACGTTCTTCGGGTCCTTGAGCCAGCCCATTCGTTCGTCCAGTGGCAGCCGGAACTGCGTCACTGATCCGTCGAACTTGAACATGTAGCTCAGCGGCATCGCCAGCGTGATCCCCGTATTCATGGCGCAGGTCGCGCACTCGAGCACTACAAGGTTGTCGGTGCCACCGAGGTTGAGGTTGGCGAGGTCGAAGCTGCCCTCAGACGAGAACAGCACGAAATCGAGCGAGCCACCGTACGCAGCCCATTGGTTGCCAAGGAACTTTGGTGGCGCGTAGAAGTACCAGCGCGTGGTATCGTCGCCGACGTCGTTGCGGTGGATCACAGCGTCCGTGGCGTAGATATAGTAGCTAAGCAGGTTCCCACGGCTCACTGGTTGGTACGTTGGCGTGGTGGCTTTGCCATTGAGACCGATAGTCCATCCTTCCGTGTCCACGTTGAATGTGCTGGTCATAAGTGCTTCGTCGGTCGTGATGAAGACAATGCCTTCTTTGGATACGTCAACGCCGTTGGTCAATGTGTAGCGGAACTCGGCAAACTATAACAGCAAGGCAGGCGGATCAGTTGAACGACACCCTCATCGCCTACAGAGAATGCATCGAATGCGCTGTGTGATGTACCTTGCAGTTGATTGGAGGTCCGCCGAACTGAGGACGAGCGAAGACAACACGGTTCTTGGAGCCCGTGACTGCGGATGGAACCGTCGTGATCGGGTTGGTGTCCTTCTTGGGATCATAACTATCGACAACAGAGAGCAACATTAGAGAGTTGTGTTTATAGCTAAGGTGGTGAGTGTGTTGCTGTGGACGCACCCATAGAGACTGTAGACTTGCGAGAGCTGATAGACCTGGCCATTCAGAGGCAATTGCGTGATGGTCGCTTGCAGCTGCAGGCCAACGAACGTGCATCATCAGTGACATAGATACTTGCAACGCGTAGTGCATCATCATGAGCTCCTCACAGGTCTGCCGTCGAGGTTGAAGCCTTTGAGCGCGATGACCGCTTCCTGGCCAGCTGGGACGTGATACACGAGGTGGCGAGCAATCGGACTGCACACAAGACACACAGTTTCGTCATTCATGCAAACATGGCGCTTACAGCCGATATATAAACTGTGCAAAACTCACACGTCTGCTCGAGTCAGTGCTGCCTGCAAAACCACAAGCAACAGCAGCGCTGCCGCCGTCATCCTCATCCTCATCCTCATCGTCATGAGCGGTCAACCCTTGGTGTCGTTTCGCGCCCCAATGGTACACTGTACCACTTAGGTAAATATATTTTGATTTAAATATTCCCAATTGCACATCATCGGTTTGCGAGGGAACACGTGAGCAGCTCAAGACAAGCTCACAGCGCACGCAATGGGGATCTTCACGCCGTCGCCGACCATCAACTACAACTTCGTGGCGGGTGTCTACTCGTTCTTCGCCGTTCTGTGCGTCATTCTGTACGCTCTGACGCATTTCACCGACGCTGTTAAGGGATTCTACATCGTGTTGGTGCCGTTCCTGCCTTGTGTCTGCTGGAGCTTCGTGGTGCGACATCAATGGCTCAAGCTCCGTGAAGATGAGGCCGCCACAGCAAAGACAGCCGAAGGAGAAGCATTGAGCGAGGAGAAGGATGCAGAGACGAAGAAAGACAAGTGAGCATTGTCTTATTTCTCGTCGTGCCGGTGGATGTGAATGGCATGGGTGTAGCGACGATTGTCAACTAATAAATAGAAGGACAGAAGAATGCGTTGTTGTTGCTGTTGTTGTTCTTGTTGCCAACTCGTGCGATTTGCATTCCCGCTGGACAAGCAAATGGTATAATCTACGACTGTCTATCATGCAGCTTACTGCTGCTGCGTCTCCTGTGCTGCCTTCTTTGCCTGATTGGCCTGGTAGATCTCGCTGCGCTCGTGGAGCACCAACTTCACGCGAGCCATCGACTTCTTAACCTGTAAAATAACAAATCACGAACGCGGTGAAGTGAGTCTCATGCAACCAACGCACTTGCTCATCAATCTTTCGTGATGGAAAACGAACCTTCACTCGTCGGCTTGGGTTTGGGAACACCATGTTCTTGGCGCGGCACTGGGCACGCTCCGTCAACAGCGCGTTGCGCTCCTTGAGCAGCACATACCACAACTTGTGCAGATCGTCCGTGCTCTTCTGACGGAGCATCCAAGCCTTCCAGTCGCCGCCAACAGCGACCTTCTTGGTCCCGATGTTGGTTGGCACCTTGGTCTTGTTGTCTGGCTTGGCACCTTCGCCGAGCGCCTGCTGCAGCGGGAAGAACTCTTCGATGCCGCGGCGAGGCAACGCGCTGGCCGCACCGCCCGAAAGCTTCATGGAGCCCATCATACGGCGCATCTGGTTCATCATGAGGCTCATGTTGGCGGCGCTTGTTCCTGACCAGTTGCTGAGTGGCACATGCGCAGAGCGCCACAGCGCTTCAAGCAACCTTCGGGTCACCTCACGATACCATGCGCACTTAATGCGAACCTAACGATAAGTTCGCACGGGCTCCTCAAAGGGTCACGAAGAGACGTCGCCATTGATCATCTCGATCTGCTGATCCAAGATGAGTGACAACCGAGTCAACATTGACGCCGTGTGGGGAGAGATGCAACAAGATAGCGTGGCTATTAAGGCGGCATCGGTGCAGAAGCTCCTGAAGAAGTCGATGGTCCCAACGCTGTCGAAGCGACGCAAAGCCAAGGCGAATGTGGATGCGTCCAAGCTCAGTCTGCCCTCGACGGTGATGACATCGTTGTCGGTCGAAGACACTAATGAAGCGCGCATTACTCGACGATCCTCTGAGCGCGATGCTGGGGCATTCAACTTGCAGCTACAACTGAATCGCCTCGCTGATGAAAAGCCTCAAGTCCGCAAGCGCGCTGCGCTCGCGCTGGAAGCTCATTTTCTCGCCGAGGATGGCACGGCGATGACGGAAGAGATGTTCGACCTGATGGCCAAGCCATTGTTCAAGCGCTTCAACGACTCGATTGAGAAAGTGCGTGAGGTTTGCATCCGCCTAACGACACGGTTCCTGCAGCAACAAGAGGTGGACCTGCTGCAGGTCGTGCCGTACTTGATGCCAGCAGTCGTCAAGCGCATCAACAGTCAATGGGCGTTTGATGAAGAAAACAACGTGTTCACACGCGACCAGTTCCTTCATGATGCGTTCAAGCGTGGCCGGATCTTTGTGAATGAGAACGAAGTCACGCGCATTCGGCCACAGGAGCTATCCGAAGAGATCCGATTGCTGTTTCTCGAGCTGCTTGACGCATTGCTCACCAATGCGTTCAAGCGGAACGCGTCGTCACTGCTAAACGCGTACATTTTCGACGTTATGCTGATCCTCGTCAGTGGTGTGCACGATGACTTCCATGAAGCCAACATCAAGAGCTGCCACGTTGTGGGCAAACTCAGCGAGCACATGGTGTCAGTGATGAAGCACTTCAGCATTGCGTTTGTGCGGAGCGTCAAGGACTTGCTGCTGCATCGTCTCGCGCGTGTGCGTGTGGCTGCTCTTGACGCAATTCGACTGCTCGTGTCGTGCCCAGATTTTGCCAAATGCCGTGGTAGTGGAACGGAGGCCATCGCTGACCTCATTGGTCATCGCGATGACAACGTCATTCCAGTTGCCGCCTTTTACACGTCAGAGGTGCGACTCAACTACTTTGCCAAGCTCGACCAAGACTCGAATGTGCTCGTGCGCCGGACGTTCTTCGCCATGATCAGCGACTGGATGACCAACCTGCCTGATCGTTACGACCACGAAGCGCGCTTGATGCCATATTTGCTCAGTGCGGTGAGTGATGAAAATGCCGAGATCTCGGCCGCAGCGATTGCAACCCTCGATGTTCTTGGTCGACGCCACGAAGAAGAACAAGGAGAGGAAGTGCTCGAGATCAAGCAGTATGGTGTTGACGGACGAAACCCAACATACAACTACACCAAGCGTCTGCCTGCGCCGTTTCGCGACCACCGCCCGACACTTGGAACGCGGTTGTTCGTGCGCAGTCGCTCTCGTCGATTCCTCAAGACGATTCTGATCGAACTCAACAACTGGCAGTCTGCCACTCGAGCGCATGCTGTGCGTTTGCTCAAGTGCGTCATCGTGTACAGCGAAGAAACCATCACCGTTGACGTGCATCTATTGATCCAAACGCTTCTAAAGTGCTGGCGACTGGATCCTACAATCCAGCCAGATCTTGAAGATATTGCTGATCTCACAGGTCGCTTTACGTCACCAAACACGTACATGGAGATTATCTTGTCGCGATTACGGGGAGATGCCGAAGTCACCTGCATCATCCTGCCACGGGCCACAGCAAATGCAATCGAGGTGTTGGATGGTTTGATGCAGGGGTCGACAGACAAAATGCTGCTGCCACACGTACAAGAAATACTGGCAGCACTGTCGACGAAGCACATCCTGGACTTTGAGGCCGCCGACGTTCAACGAGCGCTAGCGTCAACAATCAACCACTTGCTAGAGCTGCTGAAGCGTAAGTGATACAGTGTGACATCGCGCCAATTGTTTTGGATAACGTTGTGCTGACATTTCTCTCAGGGAAAGGCAAAGACACTGTGTCAGCATACTTCCTGCAACATGGACGACTCACCACCATCGATCGTTTGTATGTCTCCATTTTGCGCACATTGTTGGTCTTGAAAAGCCGGGAGGCAACAAGTATTGCAGCCACCAGGTCAGTCAAGGCTGTTCGACAAGCCCTCTGAGTGTGCGTACTGATGGATGTTTCTGCACCAATAGCTCGATGACTTTGCTTGCCGAAGTTGAAGAGCTGCCAACGGTAGAGAGCGTTCTAACCCGACATTTCCCGACGTTGTTCGGTCAATTGCGCGAGGCGTTGTCAGCGATATCCGTCGTGGACTGGTCCCCACGCTGCTCCGAACAAGTCGCTCTCCAACAACTTCTGTCTGGAACCGATAAAGACACTCTGATGCAGCATGTCGTCGCGCTGGACGAGTTCTTCACCACCATGCAGCAGCACACCGAGGCTTCCACCATCTCCACTCCTTCTACCAACACCTGCACCTCCGCAACCACCACTCGCGCCGACACCTTCATCACCCTCCGCACAATCCTCAACCAGCGCCACGTCCTCATCTCCGATCCACCATCGAAACACGTCCCCGCCATTGACGCCGATGCACCCATTTCATCGACGTCCGCTGCCCTGGCATGTTGATGCTGGGGGCACATATCCGTTCATCTCTCACAGTCGAATCCCGTGTTCAGTTATAGGAGGGGTGGGACCATAGCGGTACTGTTTAATACACTCGCTGCAAGACGACGGTGACGTGGATCGAGGCCGCGGACGGACGCGGTGGCCGGGCCACGACGGTAGCGGTCCCCCGGCCCCGGTCTGGGCCCCCACGTTGTTCCAGTCCCAAAGCACCAGCGACGGCATCGCAGAAGAAGCTGAAGAAGGAGGCGACGGCGACGGCGACGGCCACGCACACACGGACCACCAACCCAGCAGCAGCCCCCAGCCCGCATTCCAAGATGAGTGGCAAGCAGAGCCCGATGCGCATGTTCATCATGCTGCCCATGATCTTCCTCATGGGCAAGGTGGACTTTGAGAACCCGATGATCCTGAACTCGGCGCGGGCGGCGTTCCTGTTCTGCCAATTGCTCTCCATCTTGTTGGGCTTGTACATCAAGAAGCAGATCGAGGCCAAGAACGACCGCCGCAAGATCTTTGTGCCAGCGCCGGCGTCGCCGTTCGACCAGTCGCCCAACTACGACAACCTGACGGAGACCACGTACGTGGAGCACGAGACCACCAAGGCCGGCGAGTTCCTCAAGCAGACGCTCATTGGCGCTGGCATCTCGTCGTTCATCCACTTCCGCATTGGCGTCAACCATGTGGTGCTCATCCAGGCCGTCATGACGCCCATGAACCTGTACGACAACCCGCTCGTGCAGGCGTACGTGCTGGGCAAGCGCAACGGCCGCATTTGGAACGAGCGCCTCGAAGGTGAGTCGGCCAGCGATGCTGCGGCCGCTGCTGGCGCTGCCACCGACAAGAAGAGTGCCGCTGCCGGCAAGAAGGCTGCGGATCTGTCGCCAGAGGAAGCGATCGCCAAGACGTTGGCCGCCGGCGTGGACGCCGACTTCGACGAACTGTGGGAGGCCGTCAAGTCGGCCATCAACACGCAGACGAAGGAGGACAAGTGGAACGCGTTGATGGTGGCCTGTGGCTCGCCAATCGACACGGAAGAGTTCATCCGCAAGATCGTCCAGGCCGGCATCGATGTGACGGCTGTGGACGGCGATGGCTGGAGCGCGTTGCACTGGAGCGCCTTCCACGGCCGTCCGGAGGCTGCTGAGGCTTTGCTCGAGTCGTGCACGCCTGCGAAGCGCGTTGTGTTGCTGAACATCAAGGCCAACGACGGCCGCACAGCCACGGAAGTCGCCGAAGGCGAGAGCAACGACGACGTGGTGGAAGTGATCGCCAAGTACACTACGGGCAAGCAGACGAGCAACGCCGACACGGCCGCAAAGGACTCGGAAGTGCGTCGCCGTAAGGGCAAGAACACGGCCGAAACGACGACGACGTCCGTGGACGATGTGGACTAGAGCAGGCGCTGCGGCGCCACGGCAGGAAATATATGAATGCACTGTTGACCTTTTGAAATTGCGTTCACGACAAACGCCGGTGAAGCAACGTACGATCCTGGATGCTGAGCTCTCCGCTGTATATCCCACTGTCTTGTGCGTGCCAAAATTGGCAGGTTGCTTCCTCCTACGCAGGTGGCCTTCCTGCACATCAGTCAAACAGTACAGCGAAGATGCAGCGCGACCCGCGTGGTGGCTCTCGAATCCGCGCCCCAATCCCCAGCGATTCCCCTTCGGCGAGCTCGCTGCCTGTCGCTCATATCAAAAAACGTGCTCACACAGCATTCTGGATCGTATTGGTCGTCCTCTATGCTCTGCACGCTGCTGTTGCTGTGCTGTTCATCCTGGCCAGTACGCCGCGGTGACTGACACATTACATTCATGAACAATTTGATCACAATTTTCCTGCAAAGAAGGCCTCGGCTCGCTGTCGAAGCCTACCACGTGGCTATCGCAGCCACATACGGCGGTCTGGGTGACTTGTATCTGTATCCGCCAGCGATGATGATCTGGCTGTCTGGCTGGTGGTGTCGACTTGTGTTTCAGGGAGAGGCAATGAAGTCGCTCCATCGTCAGCAGACACTCCAAGACTACGTCTTGATCCGTATCAAAGATATGGTGGACACGATACATAGCTACGAGACCAGCTAGCCGACACCATTGAGCCCATGATCGAGCAGGTGCTAGTCGCTTCATTCACGAACTGGGTGGCTGGGTATTCTTCCGTTCATGGCATCGTTGATGGCGTTGGCAGAGGCTCGAGGCCTTAGCCGGGGTCAACGTCGCATCGCGAAGTGGTCAGCCTTGGATGCCTACTGAAGTCAAACCTCGCAATGCCAGTGCTGACGATACACCGTGGTGCAAGCTGACACGAATACATCTCGTGCTACCAATTTATGATGTTGTCATTCTGCTGCTCTCGATGCAGTCTGTGATTCTTCTCAACCATTCCACATCTTGATCTTGGAGATCGTTGCCGTGGCATGTTATTTCCATGGGGGCATGGACCAACATCCGGTGCCCATTGCATCAAGTGACAGCTGTGATGGTACCTTCGCTTGTCGATACGCTCAGGAGTTAGCGATGCCAGTGACTGTGCCTTCATTCACTCAGCTTTGAATCTCGCAATTGAGAGCTCAACCATTGTGGGGTGGCATATTGATACAGCGAAGTTGGCGCCACAGTTGTCGTACCTGTCGATGTCCACTGTCGTCATTGATAGTGCTGCTACGGGACTCATGTACTTGCCGAAATCACTGGAAGGACTGTTAATGGAAGATGTAGCTGAAGGCGAGTCGCTTCTTGAGACCGCTGTCGCCGACGGGAGCTCCATCGCTACGCTCACGTGCAATCGATGCAGCTTATCTTCGGTGCCCGAGGCGTTTCTCGTTTCTCGCGATGGATATCGTAGAGTGGGCGCGCAGCTCTGGACGGCAACTTGACTGAATTTCTTCCTGAAACCGGCCTCGGTCTGAAGCGGGAGATGCTGTCGCTGAGCTTATCTGGAAATCCGATCACCGATCTTCCAGAAACACAGTGGCTGCGTACCTCTTCATGGCCGACACCAGCATTTCAACTGTACCTCAGCTTGCGCCAACCGCTGGCACGCATTCGACCATTGTGTACGCACGTGACACGCCCTTATGCGATGGAATGCAAAACGTTAGCGATGTTGCTTGGCCGCTCGTCGAATGCCGACTTGATTGGTGACGCAACACAAACGGATCTCGTCTGAATAGCTCCTATGACACGACGCTTGACAACAACATAGTCGTGTAATGCCACAGACTACGGAACACCAATGTGGCTTTGTCCACGCCAACAATCAACACCAGCTGCGAAGATTACACTGAACGCCTTCAAGTTCATGCTGTAGAGCTCGAATCGTTGGCAACTTTTTCTGAAATGCAAAATTCCAGTTCGCCTTTTACGGATTTTCGCTCGTAATTCTTCGGTACACTCGCAACTTTGCTGCGATCACAGCAATTGCATGAAGCACGATTGAGCCGTGACCAACAGGGCTTGTGTACCTGTACTCAAAGTGGCGTACTCGACGCCCTGACTCCACGCCACGTCGCACATGCCTTCCTCGTGGCCATGCATAGCATCACTTCAGGCTCTTGGTGTGCGCTAGGACGCACTCCAATCATGGCGTTTGTCGTTCGATGACCTCAAGATCCACATGCACTGGTCAAGGGCGTGCCGCTGGTGGCAAGCTTGAGACTTCACATCGTCTCCGTCTGTGCCTCCACCAAATGCGCAACGGCGTAGCGGTGTGTATCAAAATGCAGTCGTCCACGAGCGGTGGGAACGGCCGAGCCAACGACTGACTGCACAAGAAGAAAAAAGTGAAGAGATCACGATCGAGAAGGCCATGGGCAAGAGCCTGCGATACAAATGGTCAAGGGCGTGATTCACTTTCGCGAGCGACGACTTCGGCAAAGTCGGGCAGCGCTAACGCTCAAGTCACGGCCGCAAGTCGCGCTGCGTCAGACCGAAAGTGAGTATGCAGCACAAGGCTTGCGCTGTTAATGGCGAATGACACGAGTCTGTGAGCTTTTTAGGGCCAGAAGGGGCTTCACTTGGCAAGAGTGCGCTGCAGGAAGGCGAGCACCCTGGAGAAGTGCGAGACTTTGAGGATATTCGGGGAGCTGCTGCGGCACGTCGAGGCGTAGCGGTAGCGGCAGTTCGGTGGAACTGTTGCATTTTGTGTGACATCGGACGCAGAGGCGTTGGCCTTAGCTCCCAGTGCCATGCTATGTTAGTCGCTGCATGTCCGGCGAGTCAAATCACTGGCGGACCTTTTGACGCACTAGGTGGTTGTAACATTTGCGTGCTTGCGCGATAGTTGTGCAGCTGTTAATACTCGACGCCAGGAGCATTAGCGATGCTGATGCATCCCGACGTGTGATGCAGTCACCTATGGCTGAAAATTGCGATGCTGGATGGCAACTTGCTTGATCACCGAATGTATTGGCGAGAACATTACCGTCGGGTCTTGTCGACAACGTCGATCAAATGCCATTTCTAGGAAGACCAGCTTGCGCAATCGACGAGTGCTCGGAACCAGGTTATCCATTATCGAAACGATATAGGTGACTAGTTGAGCGACCATACCGAAGTACTTTGTGCATGCACCGTACCACCTGTGGGTCGCGCTTTGTGGACCACGAACGTGTGTTTTCCTCATCTTCACGTTGTCGAGTATGGGGGGCATGATGGCGCGTATATTCATGGTAGCCACCTCACCTCCTGTGGGCGTGGTGAGGCGGGTGCTTGCTCGGTTCGCAGATTGCGAAGGGAGCAGCGTCGTGAGAGATGGCGATGTTGGCCTTGGCGTTTGGTACATCGCATCTAGCCTCACAGCCGTATCTATTCTATTCAGGTACTCACATATATATCTGGATCGTGTCGCATCTTGCGATGCGGGCGATGCTCGACACCGTCCCATATCGGAAAACGTAGCATCGCATTTCGATGCCCAGGGCTTGAGGCGATATCGCGCTGAACTTGGTGCCGGCAGCGCACGTTCGTGATGCTCAAAATCGATTTTATTGGGCCGTGCCCGAAGCCATCATCAAGGGTGAATGCCCACGCGGTCTAAAGCCCACATGATAAGCGCACATATTACCGGTATCCTCGAAGTTCCAGTGGGACACCTGCTGCCTGCCCTCAGCATCACAAGGGCCACTCGTTCGACCCTTTGGGTCCTCGTGTTTGTACTTTATCTGCTGAACGCAACTGTGTTGATCATTCTCTCCATTCTGTATGCCACCGCCACAGTTCCCGGCTCGTTCATGCACAAGTTGAGCACGTATTTTCTCGACGATACTCCCAAGCGCTTTTTCGAGGACCACAGCGTGCTGATTGCGGCAGCATACGCAGGGCTCGGTGTATTGTATCTGTATTCGCCCGCTGTTATGATTTGGTTGTCTGTCCGACAACGTCAACTCGCTTTCCAGCCAGATCTGGTGGCGTCACACTCCCCTCGCTCGTCGTCACTTCGCTTGAAGATTGTCCATAGAGTCCAGATCTCTTTGAGCTCCATTAATGTCCTCGGATCCAAATTTCCTTGGTTCCTGCTTGCGATGGAGCTGGGTGAGATCGTCGTGCAAACCATCCAAGGCTATCGATGCAGCAGTCAGGTTGGAAGTGTGACGCTCAACCTCATGTACGGCATCCTCGTTTTCATCAACTGCTGTTCCACGCCCATTGTGTTCTACATATGGGAAACCAGGAAGCACCAGGAGTTGCTTGCACGACTCGTATGTGTTGTCGTCGATGGGCTCTTGGATTTCATGTGGAGCGTGGTTTTCCAAGGCTACACATTAATGCGTAGTCGATCCCAGATTGACAACGGCTTCGCAAACTTTGAAGAAGACTTGGAGGCTGTGATCATCCAGGTGATGGTCGTTTCGTTCGTCAATTTTGCCTTCAGTCTTCTCCCGTTCATCACGTCCCTGGTGGTGTTAGCTGAACTACGTGAAGCACTGGCGAGAGCACAGATTGTATCATCAGCCGTTCATCCATCAAGGGTGATCCAAGTGATGCCTCGGAAGCAATCGATGAGGTCGTTGGTTCGCGAATCAATTCGCAATCGCTCTACCAATACGAGATCGAGCGTTCGCACATCAAGATCCGTCATCAATTCGCTGCATATTGCGCTAAGTGTCTATGGTATCGGCATTCTGTGTCTGTCGATGGTTTCCGTGGGAGTGTTTTCGCCCGCGCTGCATATCGATGGTCGTTGCGGGGGTATCATCTTCCGGTGGGGGCGTACACCGACGTGTGTCTTCCATCACATCAACTGTACCGATCGGGAGATCGTCGGACATCGAGAAGAGATCGCCGCGGTGTTTGAGCAGATCGTGCCGTCCATGGCGCACCTCATCGCGATTTACGAGTGTCCCGAGTTTGAGATGCCCGACAAGCTGGGACCATTCATCAAACTCACGCACTTCTACATTGCTGCTTCGACCATCGTGAACTGGTCTGACGATGCCGCGATAGCAACGATGGCTCCCAAGCTATCTTATATGAGTTTGGTCGAAGTTTCCTTTGCTTGTGCTCCCGCTGGACTTGTAGACCTGCCCAATGCGTTGCTCCAGCTGGCGTTCGATTACGTGGAAGACGTTGAATCGATCCTTAGCATGGCCATCGGAAACTGGAGCTCCATCGCGGTCTTCAATTGCAACGAGTGCAATCTGACTTTGTTGCCTCCCGTCATGCTTGAGATGAGAAACCTCGCGTTAGCGGATCTACGTGACAACTTGATTGAAGTCCTTCCAGGAGATAATCTCGGACACTTGAACTGGCTCATGTCTCTGGACCTGTCAGGAAGCCCGATCGATGACCTTCCAGAAGGAATGTGGATGCATCTACCTGCGCTTACGGACCTATACATGGACTACACCAACATCTCGAGTGTTCCTCGCCTTGCACCCATCGACGGTCGAAAGTCGCCAGTAGTGTACGCCCGCGAGACACCATTGTGTGAGGGGGCCCAAAACGACAGCAATACTCAGTGGCCGGTTGTGGAATGTCAGTACCCACAGTGGTAGAACAAGCCTATCCATCCAGCAACGACGTCGTACCATTATTGCAATTCGCGAGGCGACCACAGTCGTGCATTTTTCAGATTCGGATATTCGATGAGTTTAAGACCACTCCATGCATGCTTATCCTGCGCACGCATCAACACGGCGTGACTGTTTGAAACTCTCAGTCGGTGTTCTGCTGCAAGATCTTGGTCTACCAGAGCACTTGTCGACCGTCGCACGCATGATCTGGACGTCGAGACGGCCATCTTGTTGGCAATACGAGAGTAGGAGGTCATCGTCACATTCATCGAACAAAGCATGTAGCCTTTCCACATAATGCGACGTTGGTCTTACATGCGTACAGTCAGATAGCTAAGTGTGGCTGTCAGACATATCTGATCGTCACGTTGCTGGATGCGGCATTTTGTGGGGTGATGTACAATTTGTAATATGCATGAAGGTGTTTGTAACATCAATGGGTGCGTGCAAGGATGAGGAATCGACTGACCTAGTGGCCCACTAGGCTCATGCTACAACGAACAGCACCGTTCGTTGTGTCCGCGCTCACGACTGAATTTGCTGTGAAAGACTTCGAGTTACAATGATACAGGGCAGCGCAAGAAAATACCATCGCACCAGCGTAGGATCTCACGTCGAACTGGCATGCACAACTGCGAAGTATTGGCGCACTCGATAGCCCAGGCACGCAACTCATCGGCAGCGTCGGCCACACGAGCAGCTGTACGAGCCGATGCATCACACACACCAGTGACATACCGGAGAAAGTCTGCATAGTCAACAACACCGTCGCCATTGACATCAAAGCGTTGTAGAACTTTGCCGAGTTCAGCGTTGGTGAAGTTCATCTGGTTGGTTGCGAATAACCGCTGAAAGTCTGAACGACTGAGGCGCCCATCACCCAGCAGGTTGTAAGATTGAAAAATGAGCCGGTAATTTGGATTGTGCTGCTGGCCCTGTGTCGTCATGCTTCGCTGCAGTACTGTCACCATCTCGTCACTGCATCGAATCGCTCGTAAGGTCACCGAGAACTATCCAGAGAGGAACCGGTAGCTCGTACTCACATCTCTAGGTCCGTCAGCTCGAGAAATTGACTAAATAGCTCCACATCTATCACCGTCTTGCCACTGGGACTAATGCGATTCCAAAGTAGGGCAAAGTCCTGAGAGTATGAACAGCATTATGGTGAGCTATTGACGGTCACGTTCATCGCTACTCGTACCTTCTTGCCGATTTTTATGCCGAAGGCCTCGATTCCCACAAAGACAGCTTGTCGCGCAACCGCGCGAGTTTTCTTCACGTCAAACTCATCAAATAGCCGGCCAAAGTTGAGGGCTCCATCTTGGTCAACAGGGCACTTTCTTCGAAGCGTTTTCCGCACATGATTCTCGAGCGCATCCACGTGTGACGCCGCCTGTGCTCTTGCGCGAGGCGACTCGATCGTAATATCGATGTGCGGCTCAACCAAATCGTGCGACTGTGTGAGACGCCTCCGACGCAGCCACAGAAAAACACCTATTTTGGCATTCTTCTCGTTGAGATTCCCCGGTACGAGTTTGAAGCCGCGGTGCAGAGGAAGCCAAAGCTTGGCATCCGTCTTGTCGCTCAATTCACCGCGCGTGAGGGACAGGTCGATGATCTCGCTCGTGCTGGCAATCGTCGACTGCACGTAACTGACCCAAATGAACTTGTGTTTGCCAAAAACACCATTACGATTCAAGTCCTGCTGAAGGCACGTGAATCCCTTAGTGACGAGGTCGGTATCTCTTGAGCTAGGCGCATATCGAATATTGGCAATAGCAGGTTTTCCCTCCTCCTTATGGGCAGTGCGAAACCACAAGAACATGCGACCACTGTCATCGTGAAGCTTTGGTGTCAGCTGCACGTAGCCCTCGCGTGGTCGTGAACACGCTCACAGAGAAAAACGCACGAAATATAGCTCCGTTTATACCACCATATTACGTCACTGGGTTCTGAAATCTTCAGCTTTTCATGCCATTGGGTGAATGCAGTTCGTGCCAAATGTAGACGTGCCCAGAGTGTGGCTGGTTTCGTGCCTTTGCACCAACCCACGCCGCCATTTCTGAAGTCGTGTAGTTGCATACTAGCCGTCGTGACGTGCGTGCAGCAACAATGCCCCATGGTCCGCGCCCAAGCGCGCCATTACATGCCGCAGAGTCTGAGAAGATACCCGAGAATCCCCCATTCCCTGAGACGTCGATCGGTCGACCAGCTGTTGTCGTAGACTCGGTCAAGGAGTCGGTGACGGCTCCCTACCAAGCTATCAATGTCACCCGATTCACTTACAGAACATTCTGGATCATGGCGCTCACGCTCTATGCTGTCAACGCGACAGCCTTGTTCATTCTAGCCGGGTTGTACGCGAACAAAGGTGGAGGCAACCCAAGCCCAGCTCGCTCCCCGGAGTCATCCATCACAACCAGACTGGCTTCGTTCCCGGGCGCCTCATTCGTGACACCATCGCCACTTTCCTTGCCCTGCAACAGCATGAGCATCGACGACTCTCCAGCAGCGCTGTGGCGTTGCTTCTCGATTTTTCCAAGGCATATGATACGCTCGATCGAGCGTTCATGGTTAACGTCTTACGGTCCAGTGGTTTCTCGACAAGTTCTGCGATATTGTCACTGCACTGCACACCAACACGAGCGCGCGATTCCTGGTGAACGGATTTAGCAGCACCCCGCTGGTGATCACGAGAGGCATCCGCCAAGGATGTCCTCTCGCGCCGCTGTTGTTCATCGTAGCGCTCAACGACCTCTATCTACGCATGGATGCTAGCAGTGCCGTTCAGCCTCACTGTGGCACACACAACTACGACAATCAGTCGATATGCCGACGACACGGCCCTTTTTGTTCAAGACCAGGACAGCCTCCACGCCGACCTCGCGCTCCAGCACGATTTCGGCACCACCTCCGGGCAAATCCAGGCCCGGATGGCACTTGCGGAAGGCACCACGAACAACGCGATGCAGCGGGCACGATTGGCTCAGGCGATCATCTTGCCGAAGATACTGTATATGGCGCGGCACTGCTGGTCCCCACGCCACATTCGACGGCGGCTGCAGAGACTCATACGCAACCTCGTCTGGAAACATCGCACCACCGACCACATCAAGTCCAAGGGATGGCTTCCTGAGCATGCGGCCGCCAACCCATCTCACGCTGGTGGCGTTGGGCTCCCTCTGATCACCGCCGGCCTGCAGGCGATGGCGGGTGCTCACTCACGAGATCCAACTATATAGTGCCCTGCTCACCGGCGGACAGGTCCCCGCCATGTCAACCTCGACGGGCGACGCAGGTTCCTGCCAATGCGGACCTTGCATCTCTCCAGACTGCCGGCATTGCCATCATCTCGACCGCCCGCGCCATCCCCAGAGACAGTCAAGGATCTCAAACGCATACTCAAAGGATTTCCCCGCGGCGACGACAGAACTAACGGGTGTCACGCCCATGTCCAAGATCCATCCTCACGATCACCTTCGACTGATGATCCTGAGAGATCCGATCCTACGTGCGTTCGACATCCAGATCCCCGACCAACTCGAGGGCAAGCTCAAAGATCCGGAGTTGACGAATGCCACTCCCATCAACGACAGCATTCGGCGCATATGGAACATGCTCCTTGCTATCGGATGTACCTGCCCGGATCTCCCGTACGGGATCTTGAGCCAAGCAAAGCTAGAGGACATTATCTTCTCTGGCACCATGCTTTTCAACGGGCTGATTGGTGTGACGGTCGCGTACACCAAAGGTGAAGCTCAACCATCACGGGTATCGGCGTCCAAGACCGCGCAAGATGAAGATTTGAAGACTACAAGCGAAGATATCCATGCTCTGGACAATGCGATGAAGCACCAAGATAACCTGGCGGATGATCTAGAAGATAAGCCGTATCAAGGGGAAGCACCTCCGCCACCAGCGCCGGTGAAGCTGAGATCACGTTCGGTACCTCAGCCTCCAGCCTCACCTCATGTTGATCGTCTCATCCAGCGCCATGATACAAGAGTGACCTCAAGACATGAAGATTCCAGCGTTGTCGTGAGAAGAGATGCACCAGCAAGGAGATCGAACGCTAGCATCATGACAATCCCGCGAGCACCGCACACTTTCCACATCTACGATGAAGAAGGCGATGCGATCATGCGCACAGAACCAAATATCCTGGCGCGGCGTTCGAAGTCAGGTCACGCATAGCCCAGGATAGATCACGTGCCGCTGAAGACCCGGCAGTCCGTTCAAACCTCTTCTCAGCATTCCAAGAAGCGAAGGTCGAGGAAGATACGAGATCACAGCAGATGGGTGAAGGTTCCGAACATATTTGGCGAAATCCTGATGCTAGAAGATCTTATTTCGCCCGAGAACCTGAAGCTTGCCCGACATCTATGGAGAACTCACACCAGCACAACCATCCACGGTCGTGGCAACCAAAATTCGGACTTCTAAGGTATCTGAGCTCAAGCCTTTCTCTGCTAAAAATCCTGATGAGGAACACGCACGAGAATGGCTTAGGCGTCTCAGACTGCGTTCCGCCGCGACGAGTTAACAGATGCTGAAAAGGGTATGGAGTTTCAAGATTTAATGCGAGGATCTGCGCGACACTGGTACCAGCAACTCAGCAAGACAGTTCGCACCAGCTGGAAACTCGTTGAAGACGGTTTTGAGGAAAAGTACGCTGGCAGGGTACTGACTTCGTTGGTGTTTACACGAAGATGCACCGCGGCAAGTCCGAGGATCCTCTGGACTACCTGTTTCGACTAAATGCAGCTGCGATTCGCGCGAAGATACGAATCCATGACGGTCATGCTCAAGTTCAGTCTCGACACGTGGATTTTTTCATAGATACGCTTGGAGACGAAGGAGAACCAGTCGCTCGCAACGTCACCAGTGACCATATGCCAGGTGGAATCTTTGCTGAAGAACTTCAGAAAGAGAGATCGACGCCGTCAGCGAGATACAAGGTCTCGCTCCATTGCAACGCCGTTCACCGATCGTCGATCAGGCGCCGGAAACCGAGATAAGCGTCCAGGAAACAAGCCGACCACAGAGCGCAAGCCGATACAAGTGGTGAACCAGATACGGTCGGATATCTCCCGCGGAGAGGAAGATATTAGCAGCGAGTCCCAAGAGTCGACACCGGAAAAAGACGAAGATAGTACGGCAAGTCCGGATAAGAGTGACGACGCCAAAGATCATCGCCATCACGTCAAGGTGTGGTTGAACAAGATGCAGCCGAAGCGAGATAAGCGGCCAGACAGCAAATATCCCCAAGATACCAAGAGCTGTACACACGGTGGAAGCAATCGTCATTCGGAACTCCAATGTTGGAAGCGGCTGACGTGCGAGAAGTGTGGTCGACAAGGACACCCCTCTGACCGTTGCTTGCATGTCTGCAAGGCGTGCGGTGAAGTTCATGAAGCAGGGGTCTGCAAGCTTGAAGCGTTCTACAACGAGATACGATAGTGGTATAATCCTACCGAGCATGCTGAACTGCTTCCGACTTCCATCACGAAGCAGTTAGACTAGGACGCTCGCTGACCGAATGGGGGTCAGTGCGCGACGAGCGTCCACCCATCTGCATTTATGCATGTCTACGAAGAGGATCCCAGCCGGCATCAGCAGGATATCCAGCAGTCAATCCAGGATACCGACCAGATCAAGCAAGATATCAAGAGACGCCAAGCCATTCACCGATATCTTCGGCACAGAAATACTCGGTTCACCAAGATGAATCCAAGAAGAGTGTGTTTGTCGGCAAGATGATGTCTGGAGGTGTTCAGGTCAACAGATGTATGCCGAAGCCCAAAGATGTCAATGAACGTATTCGTGTTGACGATACTTCTGAGTTCGAGCGATTGCCTGCCATCTGTCGAGCGAAGTTGAATTGTGGTGAGCGACATGGATTCTGGAAGCATCACGTATCGCAAGACTGGAAACGCAATACGACGATCAATGCGAAGATAAACGATACATGGTGCACTATCCTGCTGGACTCCGGCGCTGACGTGTCTGTTATCGACCGCACCTTTGCGCGCAAGGTGGGGGCGAAGATAGACCCGCACGCGGAGACACCCGACTGTGAAGGCGTGGGTAGTGCTACGTTTCGACTCGAAGGAAAAGCGGAAGTGAAGATTTCGCTCGAGAAGATGGTACACACGTTCGAGATGAACATGGGAGAGATGGATACTCCACATTGTATCCTGGGGCAGATGTGGTGAAGCACTCCCGTTTTCCCAGACGTGTCACTCAAGCTTCTGTGAGGTCAATTGTGTATCACCGGGAAGATCAAGTTTCGAGTGGCAAAGTCTCAAGCGCTTGGAGGTCGATTGTGTAACAAGCTTTGGTGGGGTCCACACTGTCGAAGGTGAGGTCGATTGTGTAACGGGTGTGGCCAAGTCAAGTCATCGGAGGTCGATTGTGTACCAGTTCATTGCAGTTGTATGATGCAATGATTGGTAATTTTTAGGTTGCATTGGTATCAGCAGGGATTAGGAACGAGTAGGTAGTATCTTTGGCTTTGAATCTGTGAGGGGGCGGATATGTGAAAAGTCGCGTCCCCTCGAGGTCACTAGAAGCGCAAGCGACAGTGATCTCATAACTTCTCAATCTACCAGCTACTGCAGAAGACGTCGGTGTAAGCAACATCCGATTCTTGTCTGGAGGAGTTTCTGGCCACGTTGAGGCCAGTAAGTACGACAGGGAGGTCGATTGTGTAACACAGCAATTGGCTCGGATAACCATTAAGTACGAAGGAAGGTCGATTGTAACATGGCAATTGGCTCGAAGATTCCAACATTGAAAGGAGATCACTTCCAACAACCAGCAAGAAGCGAGAGAGTCGTCGACAACTACTCAACAGTGAACTGTGTGAAAGTCCACTGCTGTGTGCGAAGCTTTCGGGACTCCGATTCAAGGAACTGAGGGAGACACAGAAGAAGAGAACGAAAAGACAAGTTGAATTGTTGTTCGTGCGTGTCCAAGAGTCGATCGCATACGCCAACGCGATTTTTGAGGCACTCCACGACACAGACTTCCTTGTACCGGCAGGCATTCGTATGGACTTCGAGTATCGAGTGGCCAAGCTTCCCGATGAGGCACAGATTTGGTTTGACAACTGCCCAGCGTTGTATCGAGAAAACCAGCGAGATATCCTGACGGGCGACATGATCTTTCTGGGACCTGGAGAACTCGAGTGATTAAGATCCGAAGACAACCCAACCAACAGCTATGGATCCGACGTGGTGAAGCCTGGGTGACGAGCATGGTGCATGAATCAACAGATCTCATGAGGATTACAAACATATCGGAAGATCAAGTCACACTTCAGGAATCTCAGGCAATCGGAATGTGGCTATCCATAGGATAAACCCCACGAAAGTTAGGATTCGTGACGCCAGGATCACACCGAGCGCGCAACAAGTGATGGAGGAGCCAGAACAAAAAGCGACAGTCCATCATCCAGAATATCCTACGCCGACTAAGATACTGCGAAGATGTGAAGCGATACCAACACCTGCCGTCTCGAACACGGTGTGCACCATGCCAGTCGAACCTGCTGAGACTCTCGATACGCTACTATGTCAAGATGGACTGTGCACACCGATCGATGAGCAAGATATCAACACCACGGGTGCAGAATCCCAAACCACAATCGCTTCCAAGCCAGAATATCCCGTCCAGGGAAACCAGACAACCCTCATGCCAAGCCGTGTAAAGCAAATGCTTGACGCGTGGTGGCAGTTCCTGGTGTTTATGTTCTGTTTGGTGTCTGCGGCGCCACTGGCAATTCAAGTGGGTTTGTGGTTGGTGAAGAATAGGTGGGACTCAGGGCGAGGATATCTCCGACCAAAGGCGAAGATATGGAGAGGATTGAAGTCTATCGAGCGATTCCGACCGCGTTCATGACATTTTCAAAGCTGCACAGCCAAGCGACAGCGACGACGGATCGGCACAAGCACTGCATAATCGCTGAAATCCAATTTCTCACGATGTTGCCAAGTTTGTTGGTTGCTGGGCCATCGTTGAATCACGCAACGGTCCCAAAGACGTGTTGAGTGACGCTAAAATCCTCTTTTGTCAGCAACAAGGGATGGAGTTCGCCTTTGTCGAGTGAATAGTGTCGACATACGGCTTCACGCAGTTGAAGACTTGCTGCACCATCTTGAAGGTGTTCTAGGCGTTGCGCCATTGCTAGGATTGACCGATCAAAGCCGCCACAGCTTGCGATGGGGTTGGCATGAGATTGATCAGTAAGACAAATTTGCTCATCTGGCTGCCCCCTAGTTTCAGCGAAGTCTGTGATGAGCGCCTCTTCTTCGCTCAGCGGAGATAACGCACGTGATTCTGTAGTGTCGCCAGTGGATTGTAGCTCGAAAATCATATTGTGTAGGATGACGCATCTTTCATATGTTGCTGCTTCCACAGTCGACATGGAGTGCTGAGGACACTGAATCGGGCTTTCAGAATGCGGAATGCGCATTCTACATCTTTGCATATAGCTTTATTGGCTTGTGTAAATCGTTGTTTGCTGTTATCTGACGGTTCCGAGTATGCTGAAACGAAAACTTCCCACGTCGGGTAAATGCCGTCGACGAAATAGTATAGCATATAATAGGGATGACCGGAAATTTGGGTACTGGGCTTTCGGAGCCGTACCGTGAACGAACGGATGCCCAAGCGGGAATCGATCAAGAACGTTTAGGTCGTTGTTGGATCCTGGAATACCAAAACAATGCATGCCAGATCCATCTGCCAGCGGTAGCAATAGCTTCCAGCACCACCGTGGGTGCGCCAGAAATGCCACGATAGTGACCTTGCCATGCTGTAGGACAATTGCGCCAGCGCCAGTGGGCACAATCGAGTGACCCAGGCAGTCCCGGCATCCCTCTTTTTTTCGTTTTGTTGTGGAATGGCTGCAATATCTGTCGCCGTCAGTGATCGTAGAGAGCGCGGGCCGAATCAATCCAAAACAGAGTTGCAGAAGACGTGAAAGCTTTCCATTACAGTCGCCTATGCCAAACGGCAGTACTCGTCCTGAATTTCGGCGGTGCCACCTGTAGCTAGCATGCGCAAAGCTGCAGTCCGTTTCTAGTCCAATGAAGCGCCCATTTTTTCCACATCCGGTCGCCGCTGGAAGTACTTGTTTGCAGCTGGTAACTCGGATACAAGTCGCCGAAAAAGCGATAATGGAATACGAAAGCGGCGTGCAAAGAGGACATCATCGTAGCCTGGAGGTAGTCACGCTAAATCGATGCATGCCCAAGTCGAATGGATCGATCACGCGTTTTCAATCTACCAGATATTGATCCACGATGGGTGCGCTTGGTGTGTCGCTCCTCTTCCATCTGATCCATGAGGGACACCAGCACAAGCTCATAGCCCGCGTTTACCACGTGCATCACGGCAATGACGTCGTCGTCGTCGGGCAACAGTTCTCGGAGCATCGTATTATAGAGCGTAGAACGCATGTCACCGACTGGGTTTCACGTCTCGTCGATCTATTTTTATATCATTTCATCCAATCAGGTCGGTGTAAGATTTCCTTTCGAAATAGAAATAGAGCGCACGACTGGAGATAGCCTAAGAGAAGCAACGACGTCCCTGCGTCTGCATGGGAAGAAACCCTTGTCATGGCAGCGAGCCCCCGCAGCAACGATTGATTCCAGTTTGCACCGCCCACCTCTCATGCTGTCGGAGAAGCAGCAAGAGAGTGTGAAGTATGCAACCACAGCAAGGCTGACTCGGCACGATGCCAACCTTCGACAAGCGACGGGTATGAGCAGAGTTTGCTCCAACCGTATCTGGCTGGACTGTTGATTCTTCCAGCACCGCCGACATTTGTACGTGAAACCTGCCCACAGCTTGGGAGACTCCGGCTTCTTGACTAGGAGCAAATGCTTGTGGGGCATTTGTACGCCAGGCGGAATGCACTTGGCTGCCAATGGGGGAAACATGTTGGTGTGTCAACGTCTACTTGGCTGCCAATGGAGGAAAGATGTTGGTGAGTCAACGTCTACTCGAAGCGGCTACGTCAGCAACGGAGCGCGATCAAGTCCTCGCATTTGGACACGGCCTCAAGAGAGCGCACTAAAACGGCCCGACTTGGATCCTGAAGTTGACGTTTGCGTCGGCGCGCGAAGCATCACACTGGCACGGGACAAAGTGGGCTCTGCTGAATGGGAGAATTGTGCTGAGTAGAAATGGGAACCACCCTGCGCCATCGGACCGATGATCTTAGAATGTCAAGTGATCTGTACGTGTACATCGTTGGGAGCCACTGTACCAACGAACCGCGACCGTGACGGTATCTCACTTGAAAGTATGGCTCACCAATATCGGCTGAATCTGTATGGCCAAGATCTGATGTCGGCCCGCATGGTGCAGGCCTTGTTTACGATGGTGGCCGAAACGGAAGTTGTTCGGGCTGGCGGAACGGGCTTCGGCCACATGGAGCACTTCCAGTGGACACTTCGCTGCGACAGCGTGGAATGCCCATGACCATTACTGAACAAGACCGCGATCGTTTGGTTGCCAGCTCTTGCTGCATCATGTGCAGACGTTCGAGAAGCCCCCGTGCCCTCGTTGCTTCCATCCTTATCATTTTGTAGAGCAATGCCAAGCTAAGACGGAACCAACGCATCGGGAAAAATATGGACTCATCGTCGACGGCTGTTGGAGCAACACAGTCGCCGAGTACCCCGCCATCCCGGACCTGTCGACGTGGCTTGCACCCCCAGCGGAGCTCGTGTGCGCGCGGTTTGTCTTGAATTCACTGGCGTGTCCACTATATGCGCCACCAATGACGGTCACGGTCGCCCGCTATCAACCGGCGGTCTCCACAGCTGCTCCGCCGCGTTCAATTTCTCCTGGATAATACGTCCGCCGTATCTTGAAGGCACCGACACCAGAGTTCTCGTAACCCCTGCGTCCAAGTTCTCCTTCGGTTGCACGCCTACTGGGAAGCTCACCTGCAACTCCGCTTCTCCGCGACCCACGTGCCAGGCGCAACACCAACACCATAGCGGACGCCGGCTCCCGCAGTTCCAGGTCTCCTCACCATCACCAACCGTTCCGCTCACTCACCGTGTCACGGTCGCAGGCAACCTCCCCTCCCTCCCTCGAGGCCTTCTTCGAGATGTGGCGCCCCACCTACTCCTGCGCTCATTCCAGCTATGGCAATCCTGGACGAGTTGCCACGGCATCCCCGTCTGCGAGACGGGCCTCTCATTACCCACCCAGCTCTCCGCGATCTCCGACTTAATCCTGCATCTACATTCGGTCGGTGCCACAGGCGGCGGCATCTGCCGTTCCACCATCTCATCCTATCTCTGCGGCATCAATCACTTCTTCACCACTCCTTCCCCGACCGTCATCCCCAAATCGCCATGCTCCTCAAGGGCATCGGACGCCTCGACCCGCCGCCAAAGCGCAAGACCCCGGTCTCCATCGCACTCCTGCAAACATGTCTTGCTCGCCTCAACCTCCGCTGCCCTGCAGATCAAGCTCTTTGGGGGGGTTCTAGGGGTGTCGTTCGTTTTCCTCCTACGCTGCTAAGAGCGTGGGAGGAAAACGAATGACACCCCCAAAACGCTGCTATGAGATAGCTGCTGATAGCGCGGAATGATTCAAGTGGTTTGCCCTCAACGCGGAAGACATCCATCTTATCGACCCTTCCGGCAACCGCACAAGGAGCGTCAACGCAGCATCGTCGGTGATGATAGTGCTGAGAGGCTCCAAGACAAACCAGCGGGGTCCACCAACGCCTCGCATGCTGAAGCGATCAGGGCACCCATCAATCTGTCCCGTCATCGCGGCGGGCTTCTTGCTGGCAGCACACGGCGGGCTACCCCCGACGACTCCAGCCGCAAGCTATCAGCTATCCGGAAAAGTGAACCACTACATCTGTGCCGACGCGGTCGCGTCAGCTATCAAACAAGCAGCGATGCACCTTGGCGAAGACCCCGCAACATACGGCACACACTCGCTGAGAGCTGGTGGCGCAACGCACATGTACAAGGCCGGCATCGATCAGCTCACAATCCAGTTCCACGGCCGCTGGAGCTCCGACGCTTTCAAGTCGTATACACGCCTTTGCAAAGACTCCATCTCCTCCATCTCGAGTGCCCGCAAAGCTCCACTGCCAGTCAAACTAAGGGGGCATCGTCCTCTTCAGACGATCTGGCAGTAGCTTAGCGTGTGCCCGTAATAGGGTGTTTGTGCCCCCTGTGTGCTGAGAGTGGAAAGCTGAGTTTCGAGTGCAGCGTGAAATGGTGTTTTCCACACCAAGGACACACCGGATATGCAACATTGCGACATTATCCAAACGTGCAATAAATGTGACACGTGTACAACAGGCGAAAAGATCGTTCAAACCCGAACCGGTCTCAAAGACCCAACCGGACCTGCGGCAGTCTGGTCAACGTGTGGCAGCGACGGCCTTAAGCCGTCTCATTCTGTTTTCCGCTCGACAACCACGCAAGCCAAGAACATCGACCCACCCACCACGTCCCATGGGTATCGTCCTCTTCAGACGATCTGGCAGTAGCTTAGCGTGTGCCCGAAATAGAGTGTTTGTGCCCCCTGTGTGCTGAGAGTGGAAATGGTTATGTTTGCCTGAGCGTGAACGGCTACAATAACTACCTCAGCAAGCTTTACGAGACATACTACGGATATGACTTTGGCGCTCCCACTGCCGCCGACTATGCACAGTTCTGCGCTACCCCAAGCTGTGTCACCATTGAAGCAAGCCTTCACGCCGCGTTTCCAGGCGATTGTACGACGCCTGCTGGACAACAGCTTTTCGGAGTCTTGTTTGGTACCCAGACATGTTCGCCATCGCCATCGCCATCGCCATCGCCATTGCCATCGCCATCGCGGAAGCAGCTCGCTGCCACGAGGCAGTGGCTGTGTCCGCGTGCTGCCCATGGACTCGAGTGGCAGGCTAGCGTTGCTTGTGATGATGATGGCGGTCCCAAGCCGTCTCATTTTGCTTTCCCTCGACAACCACGCAAGCCAAGAACATCAACAGGCAAGGGCAACTCAAGCTTGGGCAACGCCACCTTGGACGTCACCAGCTTGGACGACACACGCTCCGGAAACACAAGCGTGGGCAACCCAAGCGCGCGCATAGCCAGCGCACGCACACACGGTACGTCGCTGCCACACGATGACCAGCCTGCCACCGGTCTGGTTGGGTCTTTGAGACCGGTTCGGGTTTGAACGATCTTTCGCCTGTTGTACACGTGTCACATTTATTGCACCCTTGGATAATGTTGCACGTGTTGCATATCCGGTGTGTCGTTGGCGTTGGTGTGGAAAACACCATTTAACGCTACTCAGCTGAGCGAAACAAGACCGGGAAATGCTCGTGGAAGGTCGCAAGCGCAAGCGAACCTTCCGTCAAGGTGGACGACATGCGGTTCTCAGATAAACTGCGCACGAAGGATTCAGACCTTTCATTCTCAGTACTGACATTGTCTTCTCTATTGACCCGCTTCCACTCACTGCACTTCGAATGTTGACGTTCAACATCACATCCCCCTGCATAAAACTTCATCGTAAATTTCAGCTTCCAAGCGCAAATAACGTGCCGATCGAACTGACGGCATTGAAGATGCGGAGCCGCTCACACGAAATTGCTGTTCCCTCGATGTGTGCATGACGTTCGAGCATGCTCGACACGATGACACCACGAGTCAGCTCACTGTCTTTCTTGCCGACTGAAAGCCATGTTGCCATAATTCTTAGAGTTTGTTGCGATGTCGGCACCGTCATGCCAGTCTCCTCTTCCTGAGTCAGTCTCCGTTCCGCGCAAGGTCAACAGCCAGTATCTTCCGCACCCTCGCCATCCATCGCAACATGGCTTGCGGAGCCATGGTTGTGTCCGACTGCACCGCACTGCAAATCCAGCACCAAGAACTGTAGCCACATCTACACGCCGATCGTATTCATTTTCGTTTCGCTGGCGCGTTCTGGAAATGGCTTCTGCCAGCAACAACGACTGGACTTTAATCAAGCAACGATTCTTTTCCTGGGTTGCCGCCGGTAAGCGCGATCGCATCCGACGACTCGTGCCAAGATGGTCCAAGGACGCTTCAACGATTGAAAGGTTCGCATGCAACAAGCCCACTGCAAGTCACGCAAAGTGGTGGGCGCAAGGAACAAGCAAGACCTTGTCCAATGAGCAGGAAACTGCCATTTTAACTGGTACGAGCGACTGCGCACTGCTGGTGTTGCGGTCGACTATACGATGCTTCAATTTCGTGCGCAGAAGCTCGCACGCGACGCTGGCATTCCGGAGGCTTGTTTCAAGGCATCAGTGCACTGGGTGAATTGATTGATGAAACCGCATAGCCTGAGCTTGCGTTCTGCCACTCGCAAGAGCAGCGCAACTCCTGATGATGGCGAAGTGCAGTGCGATGCCTTCTCGTCCAAAATATAGCAGTTGATGGGCAAACACAATGTTTTGGTTGTGTACAATGCGGACCATTACGACGAACGGTACACGTGCCGCATGGGTGAAATGTGCAAGCAACAAGATGCGCCTGACCGCAATGATACTTGGGTCCTCTGATGGCCTCAAATACACACCATTTGTGGTTGCCAAGGCACCGCTATCTAAGGTAACTGAAACACGAGTCGAAAATGCACGATATCGGCTTGGATACGGGCCAATTGTGTGGGCCGAAATCCAAGAGATTGAAGCGAACAGTGACGTTGTCATCCAATGAAGACCTCTCCATCGAGGTTTTGCGCTACCACTTCGCCGAGCGTTTGGACATGGCTAAACCAATCATTCTGCTCTGGGATGCCTTTACGGGGAAAGTCGGGGCATACGCACGCTGAATCAATGTCGAGCTGGTCGAAGTTCCTGCYGAATATACGTGGCGCCTTCAACCGGCGGGTGTTGCCTGAGTCCAGCCGAAGAAGGATCGCATCCGGCAGTATTCTAGGCGGCAGTTGGAAGAGCAAGTATTGAGCGATGCGGCAAACATACGAGCCATCTACACGAGACGCAACGCTATTGAGTGGGTCGCGGAAGCTTGGGCTGAACTGCCGGATTCCGTTATTCGCTGCGGGTTTTCGAAAGCTGTTGGGATCAACAGCGTGATGCCGTAAAAAATTTAGGAAAGATTCATTTGCGTGGCTAATCTGGAAAAATTTCAGGTGATGTGCCTGTGATCGGAGCCATCCAACGGGTCGACAGAGAAGACTTTGTCAGTGTCTCTCGATCGTGACTGAGTTATACGATAATCAATAACAAGTTGTTGGGCCCCGGCAAGCCGGGGCCGCCAAAGGTTTTACCGTTGTTGTTAACGTTATGTGCCTGCCATAATGATATGTGCACCTATAGTCTTGTCGATTTGCATTTGTTCTATGTGTTGTGCCTACCCTACTGTTATGTGTGTATGCCTACCATACTGTTATGTGTGTGTGTCCCTCCCGTACTGTTACTTGTGTGTGTGCCTACCCTACTGTTATGTGTGTGTGTGCCTACCCTAATGCTACGTGTTTGTGTGTCTACCTATTATTGTTTGTCATTGCACACGTTGGTCTCTGATCAATGTAACTCGAGGAATGAATACGCGATTGCCTTTGTCTGTGCCGGTAAGGATTGTCGAATGGACGCAGTTATTTGAGAGACGGTACACTTGCAGTCCTGTTCCGTTACAAAAGGCCCTGGGTTGCATCCAGAATGCGAATCAACATGATGGCGCTCCTTCTTTCAGAGTGAGCTTGTGCGGCGGGATTCCTGGCAAATTAATACTGTTGAGAAATTCTTGTTGATGTAGAGCCGCGTCTAGTCCTTCTTGTTCTTGTACAGCATCGATAGACTGGTACGCTTTCATCGCGACTTCACGTCCATGGCTTGATGCCAAAGGGAGCTTGTGCGTAACCAAATCATTGATCACATATACATCCGCGGTGATAGGCGTCAGAATAGCTCTCTCAACAAAGTAATTCACTTCCAACTATCGATCGCTGACCTCGCTGTACACGTGTTGAATGCGTGCTTGAAGGCACTGGGCGACACCACCTATTCTTCGGGCACCTAGAATTAAGACGAACCAAGTCGGCTGACAGGATCGTGCTTACCTTCCCCGGTCTTTAGCAAGAAAGTTGAGAACGCTTCGATGTCTGCCGCGTCACTTGCTCTCGAGCAGGTTCTCACACGCATGTTGATGGTCAGGCGCAGCATCTTGAGCTCTCGCCATACGTTCGACCGCTTGAGACACGCGTTAATGACATCGCCATCAGATCCGCCTGGTACGACGGGAAGAATTTGCCGAAAGTCCCCAGAAAGAAGCAT
This sequence comes from Lagenidium giganteum, assembly GCA_002286825.1. Taxonomy (NCBI): domain Eukaryota; phylum Oomycota; class Peronosporomycetes; order Pythiales; family Pythiaceae; genus Lagenidium; species Lagenidium giganteum. Next base: position 170,754 of record NSDO01000139.1, read on the forward strand.
GACGATACCACCGAACGGTCGGTCAACACCTGTAATGTCCTGCAACGACCGATCCACGGCTTCTAGTGCAAAAGGATGAGCCATCGCCGCATTGTCTTAAACGATAAGACTTGTTTCACGATACAGATCCGCGAGAGTGGACTGCTTGGAAATGCTACAGATTGATACTGCGGTGAGGTCCAACGGCAACTTGAAGCGAGAGTACACGGTTCGTCCCCCGGTCAAAAGCAGTGCGGCGATGCGACTGGATGCAACAGGAATAGCAATGCGACCATCCAAATGGACGCGCGCGAGAATCTGCTCGAGCACAAAGGACTTCCCAGTACCGCCTGGACCATCCAAGAAGAAGCAACGGTGGTTGTTGTCGGGGTCTCGCACGGCTTTGATCACGCTCTCATACACAACGCGCTGGTCCTCATTGATAAGGTGTGATTTTGCAGCAGTGGCTTCTAGTTGAACGATCGTTCGGCACGCAGTAGAGGGTTTTGTTCGCCACCAACGCTGATATCTGCGAACTCTTCTAGTTGGGGTAGCGAAGAGTAATCTTGCAAACATTTTCCGCTGCTGAGAAGGCAATCGTTAACGTCACGAACAGTCGCACATACGACTTTTCGATCTTCACTGGAGCACTCAAATGTTCGCTGGTAATCTTCAGACATGCAATGGAGATAATCTTCACACAACGTGCGGATATCTAACAGCTGGCAGTACACCAAGATTGTCACGGAACATAACGATCTGTTGGTTTTCGATGCGAAGCGGCAGTCGCGTCACTGAATGGGATTTATCTTGAATGGGATAATCCAAGATTCGCCAGCACGATTCAACGTTTGAGATATAGCGCGCATTCAGGAACTCTTTGATCTCATCCCGTTGACCATTTGGCTATTTTGACCGTTTTGTCTGGACACTTCAACTCGAGCGCGGTCGCTTCCCTTGCAAATGTACTTGTAGAGATTCTTTACCGACGTGAACCGGAGATCTCAACGTTGTTATGACCGTTGTACTTCTGAGAAAGATAGGGATTGCACGGTACCACCCACCGATTGTCAAGCCGCGTGTTCTTCTTCACCACCGTCCTGCCAGAATCCCGTCTCATCATCACCGGAAATCCGTTTTCATCGGTCTTCGGTTATAATCACTGCCATATCACGCACACCAGACAATATGCGTGTGCCCACCCTACTGTGATGTGCCTACCCCAACTGTCAAGTATGTACCTACCCTACTGTTGTGTTTGTGCCTACCCTACTGTGATGTGTTTGTGCCTACCCTACTCTTGTGTGTGTACCAATCCTGCTTTTGTATGATTATACTATTGGTGTTTGGAAAGGTAACCCTTTCAGTAGCTCAGATAGAAAGTCAAACGTGTATTGAACTAAAGCGCTATGTAGACTACGCGCCCCGTGTCAGCGGTGTCATCCTTACTGCGCGCGACACCAACCTTGTCGTTGTGTTTGGTTGCTGATCGAAAGAGCTTCCACGCACATGTGCCCGTTAACCCTTCGTTTTCTGCCAGTGCATCGATAGATTGGTACGTATGCGATGGTGGCGTGTCACGGGGTGACAGCCCGTGTTCTTGGAGAACCTGGATTTAAGCAGGATCCCGCCGGCTGACAGGATCGTGCCTACGGTCTCAATCTACAGCAAGACTGTTGAGAACGCCTCAATGTCTGCCGCGCGTCACTTACACTCAAACCGGCTCGAACACACGTGTTGAGGGTCAACCATAGCACCTCGAACCCTTCCATGAGTTTTATTGATTTGAGGCACGCGTGAATATTGTCTCCATCCCATTCCGACCACGAAATGGTCGGTCGGTATCTATAGGTGCATCAACGATTGATCGATCGCCCAAAGTGCAGAGAGATAGGCCATCGCAGTTGAATCCTACTTGATCCAAACCGTTTGATGATTTAATTCTGGTAGGTCCGATAGCTTGTAAAGACAAAGACGCTACGTAGCGTTCTCATTGCAACATGAAGCGCGTACCACTGGCGGCAACAACTCACGGCTGTGACGGCTTAAGTTTTCATTGACATCACGCTGATTTGATTCACGAACTACGAACTCGGTCTGCCGCGATATGTCGAACGGTCGTAGTGTTGGCAGGTGCTGGGTTCGCTACCAGCATCCTGGGCCGGCTATGTGGTCTGCACTTGCAATATGATTCAATTCACCGGTCTAATGGGCACTCCGTATTGTTAGTATATGCCAAATCGATAACCTACACCTTGGTCTGGCGTATGGTGTAGGCAACGCTACAGCGATGTGGATTGAAGCCGAAAGAATGAAGGATAGAGTCAGTTCTTTGGCAACATCATGTGGGTATCCCTGGCTGGTACTCACAGACATCACTTGATCACGTCAGGCGATTCCATTTCAACACATCACGTGGTCAGTACTAAACCGGTAGTACGTTGGTCAGCTAGCCGCATTGATCGGCTCACATATTCGGTACGAAGCGTTTCATTTGCTGCCCGGGCTTGACTTGGCCAGGACGTGCTCTTGGCCTAAGACAGTGTGTATTCTGTCGTGAGAATTGACGACATATGGTAACTGTAGCGTGCGGCTATTAGTAGAAGACCGTAATAGAAATCGGCGGATGAGCTAAAGCCGTGCGACTACAATTGACGTGATTCGCAATCGTTTTTGCTTTGTCGTAGCGCTGAGCTTCTGGGAAATGCGGTTGAGCGTGGATTTTCCAATCACAAACCTACCTCACATTGGCTTGACGTATTCCCAATCATCGCTTTGGGCGCTTGGGTAACGAAACGTTGGATATATGATATTATATGTCGCTACCATTCGAAATACTGTTATGATATATTGAGTTTTCTGAAGTGCTTCCATTGAATATTTCCAATCCATTGCGCCCCTGTTTGCATTTAGCTGAGAATACGCACACTGAAAGCCCATCAGACTCTGTATAAACGTTTGATAACACCATACACATGCATATGCAAGCACACAACACGCAACATGCAGCGAGTCCCTCGCAACACGCAGCGCACCTCGCGCACACGACCTCTCTGTCGGCGCGGTCTTGCCGTCTGCATGCGCGCGCACTTGAAGCGGCCGGCAGTGATTGTTGATGAGCCGACATTGTCAATGTCATTTTCGCACCTAACCGAGTTGCAGTGCATTGCGCGGATTTCGACCAATCACCACATTTACAGAGCGCGCCAATCAGATGACGCAAAATGCGAACGAAATAAATTTTGGCCAATGGGCGAGAGGCCGTTTTAACTAATGAGCGCGCCGAATGCGCAGATTTGGCCAATGGTCTGGCCGGATTCGGTGCGACTTTCGACCAATGGCGATTTTTCCGTCTCGGGCCGATCTGGCCAATGGGCGGGCCGGATTTGCGTTACGCTCTTGTATTGGGGTGGTATCGAGGATGGGGGGTCGGCAAGCAGCTTTATTCGCGTGGAGCCCGGCGGTGCACAGTGGGCGCGGGGCCGCCAGAGGGCCACTGTTGGGGGCAGCCTCACGGCTTGTCAGAGGTGCCCCTGAACTAAAACTGTTGTAGATACTCCATCATTTTGCCGCGGCAAATGTCTGTAGCTGATGAATGTCACCTTCCACTCTGCTCCCGACTGCTTCTCCTGCATTCTCTTCGGTCTACCTGTCGACCAGGCAACCAACG
>NSDO01000139.1:187659-206662 GCA_002286825.1 Lagenidium giganteum
TGATGCTCATCATCAAAAGCCCTTCATGGCGAACGAGAAACTGCGGTAGCCTGTCAATGCCACACAATGGCTTGCAATAAACCCGGCAGCGCTATCAGAGCCACTTCCGACCACAAGAACGGGGTGGATCAGTGTTTACGCACACTGACGTAATTGCGATCAGCCTAAACCATCGCCGAAAGACGGCTGCATCCCGCATCACACTGTCATTGCCTGGTGAGGTAATCAGCATACGGTGACGCATGCAACGCCAAAGCATCCGACACCTGCGCAGTCCCTTCCATATGACCAATCAATTGGCTCACAAGCTCCACGCCAGTGAAACAGTGCTGTCAGCAGTCCCCAGCTGCGTTGCTGATCCTGACAGCCCATTCCAACATTTGACGATCTGCCCGAAGATGATTGAAGCCGTCGCCGACCAGCCACCTCGTGGGCAAGCCCCACCATCAAGACAACAGATTCAAGCCCGACAAGTCCTCGACCGCTTGACTCGGGAGTCTACGCAAGAGTCACTCAACATGGAGGCAAGCCAACTTGCGTACGCCGACTACGTTGACGCCGACGTCTTTGACGACGATTCGCCCGTGGTCAGTCGATTTGAGACCGACCTGGGCGATCAAGCGTATTCGTCCATGACCGGCTTCACCAAGCTCGAATTTGCCACGCTGTGGGATACAATCCGTGACGATGTCTTGCACGCGCGGCATAATGGCAAGGGGCGCAAGAACAAGACTGAGGCTCGGGATGCCTTCCTTATGGCGTTGTGCGTTCTGAAGCACTGCAACGTCTGGTACAAGCACGCTGCCGACTTCCGCATGCAGCCATCGGCCTTCGAGCGCATGATTGACAAGATGCTCAAGATCCTGGAGCCCTTGTTGTCGAACACATACATCGTGGCTCCTCACGGAATGGGAGAAACGAAGTTCGAGAACTTCCCATGCGCTCCGTATGCCACGGATGTCAAGTTTCAGCAATCGAATCGGCCAGGCGGAACATTTCTCGATGCCAAGAAGTACTTCTCCGGAAACCACCACTTGTATGGTCTGAAGATTGAGTGCTCCGTCAGTCGTGACCGATCACTACGCAGGCTCAGTGTCCGATGCGACTATCTTCATGCGCAACATCGACCAACACCGTGCGATGCTTGCCAAAACCGACGCCGATCGCACTGCGGCAGGACCAGACTTCCAAGAAGGTTCGTACTCGTTCCCGAACTTCTGGGCCATTCTCGTTGACAAGGGCTACCAAGGCGTCGGCACGCACATTCGCACCATCCAGCTGAAGAAGAATCCTGTCAATGGCGCGTTATCTCAGGATAATGTCGACCGCAACCGCCGCATCTCCCATGATCGTGCCATCGTTGAGAACGTCTTCGGACGCATGAACATGCTGTGGCGAGTCATGTACAAGAAGTACACGTGGAGAGAGGAGCGCTACAACATGCTCGTCCGCATTTGTGTTGTGTTGACCAACTTTCACATCAGCTTCAACCCGCTGCGTGCCCAAGACCGCGATGTGTATCGCGCAACCTTGGCCAAGTACATCTCGCAAGCGCATTTTCGCAGGGACCAGCGCCGTCAGCAGCAGCAAGCGTCGCTCATTCGACGTCAAGAGCGCATGGAAGATGCCCTATCGGCCGTTGTAACTTCTCAAAATGCGATTCGACGCGTTTGGAGCAGTGGAAGGTCGCCTGTAGGCAACCATGGGTTATCCCGCACGTCACCATACCCGACGCGTGCTCGTGAAGGACACTCTGCTGCTGGACGCGCTGGGGAAACATCACCGCGTAGCTTGTCGTTTGATGAATCACAGGCGTACTAGTCCTGTCGCAATTTTGCATTGTCTAGCACTAAGTGTGGTTAAATAGACTTATGCATTGGTAGCCAGCATCAATCGTCTTCATTATTTGTGTGCGCCTAATTTTTTTAAGCTGTCATGCTCACATAATTACAACTTTTCGACTTGCGTTGCGCCGATTCCTCCATCACCATCCATCAGCTTTCGATCAAGCCCTCTGTGACGTGTGCGGAGCATAATTGTAATATCCCAAAGGAGCAATTGATTTTTTCACAAATCGCAATTTGCCTTTGTATCACCTTCAAAAATACCCTCAAAGATGCTACATTTATTTTTAGAAGGGATACCCAAGCATGCTGCGCACAGCGCAGTGGAAATGGCGCGGCTGTCGGCACGTCAGCGCCACACCCGGTCATTTCTGCGGCGCCCGGACGGCCGCTTATGGCGCGTGGGGCGTTTGCTGCGCAATCAGGACGCGTCCAGCTCTGACTCGGATGACGAGGAGCCCGGACGCGGCCTGTTCGCCGCTCCCACGATGGTCGACGACAGCAACAGGTTCGTCGTCGACCGGATTTGGGCGAAGAAGTCCGTCAACAGGACTTTCTTCTACCTCATCCAATGGGAAGGGCATGCTGAATTGACATGGGAGCCACGGGAACACCTCCCGTGGCAACTTGTTGTTGAATTTGAACGGGCCGACCACGCAGCGGTGTGGTGCCACTACTCCACCCGTGGTCGGCCGCGTAGTGCTGTGCGGTTGGCGCCAACGAGAGCAAGCAGAAGACTCCGAGGTAAATTTTTATATTTGTTTATGCGCAGTGGTTCCTGTGTTGTGGGACTGACATGTGCATTGCGCAGCCATTCGGTCGCAGCGGAATGCCCAGCATCAACTCGCCTGACGGCGGTGATGTGCACTGGCCAGGTCAATCCTGTGCACGTGCTTTTCAGCTCCCCCTATTTTTCCTATGGCAATACGCAATAATCTATTTTTTCATTAGGTACTGATTTAAGCGATTGTACCGCCGGATGCTGCTTTGACGTCGGTGCTGCGCAACTTTGAGCGGACGCGCATCATCTGTGACGGCGTGAAGCGGACTGCTCATTGGACAATAATTGGGCGGCTGCCCATCGTCCTTGAATAACACTTGCTCTGACTTCCTGCGTGGGCGGACAGTCGCATCCTAGAAAGGGCGTGCCTGCGCTTCCCCTCCGCTCATGCAGGAGGGGTCTAATATACCATACCCTGATGATGATGAAGAAAGGCGAATCACACGAGAATGCTCACGAATATGCGAGCGCGCGGGTGTAAGCGGATGCGAGGACCGAGCAGCGTCTCACAACCCAGATACGTGCAACGCTCGAGGCCAAAAATGGATATCGAGTCGATTCAGGGGAAACTTTATCAAGTGTGTGATGACGTGGACGAGTCTCGCCATGGTGCACTGTGTGCGCGATTGACAGCGTTGAAGTATTCGACGCATCGCACTGGTTCGGCTTGATCTCTTTGAGTCCGGTAACAATGTCCACTGTCCTCTGCCCTACGTGCCTTGGCGACATCGTTGGGATGCTCGAATGGTCTGAGAAGGCGAGCAACCACGCCGCGCAAGTCTGCTTAACAAGACGACGTACCTGGGTGTCGCCGGGCCTCGCTGGTGAGATAACGCAGAGTGCCTATTGACACAAAAAAAATTTTGCAGAAAAGGAACTAGAAAAAGTCAGTGTGGCACTGCACGTTTCATGCACACTGACGCGGCAATCAGTCGGCTGGGTGTCTCAAATTTTAGAAATCGAAAAATTGGTCCCGCGCTCAGCCACTCATCCCGCCACCCCCTGCTCCCTCCCAGTGGCAAAAGACCCCCGACAGCGCAGGTAAGCCGTGCCGTCACGATGATGGACGTGCAGCACATTGATGAATCTAACGTTGTGTATGTATTTGTGCATTGGTGTATGGCAGCATGGGGAAGAGTTGGCCAGCTACGGGAAAGAGTACAGAAAGCGGACGCACCAGGTATGTTGTCCACGAAATGTTGCTTTAACGCTGGTACTAATTCCGACTTGAAAATCGTCAGCATTACGTGATCCGCAACTCCAAACCGACGAGCAAGCGGATCAATGAAGCCCGCAAGAAAAAGAAATTCCACTCGTCCATGCTGATATGAGGCGCGCCGGGCTCTGGCGCAGACCCTCCACGAAGAGGTCACCATCATGGACTCTGGCAGTGAGTCCGCGGTGTTAGCCGCCCTGAGATACTGGATCTCTTGCACAAACTCATGAAGCGTCTTCTTGCCTTGCTTGCATGCCAGCAATCGTGCGCGGACACGAACCATCGTGTCAGCGGGCTGGAACGCATCACGCACTTGCGTGCAGAATGACGACCAGTCCAGAACCAATTGTGGTGTTCGACAACAACTGTAAAGAACACCTTTGATCACATGCGTGATCAACCCAAATGTGTAACATCCGTTACAATTTACGCTCGCTCTGCCAGCAAGTATTCGTGAACATGGAGAACGTTGTGCGAAACAGCGATGGTGGGAGACGATGGATGGAATACGTTGAGCGAAACTGGACGAGGTGCCGCGAAATGTGAACGTCGTACGAACGCAAAAACGTCCCCAATTTGGGAAAAGACAACAACAACAGGTATGCGTGGCGTTGATGATCTCCAGCGGTCATCGTACTAATGTGTGGCACACAGGTTGGAATCTTCATGGCAGAAGATCAAGCAGTCTGTGACTAGATCGATGCTGCTGGATATGAGCATTTCCGCGCTTTTGGCGTTTCAGAATAATATCGAGCGTCGGTGGTGTGCTCAACTACGTGCTGTCGGAACGCGATTTATTGAAGGATCGACGATGAAATGAAAGAGGTTGCTGGTTGGGTCAGCGACTTTGTTTGTGAGCTGATTAAGACCCAGTATGACTTAGCGAGGGCGAACAAGTACAAGTACAACAGCTTACCGCCATTCGTGATCATCCAGTACGACGACGCAGCACAACGCGAATCTCAACGACAAGTGTCCTCTGAGCTATTCGGTACGGACCCAGACGAAGAAGACGTTCCTCAAATGTTCGAGATCAATCCCAAGACGTGGATGCGTTCGTGTTCTTTCAGCGCCACGTACCTGCTGCCTTGCAGACACGCGATCTACGCAACCGAGGGGTTGCGAGCCGGCGAAAAGGGCATGATCCACAAGCGTTGGCAATTGAGGCATCTGAAGAAGCAGGCCTTGCAGGACGCCATGGCGGCGGTGAATTCCGTGAGCGCAGATGCTTCAGATGGCAACAATTCGTTCAGTGTTCGCCACATTCACGAGGCAATTGCGCCAAGAAACGACGAGTACAAAACGGCTCGGCAATTGACAGATAAAATTGCAGACGTAGTTGCAGACCAAGGCATAAACGCGTACCAGAGCATTTTGCTGGCTTCGACCGACTTCAAAGTGCTGGTCTGTAACGCCAAGGTGCCGCAGGTCTTCGAGCATGGTCCAGATGCTACGTGTCCCGAGTTGGAGATGGATTCCATCGAAACTTTCATTGAAAATACTGTTGAGGTCTGCGAACGCGAGGATGGTGTGGCGCGAGGTGAAGAGCAAGCGGTAGCCGCGGAGCGTGCCGAGAGTGTGTCAAGTGCGTCAAGCGAGTGCGAATACCAAATTCCGCAGTTTGAGAGTCCTCGGCCACGACGGGTTGTCCGACCGCGCAAGGACAAGCCGCGAGCAAAATCGAAGCAATCCAGCAAGGTCGATAACGAAGCTGACACCAAGTCGCTGGTGCCTCTTGCGGTCGTTGAGGCCGGCATGAAGGCATTGAGGACGTACACGTGGTAGACGGCTCCGAGGTGGCTCGAATTCGTTCAGTTTGTAGCTGAAGCTGATGTTGCAAAAAAATCATCAGCGTTGTCGTCGACGTGCCCCCGACAGCATCAAGCAAAGTCACTACGCTAATGAGCGTAGTGCTCATTGAGAGAGCGAGAAGTCGCGTGAATGTGTTCAAGAGCAAGCAAGCATCGCGGACAGACAACCAGCTATCGGACACCTCTTTGTTTGTCAAATGGAGGCGCAAGGTCTTTACGATAGCGAGTCTTCGTGCCATGTGGGATTGTCATCGTTTGATTAAAGCTCTCCGCTGCGTTCACAGCTGTGTGGAGTGGAATCGCGGAGACACAAGCAGGCACGATAGCCAGACCACGTCAGCGATCAAGATGCTACACAAGGTTCCGCTGTTGCAGCTTGCGCAGCCGCTGTCCCAGTTTCGTGGCGAGACGTCTGCATGACCATGGCGATAGATGGTATTCAACGCACTTCGTCGCGCAAATGTTTCGTCGTTCCTACGTGCATTTGTGAGGCTCGATTTGACAGTCAGAGTGCAAGCATTCTGCGAGAAGCCGTGGCGAAGGCTACAAGTGACGACTGCGTTCTAGCCAGTGTGCACCTTTCAAAAACCCCTGGGGCGGCATAATTCGCGAGTTCAAGCAACGTTACTTCCAATTCTACGAGCCCTGTCTAGCCAAGGACGCCTCAGACGTGTTGCGTGTGTTTGCAAATCAGAACATCCGGACGGCGTTGTCGGCCCCACCCTCATCGATCCAGTTACGCCCTGCGTTCACCGCAGTTCGTCAAGGAGACACTGAAAGCAGCAATTGCGGCATCTTTGTGTTATCGTGGATTCGTGCGTACCTAAACGATCAGATGGAGGCGTTTATGGATTCGGTCGATCGCAGTGACCTTGCTTGTATGCGTCGCTCAAGGGTCACACCCAAGCTGCGTAGTGCTAACTATCACTGCATTCAATTTTCAACGAGTCATTTTTTCACTCGCCATTCACGCAGTTTTCCTTCTTCATCTACTTCACGCATAAAATGAATATTGATACAAATCGAATGTTGGCGGTGAGGCGTTCCCACCAAAAAAGACTTCGTCGTGGGAGCACACCGACCTCGGCATTCGTAGAGAAATGTTGTAGACTTTTACAAACTTTCTGGTGTAGTGCTGTGCTTGCACACCCAAAACAACCATTTTTCGTCCTTTCTATTCTGTGTCAATAACGACTGCCCAGATAACGCCGCTCTGAGCACGTTGGCGTTGCACTTGTTCTACTTGATCTGGCTGATGTGTTCTTTGAGTGCGCAGCTGCTAGACTTGTGCACTTCCCAGCCGTCGAGGTCCTCTCAATGTCAAGTATGGTTGAGGGCCGAGTTGATCCTCTACATTTCTGGCCATGGCGACGGACGACGATGATGAGAGGCGTCGTATTAATGTTTTACGTAAATGGGGGTCAAAGGACCTATTCCATGCCCAGCGCTGCTGGAAGAGAGCGCTCGCTCCTGTCTATCACTCCTACGAGGTTGCATCAACCAGGACCGCTTGTTGCCGGTCCCATTGTGCGATATCATTGTCACAACGCTGGACAACGGCAGCCATAGCGACCTGACACTTCCTGCGTGAGCCGCGTGTCCATGGCAACTTTAGCGGCCGCATCAGCCATCTTGTTGTGGTGGCGGTAGTGATGATTCCAACTGGCCACAGTCGGCGGACCGTGGCATAGCTGAGCCGCCAATGGGCCGCTTTGGGAGGCTGTCGACCAGTCAATTGCCGGATGATCATGCCGACGACGTGCAACGGCGATAGACCAGCCGTAAGTGCCTGGCGCAGACCAAGCTTCGTCGCTCCGTATTCGGCCACGTTGTTGGTGACCGGGCCTTCGTAGTGCCTAGTACCGACCCAGATAACTTCACTGCGTGATGTCGTAATGTCGCGTCGGACCACCGTCGCTCCGCTGCCTCCCGAACCTGGGTTGCCGCGGCTACCCACGTCAAAGAAATGTATGTACATTACAGTCAGCGTGCGGTGTGGACGTCGCCTGGATCGCCCTGATCGCCGTCTTCCAATGGCGGGCAGGGTAGTCGGGTTGGAGAGTGGCGCGCGCGGACCGCCAACAGCGTTGACTAAAGACATGCGCGCCAGGTTGGTATTGTCGTGCTAGCCGCGCTCCAGCTGGTGTCATCGGAAGGCCCAAATGATGCTCATGGTTGCCAGTACGTCCGCTACCCAGATCATCGCCACAATGGATTCTATTGGGTCGACGATATCGGCCGCGTTGCAGAGTCCAAGCCCTCTTGGAGGGCCGGGTCGTGCTACCAGGATGTGGGCGGTGTTTGCAGTTGCCACGAGAAAACCGCGGTTTCGAAGTCTGCCCTTGTGTCCCATCCTGCGGCGAAACGCCACTTCGGATATAGCATCGTTCAAAACAATTTTGGCGTCCGCACAGCCCCACACTATGTGGAAAAGGTCGGCGAGTGGCCACATCGAATGGCGTCCGCAATGGTGTTCCACCGCGGTAGCGATGCTCCTTTGACACGTATCCACAACTGGTTTGTCCAGGTCGTGGACGCGGGGTGCCGCTGTAGGCTGGCCCACGAGAGGGAGCTCAACGCCTGATCCGTCGCCGAGTTGGCTGTGGCGGCTGCCTGCAGTCTTGCGTCCCTCTTGGCGGTGCCTATGGAGGCGGAGGACTCTAACAAAGCGGTCTTCGCGTCCTTGAACAGAAGGCTGGATGTGCGTTGATCCGATGTCCCTTGCCGATTCATACCTTAGCGAGTCGATAGCAGCTCGTGCCGCTTGGTAGCTCGTGGCGGCCCATCGCCGGTCTGTGTTCGGCCGGCTGTATGAGCGCCGTGGCAGATGGGTGTAGTCGTTGCGCTAGGGTGCGCTCCCGGAGAGGCCTCATGATCGCCCGCGTCAGCGATGCTACCGCCATGGCTTCGATCTCTGCCCGTAGATTGGCCGACTCCGGCATGGTGGCCTCAGCTGCGCTGAGCCAGCCTCGATGCCCCGTTTGGCTGCCAACAACCCAGTCCACACGAAACGGTTTACAAATGTTTGGAGCGAGTGTACGATTGTCGCTGTGGGTCACACATGCCTGGCAACAAAATTGACTTTGGGGACGAAGATGGCGCGTGCCAAGCGGGCGCGTTGTGGTGCATTAGCTGTCTATTGGTGCGGCCGTGATGCAATCGGCCTCGAAGTTGTGAGAGAACGCGAGCCCACACAGCGTGGGTTGCCTTCGCTTGTCCAACATGAATTCCAAGGTACCGAGTGGTCTCGTCTGGTTGTAAGTTCCGGTATTGGGCGAAGTGCCCGGGCCATCGACGAAGCCATACCGTTTGGCTTCTGCATGTTCAGTTTGAGACCCGACGCAGCGCCAAAAGCTTCGAGGATGTCCAGCGTCGGAAGGATCAGCTGCTCGTCCCGAAGGTAAACCGCCATGTCGTCGGCATAGCCAGCGACTCGCAGCTCGGTGAACTGGGAAGTGTCAGCTGGTAGCGGCACGCCAGCTATCGTCTCTGCAGTTTGCAATTGCTGTGATAAGGGCTCTAGTGCCAACACGAACAACAATGGTACCAGGGGGCACCCCTGCCGGATGCCGTTGCGCACCTGCAACGGTTTGCCTCTGTAGCCGTTGACCACGAAGATAGCGGAGGTGCGGTCGTGGAGCTTGGCAATCATGTCCACAAACGGCGCGAGGAATCCATACCAGCAGAGTGAAGCGCATACGTACGCTCTGGTGAGAGTGGCATAGGCTTTGGCAAAGTCCTAGAAGAGTACCACTGCCTGAACGCCATGTTTAGTCCGTGCCTGTCCTTGAGCATACGCCAACAAGTCGATCATGTCATCGATGATTCTGGTGGGTGTGAATCCGGTCTGCCCTTCATGGATTAGGTGCGGCAGTAGAGGACTGACTCTCGAAGCGACGATGCGTGTCAAAATCTTGTAATCCCCGTTCATCAAGGCCAATGGACAGAAAGCCAGGCCTGAGTGTCAAACATTTTGGTAGACAGAAAATATTGGCTTCCGCGAAGGACTTGGGGAAGGCCCGAGAGCGGAGACAGCAATTGTAGAGCAGCGTCAGCAGCTCTACTGTGGTGTAGGGCCGCCTAAATATGCAGCTCCACAGTGGAGTGCACGAGGTAAGCCTTGACTTGTTACTCGGTGTTAGCTCGCGCTCCACTTGTCGTAGGTCTTGGTGGTGGGCCCACAAGTACTCTGCCACTTGCTCTGCCGCCGACTTTCAGTCATTTCTGGGATGTCGAGCAAGAAGAGAGTTGCTTCTTCACGCGGCGTTCGGCCGAAGTCCGCAGCCAAACGGCAGATTCCTTGACACAGCGACGAAGCGATGCGATGTGGCCGGTCTGCAAGCACCCGGTTGGTCGAAGAGGACCCCTTTACAAGCTTAACGTCCAGTGGACCCTTCACTTGAGCACGCACACACAGGTATTCGACTCCCAATGTCAACGATTGGCTCGGTTCGGCTGCGGGGGCAGGCGACCGGTGCCGTCGGAGGCTATTAGCGTCACGACCCTCGCGTGACGATGTGCTGGGGGAGTGTTGGGGGCTTTACTTCCACGACGCGGGCGCTCGAAGAAGGAAGAACACCTCGAGGACTTGCGCACTTGAGTGGATATTGAACTCTCCTTGAGATTCGGCCCCGAGGGAGCCAGATCATCTAATCGTAAAAGCCTTCCTAAACCGATCGGAGCCGAACACGGCCAGTGCAGGGCGGACCGAACGATCTCTAATCGGTAAACCGGTTGGGTCGCTCATTCACCGACCCGTACCGGTACCCTACCAGTATAATATCAGTATTACTACCAATCTACACAGAGATTTACCCAAACATCGCCTGGACTATTCCACACTACCAGTGGATCCCCCAAATACCTGGTCAGGACCTGCAGCCTTGCCCCGAGCACTTTTTCCCAGCGCCCGCCGCACCTCAACCACCGTGATCGGTTTCATGAGACTGGAAAAGCCTGCGTGCTCACGTGCGGGTGGTGGGACGCCGCTCAGCCAGGAATCAACGTCTGACCATGCACCTCCGGCTGTCATGATAAGTGTCCAATCCTCGGTGATTTTCTGTGCTAAGCGGCCGTCCAGTCAGCTCGGGCAGGTCCGCTAGGTGGTAGTAGGCGTCGTTGTCGTACTTAGTGAAAAATCGCTGGAAGATAAGCTTGGCGGTCTTTGCGCGAGATCCGACCCCATGTCGCATCCGGCGCGTAAATTGCCGAGTAGCTCGCTCGTGTTGAGAGCGTCGCACGTCAGCGTGCGTAGTTGGTCGGCATCCGTGGTGATTTGGAGCCTACCGAAAGCGGTAGTGAGCTCGTCCTTGTCGCTCGTCAAGCCGTCGCCAGCAATTGTTGGCCCCCGAGTCACCATAACGCGGATTGCCCGTCGGCGCCACCTGCGTATCCCGTATGGTCCTGGGGGACATAGGAATTCACCATTCAGCTGCACGTAGCTTGGTTCTACTTGATACCTGTTCATTGGCGTCTGCATGTCTTGGCAGGACTCTGCATGTGATCTAACAACAACGAACAATATACTCAGTTCGCATTTCGCTTCGAAGAACACGAGCACTTACAGAGGCACGTCATTTTCAATATTTAGAATTCTTCTCGAATCCGATGTCAGCACCTCTCAAGAACAAGGATGAGTACACCACGTACCACATAACCCTCGGCGAACCAATGGAGAGCGACACGGTCAAGGTCTTTATCAAAACCTTCTCGTCAGGTGACACATCGAGTGGCTCACCTGGCTGAAGAGTTCCAGCGGCTCATGAGGCTGAAAGGCTGGATCGAACAGGGTCATGGCCCGATCATGTTCCAAAACACACGCATCGTACTGCGTGATCTCGCGCTGGGGATCTTCAACTGCCATGCCGACAGCCAAGAGTCGACACTGGACGGGTTTCGCTGCACCATGCAGATGGTGGCGAAGGAGTTCATCGCGACCGATGCACGCGAATACATCCTTGACATGATTCGCAACGAGCGCAAGCCACGAGAAA
Organism: Lagenidium giganteum; assembly: GCA_002286825.1. Lineage (NCBI taxonomy): Eukaryota > Oomycota > Peronosporomycetes > Pythiales > Pythiaceae > Lagenidium > Lagenidium giganteum. The sequence goes on from NSDO01000139.1 coordinate 199,305, forward strand.
CATCTGTCAGTGCACATGCAGCTCGCATCCGACACCTTGCTGCGCTCATCAAGATACTACCAATTTCTGAARACAACTCGCCAATCTCGGAGCGTGCGTTGCTCCGACACTTTGCGCGCACGATGCCGCGGGATTGGCAAGACCGCTATGAAGAGAGCGGAAAGGAAATGGATTCTCTCACCGAGATGATCCGTTACTTATCGCGCTTCGAGAGGCGCAATGGTTCTCAGCGCGACAACAAGGACAAGCCGAATTGCCGACCGCCACCCAAGACCAAGCACGGGGGTGGAAGTGGACGGCCCAACAATGGTCCCAACAAGCCCAAGAACGGGGGCAGCCCCGCAAGTGGTGTGACCGCCACAAGGTGGACACCCACACAAACGCAGAGTGCCATGCGCAGAAACGACGACAAGACGAACTCAACTGCGGGTCCGACTGCCAACATCCGGAAGTACGCGTTCGCTGCCACCTCTGCGCAGTATCTGGGCTACACCATCACCACGGACGGTGTCATGCCTCAGACGGAGAAGATCACGGCCATCAGCCGCATGAGCCCACCAGCGACCAAGGCCGACCTGCGCAAGTTCATCGGCATGGTCAATTACTATCGCGATGTGTGGCCTCGGCGGGCTCACTTGATGGCCCGTTGACCTCGCTCACATCCAAGACGGCTCGCTGGGTGTGGAGGCCAAACCATCAGCACGCCTTCGATGCGCTCAAGGCCATCGTGGCTCGCGCCACCCTGCTCCACTTCCCGGACTACTCGCTCCCGTTCGTTGTTCACACCGATGCATCCAGCTTCCAGCTGGGGGGTGTCATCTCGCAGCAGGGTAAAACCCTCACCTTCTACAGCAGGAAGCTGTCGCCAGCGCACGAAACTACACGGTCATGGAGCAAGAACTTCTGTCAATTGTGGAGCTGCTGAAAGCGTACCGCGCAATGTTGTCTACACTGACCACAAGAACCTCGCATGTGCCAGCTTCGCGTCGGCGCGCGTCATGCGATGGTGGCTCCTTGTCGAGGAGTATGGCCCGGAAATTCGCTACGTCAAGGGCACCGACAATTGTGTTGCAGACGCGCTTTCGCGGTTGCTCATGGAAGAGAAGTCGACCGCGGAGCTACTGACGCTCTCGGATAACGTGACGATGATTTTCCACTCACGCATGCACGCGTGCATCGCGAGCAACTCAGCGACGCAATGTTGAAAAAGGCCCGTGAAGAACACCCAGAGAAGTTCCACACCAAGAAGACCGACCGGCACACCATCTTGATGACGCATGACCGACGAGTGGTCGTACCCAAGTCAGTGCAACTGCCAACAATGAACTACTTCCATTCGTCTCTACTACACCCAGGAATGACACGCATGTATCAGACTATGCGCACCAGCATGTGGTGGCCAGGAATGAAAAGCGASGTGGAATCGTACGKGCRGAYGTGCGAGTCRTGTCAGCTCTGGAAAYGACCCAGCAWGCACTATGGCAAAYTGCCAGAAAAGCAACACSGCGCCACGCCATGGGAAGAAGTGGCGGTGGACCACATCGGCCCGTACACGTATAGCGACGACGCCGACGCGCCGAARYTCTTCGCAATGACGATGATCGARCTCACGACCAATTGGGTCGASATTGCWCCGATCGACAACAAGAGCAGCAARACAACGGCACTGGCCCTTGACGCACAKTGGCTGTGCCGATACCCGCGGCCGCTGCGAATCGTGCACGACCAAGGCCCAGAGTTCTTGGGCAACGAGTTCCAAGAGATGCTGCGCTCCTACGGAATSCAGTCGCGCCCAACGACGGTCGAAAACACCCAAGCAAATTCGATTCTTGAACGCGTTCAYCAAGTCGTCGGTAACATGGTACGAACACAGCGCCTGGACCAGCAAGCATGGACCGAGATCCTACCCAGTGTGGCGTTTGCCGTGCGTGCGACCCACCACACTGTGCTTGGAGCGTCACCGTCGCAATTGGTGTTCGGCCGAGATATGATGACCGACACCGCATTCGCGGTCAACATGGCGAGTACACTCACCAAGCGTCAGCGCCAAACCAGGGGAAACACTGACCGAGAGAACCGTGGACGTGTGGATCATGACTTCCAACCTGGACACGAGGTTTTGGTGCTCAAGATTTTGCGCAACTTGCCCAAGCTAGCTCGGCCAACAGAAGGCCCATACAGAGTGACGGCGGTGCACCAGAATGGAACGTTAACCAYCAGCCGCGGCGCCTACGAAGAACGCATCAACCTACGTCGCGTCCGTCCATTCTTCAGGCCAACCTGAGCTCACCGGGGAGAGAATATCGTATCCCGTATGGTCCTGGGGGACATAGGAATTCACCGTTCAGCTGCACCTAGCTTGATTCTACTTGATACCTGTTCATTGGCGTCTGCATGTCCTGGCAGGACTCTGCATGTGATCTAACAACAACGAACAATATACTCAGTTCGCATTTCGCTTCGAAGAACTTACAGAGGCACGTCACCACCGGGCCCGATTGCGTCGAGCAGCCGCCCACCGAGTCTGGTCTTCGCGCACCAGTCGGATACACTCTCGGCGATAATCGCGTTTGTATTGGTCTCATCGGTGTAACAACGAGCCGCCACCGCTGACGAAGTGCAACCAAGTGACTACCGTGGTGTGCTGCTTCGGATGGCGATTGGCAACACGCCCTGCAAACAGAGGCGACAGGCACCAATCAGATTACAGCGCACGGACGTGTTGGCAGCACAGCTGCGGTTTGGCGAGAGCTACTTCGCGGATTTCTTGGGTCGACACCAGGGACCCACGACATGTACGCCACGTAGTCGACGCTGGTCAGATTCCGAGACGTACCATCTGTCAAGACGGGATGCCCGAACCTGGCCTGCTGGAGTGGAGCAAAGGAACGTGTGGTCTTCGTATGCTTCAATGTCTGGACACGTCCAAGCCGGCGACGGGTCACGGTGAGGGACTGCATCAATGAGACGCGCATGGTCAAAATATCTGAGGAGCGCTGCGCTGCCGTGTGTCCTGGTGGTGTTGTGCGATCGGTCCGTGCTGCGCAGTGTGGCGTTAAAATCACCTCCCATGATGCTTGTCACGTCCCTATCATCCAGCTCAGGAAGCTGTGCGTAGAATCGTTCGCGTGCTTCTCGGTCCGACGGCGCGTAGATGTTGAGCAGAACATGTCGGTGGCCGTGATGCACGAAGGTGAGTGCCATGAAATGTGGATTCCAGTCGCTGAGGTGCCACGGCTGGATGTCTTGCAGGCCGCTCCTCGGATTGATCAAGATCCCGACCCCCCGCGCTGCCCGTCAGTCTCTGTGCCATGTCGGTCAAAATCCGTTGGTGGCGTGGGACCGCATCAATCGAGGTATGCTTTCCGCGGTGGCGTGTGTTTCTTGGAGCAAGCGATGTGAGGCTGGGACTTCGTATGTCGCTGCTGGAAAAAGGCGAGCCAATGTTATCGTGGAGCGTGTGTGATGCCACGCACGTTCAGCTTTTATAAATAGGGAACATATGTCTCTTGAAGCATGGTATACATGAACAAATCGTGCCATGTTTTAGTATATCCATATGTCAAATATTTGGGCAGTATCGTCGTGCCAATGTATAATATAATACATTGACTGTCGTCTCGCATATTATTGTACTCTTCTTCCAGCAGCAGCAGTAAGTGCGATGCGTCGAACCGTCGATCGAACACGAAAGGTCGCACAGCATGGCTGATCGCACGGTGTGTAGTGCACCCTGTGTGGGCGCACACTGTGCATGATCGCAGCACTCGATATCCATATTTGGATTCGCGCGCTGCACGTCGCTGGTTTGTGAGACGCTGCTCAGAACCCCTTCCCATCACACAACATACACACTCGCATGAACCTGAGCATTTGCATGTCATTTGCGTGATTTCCTACACACGTCACCCGCTTTGCTTGTATATCGGCCGACGCAAAGGATGCTCGCCTTGCATATGCTCCAGATTTGTAGAAGATGTCATGCAATCCGAGGATGCTCCTTTCGCATGAATATGATGACGAGCCAAAAGGGCGACGTAGTGACTAGCCTCACAGACTTGCCTGTCACGCTTATATTTTAGACTCCGCGGTTACAGCAGACAGGACCGCACACAGAAAGGGCTCCGCGGTTACGACAGATAGGATCGCATGGAGGGAAAGCCGGCCGCCGACAAATCGCAGTCGTCGTCTCCGTTTTCGCGTCCGCGTTGATGGTCTGCCACTCACTTTCGAATCCGACTCGTCACTATCAGCTCTCCAGCCTCTACACCCAGAGTTCGATCCAGTGCGTCTACCATGTTTCTGTTCAAGATCTATGCTCCGATCGTGTCGATGGCAATGTTGAGTCCGTTGCTAGCCATCACGACAGCTGACAAATGCGACAGTAGTGCGATTTACACCATTTTCACTCAGGATGGTAATGTTTGCTTGAAATTGAACGGCTCTAATAGCTACCTCAACAAGCTTTTCAACCGATATAGCGGCGTCGATGTCGGCGCTCCGACAGCTGCCGACTATGAACAGTTCTGTGCGACACCAAGTTGCGTCACCATTGAAGCAAGCCTCCATACCACATTCCCCGCCGATTGCACGACGTCGGGTGGTCAACAGCTTTTTGCCGACTTGTTTGGAACCAAGACGTGCTCGTCCTCACCATCGCCTTCGCCATCGCCATCACCATCACCCTCCACCACACCCTCATCAACCTGTCCAAGTGGCCAGTCCCCAATCAGCGTCGAAGGCAACGACCACATCTTTTGCGTCACTGGCACAGGCTGCAGTGGCACCAACTCGGCCGGTGCCTGTCCCGGTGTCGATGCCACGTACCTGCCGTACGGCTCGCAGTGCGCGCAGGTGCGTACGGGCGTGTTCGGCTGCCGCGCGTGGGCCGACGCGGCGCACACCAAGCTGGCAGCCAACCCAGACGCACTCAACTGTGCGGCGGACAGTGCGCCTGTGAGTGTGGTGGGTGACAAGGTGTACTGCGTGAAGGAGCCCGTGTGCGTGGGCCAGGCCAGCACGGGCAACTGTCCGAAGAAGGCGGACGGGCTGGCGCAGGACGCCGTGTGCACGCTGTTGCCAACGAACGTGTACGGCTGCACGCTGGCGCCATGAGTGGCATCACCGTGAGTGGATGCCACGACGTGGTCGTGTAGCTTGGTTGGGCGCGTTAACTGGCTAGGACGAGGTGGTACTATAGTTGGGTTAGACGCTGTTGTGTGAGGTAGGGAGACATATCAGCGTCGTAAGGCAATACTTGACATATGAGCACTGGAATACACTGCGACTGATGCATGCATCACGGGAGCTCATTTACTCTTGTTGTCAACACGGCAACCCGCTCACCTTGGCGGGAGAATACAGATACAGCGTACGAGAACGGCGGATGTCATCACAATCACCCTGTGGTTTTCTTCCACGAAGCGCTGGGATCGTTCACCAATTGGCGCTAGCTAACGAACAAGTGTGCACAAGACAGTCGCGGTCAGAGCATACAGCAGTTCAGCATAATCCACAAGTTGCAATACGTCAGTTGGCTTCAAATCATTGCGTTTGGGGTGGCAATATTTCAAGCATCGCTGCTCTGCAGGCGCGTTGTGTCCCGTCATATTGATGAGAAGCAACGAGGCATCCGTGTGGATAAACAGTAATGAATGGTCTCGTCTCTCCCGTATGCGCACCACGGGAACAAAGCAGCGCTCACTTGATCATCATTTGTTTATGTACTTTTCATCATTCCTCTCCTTCATCCAAGCTCAGTGGCTGCAGCGGTCGCTTCCGCCGCTTCTTCTTCCGTTGTGATCCGAACGAGTGCTGCGACAGACTCTGCAGCATCTGTTCATCCTCATCTTCCGCGTCGAAGTGTTGCGAGAACGGATTGGCACCGCGAGCTTGCCGGCGACCAAATAGCAGGTCGGTAATGTCCGTATCGGGCTCGTGCAGCAGTGGTCCCCGACGCAGTGCCAGCCGTGCAGTCATCTCATAGTCTTCCGCAATCGTCTACATCCCCGTTATCAAACGCATCAACACCAGCAGTCCAATGCACACAACCAGCGAACAAAACCTAGCCGTCCCATACCCGTGATTCAATGGCGTCAATGGCTTTGTCGGCGCTGCTGCGGTTGTCAAACTCGATGAACATGAATCCGTCCATCGACATGTCTGTGAAGTCGTGGTGGAGCTGCACAGCCACACAGACACATACAACCAACCCATTAGTCAGCGACAATATGCGTCACAATGCAGTGCAGTGCAGTGGCGTCGCCGTGGGCGTGGCGCTGGACGTACCCGGATGGCCGTGATGTCGCCGAACTGGCCAAACATCTCTCTCACGATCTCTTCGCTGGTGCAGATCGAGGACGGCACGCGTCCGACCCAAACGCAGTGGCTGCCTGTGTCCGTTGCGTTCGAGCGCACGCGCGCACAGGCCGCTTGGTCGCCGTGCTTCACGGCGCCGCCGCTTGACGCGTCGCTGGTGTCATTGTGCACAGTCACTTCCACCATCAGGTTGGCCAGTGGCAACAGTCAATTGAATTAATTGATACTATTGATCTTCATGAGAATATTGACTGTACTGTACTGTTTATATGTATGTATTCATGCATACATTTGGTATGGTATGTCACACGCGACACAAACTCAAGCGACAAGTAGTACCGTAGTGGTACACTAGTGGTACAATATGGATTTTCAAATTGCGTTTGGTGCTCATGTGGTGAAGCGGAGCTCTGATTGGTTGGAACAAGGGATCATGGAATCCACCCAGAGTCAGATCCGCTCAGATCTGAATCTGAGCGTAAGAGGAAATCCGACCGTGACACTTCCAGGAACGATCCAGGAACCGGGATTGTGGTGGAGGGCTGGCCTTGTCCGTGGGGACTAAGCCGCTCTCTGCCACAAAACCGGCACGTTCTTCGGCGTCTTGGGCCTTCTTCTTGGTCTTCGACATCTTGAACGTGCGCGGGTCCTCAGTTCTTGGCTCCTCAGACTGACGCCTGGTGTTCATCGACGCTAGGTTGACTGGTTAAAGTGGGGTGCTTGGACCTGGAGGAGCAGACGGATGGTCTTCGGCTACTTGGATCCTCTGGGTCTTCAGCTCTAACGGACGGATGGTCTTCGGCCGCTAGCAAGCAATGTTGGCGTAACTTCTAGGGTAGTACTTCGCTTGCAGCGGGATCCCTGTGACTGGATCCACGCTGGTTCCTCTTCGTAGTGTGTAACGAATGTTACACAATTGGGTTGATCACACATGTGATCAAAGGTGTTCTTTACATTTGTTGTTGAACACCACAATTGGGTTGTTGACATTTGTTGTTGAACACACAAGATGTCAACAATTGCATTGTTTGCAATTAAAG
>NSDO01002761.1:23137-35467 GCA_002286825.1 Lagenidium giganteum
ATGAGCCGTGGCTTGGTCTTGCCAAACGTTTCCTCGAGCACCGGGTTCGCCGAGCTCCAGGGGATGCGCGCGTCGCGGACTTCGATCAGCACGTCCACCGAGTCCAACTGGGCCACCATCTGGCGACGCGCATTGGCCATGTGGCCAGGGAACCAGTTGATCTTGCTCGGATACAGGAACTTGGAGCGGAAGGCACTCATCGTGGTCAGGTGCTTCGCCGCCTTTCGGGCAATGCCGCTTTGATGGCGCGGCCACTGATGCGACACGCTATTTTAACCAATCATATGGATGGATACACCATATTTTAGCCAATCAAACGACGAGAAACTACTTTGCCCAGATCTGCTGCGCATCTTCAAAGGTAATGGGGCGACCGACGAGGTAGAGCTGGTCATGCGGCTCGACCTGGAGATCCGGCGGCGGACAGACGAAGACGCATGGATGCGGCAAGATGACGCCTCGCTCTGGACGCCAGAGGCCGATGCACACGCAGCTGGTCTAATGGACGCGTGAGCGAGAGCCTGAAAAAAGCCAAGAGCTCCAAGGACGGACGTACCATGTCGAGGAGCTTGCGAAAGCAGTCGATAAAGTGCAGCGAGACGAGTTCGTCCGGGACTTCGACTTGGAAGAGGCGGCGTTGACTACAAAGCACAGAACGTCAGGGAGGGAGGAGTAGAAAGAGGGATGGAACGTGTCGTACAAGGGATCGTCGGGGCGGCCGTTGACGAGGATGAAGATGAACTGGTTGATCCACTCTTTCCGATAGCACTCGCTCAACAGCGAGTCGAGGATGCTGTTCATGTACACACGACCTAGATACACATTGACCACCGAGTCAGCACAAGCGAGTCGCTGAATGCGCCATACAGCACGCACCGGCGGCGACAAACTCTTCCAGCGCCAAGGATGCAGTGGGATCTCGAATGCTGACCTCTTCTGCCATCCCCATGGAGGATTCGCGCCGCACACTGCCACGACGTGCTGTTCGGTACGAAATCTGCCGACTGACGATGGAAGGGAGCGTGTAAGTGGCGCTCGAGCGTCGATCGTTCGCCAATGAGCTCAGCAATTTGACGTTGGACGGGCGATCGAGTTCCACCACCAAGTTGGGCATGCGAGTGCGCTGACTGATCTCTACAATGAACCGCAGCGTCGTGATTGCGTCGGCATCGACCATATTCGGATCCGTGTACATGGCCCGCGTCGTTCGCGTGAGAATGATCACAGATACCGCAGACTCGATACGCGTTCGCTTGAGATCCGCAAAGTTGACAGGCGAGCCAAGGACAAAGTAAACCTGCGGAAAGCATCGGATCTTGGCGTAGTCATCTTCGCTGATCAGCTGTGGTGCGAGGAAGACAATCGGCGGAGAGCCAGGATTGTCCTCGCTCATCGCAGCTTCTCGGATCGTCTTGAGGAACTGAAATGTATCTTGCGGAACACCACAGACGATGATATGCTTGGAAACCGCAGGCGGTGCTCCGACGGTCGTGAATTCTTCGTAATCGATGCCCGTGTCTTCAAAGCTGTGACGTGTGGCCCAGGAATACATCTTGATCATGCTCTGTCGGATCTGTTCGATCTCGTCGCCGAGGGCTGGCTTGATTTTCTTCTGCGCCACTGCTATCTCTTCGTCGCTCATCAGATCCATGGCGGATTTGGCCTTTCGACGAAGGTTCTTTCGGTACGAAAGGATTTGTTCCGGCGGGATCTGAGCAATTTTGCCAATTGCTTTGTGTCCCATGGCAATAGCGTACACTTTGCAGCAGAGATTCGGATCAGCCGTACCTCCAAGTTTGAATTCCATGTCGAYAAACTGAACGCCTTCGTCGGTAAGCATCGCCAATGGGATGACCGGCGTCTTTTCGTACAAGAAGCGAATAAGGTCACCGAAAGTCAGCCCCGAGAACGTCCGAGGGATGTCGACGACGTAGATACCGTGCATATAGCCATGTAAGTATGGTTTTTGCCATTGCACAGGCGACAACGCCCGATCCATTTCCGCCTGTGCTTGGGAGAGGAGACTGCGAAGCACTGTCGGCAGTCCGTAAACTTCACAACTTCGTCCTAGAATTGACGACTTCATAAGTCCTTCGACAAGCACGTCGGTCGCGCCCATCTTAAGAATGGTCGATGAATTCTGGGCATTGAGCACTTGAGCGTAAATCGGACACGCCGGATTCCCACGTCGCAGCGCAATGGTGATCAAGGTCGTACATTGGTCTGCATACTGAGGACGTGTGGCGTTCCTGTTCACAAGAACGTAGCACGCGCTGGCGCCATGAACGACGGCACGATCGAGATCCTCATCCAACATGGGCGAGCCCACCACGTACTTGACCTTGTTCTCGACCGAGTTGAGCATCTTCTTCATCTCGGCACTCGGTGGACTAGGATTAAGGATCACAATCTTCTCGTTCCAGTTGAGATTACTCGAGTGGAAGAACTGGGAGAGGAACGTCGTGAGCATCTCCACGTCGATATGACCGGTTAGAATCACATGCGGATGTTGCTTGTACTCGGTATACGCCGATGAATAGTCCGTATGCGAGGAGATGATCGTCGCGATGCGGTTCACTTGGATCGGAACGAGCACGAACGTGAGCAAAATGATGAAGGAGATGAGGAACTTGCCTGCAACTGACACGGGCGCAATGTCGCCGTATCCAAGTGTGGAGATACTGACGACGACAAAGTAGAGAAAGTCGAGGTACGACAGACTCTGGCAGTGACACATGCGGGCAGTCGTATGGCATTCGACGTCGCAGTTCTCAATCACTTGGAGAATACCAGCAGTCGAAAGCGTGATGGAGATAATGGTCAGCGTACCCGCAATGACTTGTCGCTGTAGAGACGACTTTGTGAACTCCAATAAACGATACGTGCGGAGAATGCGGAGTGGTCGCATGCCGCGGATTACGTCAATGCTACCACTGGCCATGAGCGTCTCGTCCAAGTGAATCGTCATGTAGTCAACCCACGACGGCAAAAGCACAAGTAACTCGATGATGCGTTGGGGGTGGACGAAGTAATCAATCCGTTCGTGAGCCGCGTACATCCGCATCAAATACCTAAAGACGGCAAGAAGTCAGAGCGTATTCGATCTAGACTAACAAGAAGGTACCTACTCGAGTGTGAACAATAGGTTGAGGTARAAATCCACCGCTGTGGATCATTGAGAGTTAGTATGTTTGGATTTGCATGCGAGTCCTCACGAGCTGTTGTACCTTCGACCCAGGGCTCGTTCTTGACGACAAGATGGTCCCAGTTGACCGCGACGTAGAAGAGAACCATAAACACGCTGAGCACTGCCATGGCAGCGTCAAACAGCAGTGCGGCATACGATTCCTCCAGATTGCGTTCGACCCATTCACGAAACGATTCCCCTGAGGCCCTCGGGGAAAAGTACTGGCGCTTGCGGCGCTTGGGGCGGATGAGGTTCACGCCCTTGCGTAGTGTCTCGCTCTTGCGCATACTGGAAACTTTGCTGTTGCGTGAGTTCTGCGCGTGCTTGTGCACGGCGTCCGTCACGTCCGACCGAGAGCGCTGGCTGAACCACTTGCGGCTGTTCATGATCTCGTCATGGGGGAAATGGCTTCATAGTCCATTGTTGCACAGTGTGACACGTTCCACACAGTGTGCCACACAATTATGTGGAACATACCATCATTCTGATAAAGAATGCAGGTCAGAGGGATTCAAACGGCCAAATGTGCTCAAAAGTCAACTGGCGGACGAGATGGAGCGACGCAATGGATTGAGTCTACGCGAGGCCATGCGCCGCAATGCGCAGCAAAAGCGACAGCAGGAGATGCAGGGCAGTGCCAGTGGTGGTGCTGGTGGTGGTGCTGGCCAGGGCCTCGCGCGCGCGTATCGCCAGGCGCGACAAACGGGGCAATTGAACATCTCCACGCGCAACCTCAAGGACTTCCCGATGGAGATCCTACGCTTGCACGAGCTGGTCGAGGCGGTACGTGCGGTGCATTGCTGTCTGGGGTGAAGAGGATGAGACTGAGGGTGTTGTGTGTGTAGGACGAGAAGAGTTGGGAGTGTCTGGCGCTGCAAAAGGCCGACTTGAGGTGCGTAGCTCTTCGCATCCACGCAATGCCAAAAAGACTTATCGCCTTTGTGTCACAGCTACAATGAGATCCCGATGCTTCCTCCACAGATCAATAAGCTGCAGTACCTGACGTCGCTCAAGCTTCGTCACAACCAGCTTGTGGAAATTCCCGAGGAATTGTTCGAGTTGACCAAGCTCACGTCGCTGGATCTGAGCAAGTACGTTGTACATGCCTGCCTTTGATTAGGCTGACCAAAACTCACTCTTCTGCGTGTATTAGCAATCGAATTGAAGGAGATATCTCCGAGAGACTGAGTGACCTTGTGAACCTGCGTGAGCTCGCCCTTGAGGGCAACAAGATCACCGGATTGCCAGACTCTCTTGGTCAGCTGGAGAACCTAGAGAGTTTGAAGGTGGAGGAAAACCTGTTGCAGTTCTTACCTGAGAACATTGGCCAACTCCAGCGTCTGCACACGCTGGCGCTCCACTCGAACCAACTTACCGAACTCCCAGCTTCGTTCTCTCGACTCACCAACATCACGGTGTTGGATATCAAGAAGAATGCCCTCGTGACACTTGGTACTGCCATTCAGCAACTGAACCGACTCAAGTTTCTCGACGTTCGTCAGAACAGACTCCAGGAATTCCCGATCATGCCATCGGGCAATCCGCCTTTGGATCAGCTCATGCTTGGGTACAATTTCCTCACCGTGATCAATGAAGAATCCATTCTAGGCGTCAAAGACACACTCACTGTCTTGGATCTTCGTGACAACAAACTCTCGGCCCTACCAGACCGTTTCGCTCACCTCTACCGCTTGAAGACGCTCGATCTGAGCAACAACGATCTTTCAGACTTGCCACCCGGACTCGGTTACCTCAAGTATCTGAACCACATCGTGATTGATGGCAATCCTCTACGCTCCATTCGCCGCTCCATCATCTCGGCGGGTACACAAGCTCTTAAAAAGTACCTACGCACTCGTGGTAGTCCACCAGAGGGCGTCGAAGCTCTGGAAGAAGAGTTCGACGAGTTTGCTTTACGCGACAAGCAGCAGCAAGAAGAAAAGCAAGGTGGATTCGTCATGGACGGAAATGCTGAAGCAAGCTCGGAGTACGAGTATCTCTTCCGTGATGCCGCTTCATCTGGCGCTCTTCAAATGGTGGACATGCGTTTGCAGTCGCTTCCAGACCAGGTGATTGGTACGGGCAAGTACAAGCTTGCTGAGACTTTGATCCAGTTGAACGTGTCCAAGAATCGAATCGGCTCGTTGCCCAAGGCGATTGGAGAACTGTTCGCGTTGCAAACGCTGATTGCTGAAGAGTGTGGACTGACCAGCATCGACTCATCGATTACAATGCTGAACCAGCTCCAGCATCTGCGTTTGCGCAAGAATTTCCTGACGGCGGACGCTGTGAATGCTTTCTTCGAGTTCGGAGAACAAGCCAACTGTCGTCATTCGCTGAAGGAGTTGGACTTGCGTAACAACTACCTGACGGAAGTGCCGTCTCGATGCCAGGTACTTTTCACGGTCGACACGTTGCTGCTCTCGTACAACCGTATCCAGACTCTAGAGGGATTCCCATGGGCGAGCATGAAGCGCTTGTCAGTCATCAGTCTGTCAGACAATCAGGTACGTCCTTTATTCGCTGGGGCTTGGGGATATTATACGATTGACTCATCATGTTCATGTTATATGAAGCTCGAATCTCTCGGCACTGTGTATGAGCTGCCATTGCTCACCTCGCTGTCGGTTGAGAACAACAACCTTCGTCAGGTAAGTCATTCTTTCTGGCCATCTTACATTTTTGTCACCTGAATATGGAAATTTTCTAGATCCCGGCTGAACTCGGAAACTGCGAGAACCTTCGTGCCTTGTACATTGTCGGCAATCCTCAGCGGAGTGTCCGTCTAAACATTGTCAACGAAGGTACTGAGTCGATCCTCAAGTACTTGCGCAACCGGTTGCCATCCCCAGCAATACCATCTCCTGCAAAGCCAGGTTTTGGCGAGAGCACCGTGGGTCCTCGCACCCATCGGTTCACCTCCAACCCAGAGCCCCCTTCGTGTTCCTTTGCCAGTCCAAACCCAGCTGACTACAAGCGTGCGCGACGTAGTAGTGCAGTATCACCTGGAGCTCATGTTGACATGCGTCAGATCTCGTTCCCACCAGATAACAATACTGTGGCTCCTCCACCCGCTCCAGTCAACGGTGCAGCTATCAATCGACCAGAACCCACCGTGTCTACACCAGCACCTGCCCCAGTGGCAGCACCACCGGCCGCTGCGGCACCAGCACCAAGTGGCTCAGATGAAGTGTTGAAGGGCTACGACACTCGCATCAAGACGCTTGAAGGTGAGCTGGATGACTTTGCGATCTCACAAGCCAAGCGCTTTGCCTTGAAGAAGGAACTGGCGAAGGTTCGCTCGCTTCGCATCCGTCACGTCCGCGCTGCAGAGCAGGCATAGGCAGATAGCGTTCATGTAAGCAATCCATAATTGTACAAATCTTTGTATGGAACCGAGGGCGTTACAACGACTGTGCCGACCTCGCGACTCGTAGGAGGACGGGCAGTGGCCATGAGGTCACGCGGAGCTCCTCCGCGCGCTACATTCCGTCAGCAGGATGAAATCTTGGTCCCAGCTCGCGATCAAAAGGCTCGAGCTTTTCGAGAGGCTCGACGCACTGGCTTCCTTAGTCTCCCAGCTCGAAGCCTGACAGCGTTTCCACCCGAGGCGTATCATTTGGAGGAGCACATGGACAAGGTATGTGCGGAAGAAACTTGAATTCATTGTGCAGTGTGTGGCAAAACTGAATCGAACGTTATGCAGGACGAGAAAAAGTGGGAATGTGTAGATCTGGTCAAGATTGACTTAAGTCACAACGCCATTCCGTCGATCAGCGATGAAATTGGCGCGTTGGCCACGGTCTCATCGATCAAACTGTGCCAGAATACCTTGACGAGCCTTCCGGAGGGGTTGTTCGAGCTGACGGCGCTCACGTACCTCGACTTGAGCCAGTACGATCGATTTCTTTGTGATCTGCTCATATTTCATACGCTAACTTGTGTTTTTTGTAGCAATCAACTCCAAGGCAAACTCTCCGAGGGATTTGGTGCGTTGGTTAACCTGAAAGAGCTTGGTTTGGCTGCGAATAAACTCCAGACGCTACCTGATGCGATCGGAAACCTATCCAGCTTGGAAGTGTTGCGTATCGAAGAGAACGCGTTGATCCAACTCCCGGCGCGGATTGGTCAGCTTAGGCGACTTCATACGCTCACAGCCCACACCAATCAACTCGCGGCTCTACCCACCTCCTTCAGCGAGCTCCGAAGCTTGCAGACGTTGGACCTAAAGAAGAATCGTCTGGATACCATGTCTGGACAGCTAAGTACTCTGCAATCGCTCAAGTTTTTGGATCTGCGTCAGAACAAAATCGTGGTTTTCCCGAACCTTCCTCAAAGTGCTGCGCTCGATCAGGTTTTTCTGGGGTATAACGCGCTTGCTCAGATTGATGAAGACTCAATTCTCCGCGCGAAAGACTCGATGACTGTATTGGAGCTACGAGATAACAAGCTCAGTCTACTTCCTGCCAACATCGCGTGCCTCTATCGCCTAAAGACCCTCGATCTCTCTAATAACGACTTGAGTGACCTCCCTCCTGGGCTTGGCTACCTCAAGCACTTGAATCACTTGGTGATTGATGGCAATCCACTACGTGCAATTCGACGTTCGGTGCTCAGTGCAGGCTGCGAAGCCGTCAAGAAGTACCTCCGCACGCGCGGTGGTCCTCCAAGTGGCGTTGACGTGCTCGAGGAAGAGATTGACGAGCTTCAAGTCCAACGAGAACGTGAACGCCTCGTGAAAGCCGCCAGTTCGGCCATAGGAACGAGTGCTGCGGCTTCTGCTTCAACTCCAGTAAGAAACCAGCACGTGTATCGCGAGGCGGCTTCCTCGGGGACCTTAGATTTGACCGACCAAGTGCTGCAGAGTATACCTCGAGAAGTAAGTGGTGATGGAGCGCACAACTTCTCAAGTACACTCTTGCATTTGAATTTATCGAAGAATCACTTGACACGTCTCCCAGAACAAATCAGCGGCCTCGTTTCTCTCATGGTGAGTAGAGTGATAGCCGAGTTGATCCATCCAGTCGACTGAATTGTTCCTTGTAGTCGCTCACAGTCGAGGAGAACCAGCTCCAGACCGTGGATCCGTCGATTGCGACACTTCCTCGTCTCCAACTCCTTCGACTACGGAAAAATCAACTCACAACTAACGCCGTGAATGAGTTTCTCGCAAATGAAGAGTCATCTCTTGGGTCATGTATTAAGGAACTGGACCTGCGCAACAATCAGTTGACTCAAATGCCGTCTCAACTTCGTCAACTCGCTTCAATGGAGACTCTGCTACTCTCGTTTAACAAGATCGAGTCGCTTGACGGCTTCCCATGGCATGAACTTGGCAAAGTGAGTGTCGTCAGTATCTCCGACAACCGACTCAAGTCGCTCGGCCAGATATATCACACTCCCATGCTCGCTTCGCTTTCGTTCGAGAACAACAATCTCACCCAAGTGCCGTGTGAGCTGGGCTTGTGTCCTCATCTTCGAGCGATATACATGAACGCAAATCCACAAAAGACTGTGCGAGGAGGCGTCATGGCCAAGGGAAGTCTTGAGATCATCATGTACCTCAAGAACAAACTCCCAATCAACTCGGTTCTCACTCCACCGACCAGTTGGAAGGAGTCAAAGGCAATGGCAGTCCAAGATGCAATTTTTCCTGTGAAGTCAAATATCAAGAACCGCCCAAAGCTCAACATGTATGCGGCCACCGCGGATGATCCTGAGTCAGTTGAAGAGGAGGACGAGGCTGAAGTTGTCCCCACTTTGAGTCGGATTTCATCGCATCGACAGCACGAGATTCGTAGTCCTCAAGACACGGGTGGCGACTCCAAGGGTTCATCCACTGACTTGGCGACGATTGATGGACAGATCGCGAGTCTCGAACAGCAGCTTGACAATCAATCCGGACTCTCGGCAGCAAAGCGTTACGCGCTCAAGAAAGAGCTCGCGCTCTTGCGATCGTCACGAATTCGAGAAGCGCGCAAAGTCACCGCGTAAACGAAAGCAATTGTACTGACCAGACCTGGTGTTTTTCTTTATTTCTTCGATTTAGAACTACACACGACAGGATAAACAGAGATGCTCGATCACACGTACTCATCTTACCTAGCACTTTCTTTCATGCTTTGTGATGGCATTCTTTGCTTACGCTATACGACAGCGTTGGTATAGCCGTTGACAGCGGGGGCTCCGTTGTCGGGCTTTGCTTGTCGTCGCTTGTGGTACCAACACTCGAAGATGAAGCCGCAAAAAGCGATGACTCCGACGCCGATACCGATATATAAACCACCAGGAAGACCTGGCTCACTGTCAGTCTTCTGGTTCGATTCTGTGGACTTGGAGCCCGGTGCCTTGGTGGAGTTACCGACAGAGTCACTGTCGTTGTCGTCATCGTCACTGTCGGACGCATTGCCACCGTCAATCTTGACAATGAAAGGCGAGGATGCCTGGCCACATTGTGTCAAAGAGATGTTGAGGTTCTTGCCGCTGATCGAGTTGCTCAGAGGCTCCTCAAGAGTCACCTCGATCGAGCCATTTGCTGGAGTCGCGCTCTTGACGACGATGCCGCCGATAGAGACCTTTGGGTCCTGGCAGACACCATCCGCGGCAATGACCAGAGTCGAACTGCCCGAGTCAGCACCGTCAATTCCCGACACCTTGGCAGCAGTAGCACCTATAATTCACGAGAAAGGAGACATGGTCAGCTATCCGTATGAGTAGCATCTGTCATAAATGCGACAAGGCTCTTACCAGCCAAGGTGGCAATGTTGGCGAAGTTGGAGGCCGCGCTGTTGCCCACTTTCAGTCCGAGGATCAACGCGTTCTGCTCCCCAGTAGCGGCGTCACACGGCAATGGCGTCGTCAAGGCCACGGTACCCGTGCAGCTTTCCCCCTGGCACTTGACATCATCAACGAGCAGGTTCGTCGCCAACGGAGCTCCAGGACACGCCGTATCTGCCGACTTTCCACGACAGATCTGCGCGACGTTGCATTCCTTCACCCCCGAGAGACGCGAGCCGCTCACGACAAACTCGGTCGAGCACACCGTCGGCCTAGCATCTGCCGAGCCGCCTACAACCGCCGCGCCGTCGGCGGCCACGCCGTTCGCCACGAGGACGCTCTCATCTTGGCCCGTCGAGCTCGTAATCTTGGCCGAGAGCGCGTTCAAGTCGGCCGCGTTCTTCATCGCGATCGCCCAGTCGATACTCGACTCGAAATTCGCCTTGACGATGCAGTTATCCGGCGCACAGCCGTCCTGAGGTTCGAGGGACTTGAGCTTGGGCATGGCCTTCATGTCGGGATCGCATTGCAGCGGGAACTTGAGCGAGAAGCTCAGCGTGTACGTCTGGGCCTTGTCAAAGTTGCAGAACTTGAGATTCATCGACGACTGGCCCGCAGGAATCGCGTCGGCGACGTTTTCGAGCAGACAAGTCTTGCCAGCCGGACACTCGGCACACGCTTTGACGGCTGATAACACAGGCAAGCGGACGAGTTAGCGTGTGAACCGACACTCAGTCGAGAGCGGAGAAAGAGACGAATGCACTTACCATCGACGCTGTCGCGTGTCATCAACGCCGCGAACGCTACGCCGGCGAGAAGCAGTCGCACCATCTTGCCCAGATCCGAGGTGGCGGTGACCGACTATATTCACCGCCGCAGGTGAATCAACGCTGTTGGTTCGGTTGTTGGATGTTGGTTGCGAGGAACCAACTTGTTGGTTCTTTTGTTGCCGGACGTGTCACACAGCCCCGACAGTCCACCAAAAAGAGGCACTTGACACCCCTACCCCTGGATGACTCGGGACCAACTGCTGACGCCCCGTGGAATAGGGTTCAAGGACACTTGTGGGTGAGCAGGGACTTGGCATCAGCTCACCCAACATTTCACTTCCCATGACAGTAGTGATGTCTCCAAGCAGCTCGCTCTCTCTTTCTCTTGTGTACAGTTACGGTAACGTGGTGTGTCAACGCCGTGAAGATTTGGATCGCGCTCTCCTTGTTTGTGTGACAAATGGCCGGTCTCTGTGCCCGCGTTCACCCGATCCCCAGTTTCTTTCGCCTAATCGAAGCGTCTGGATTTCAGCCAATCAGAAGACACACAGTACCCTAAAGAATGCTTTCCGTTACGAACCGACACAGAACGTTCGTTAAGAAAACTCGTCAGCACATTGAAGCTTCCCGAGAAGAAGAGCACAAGATGATCGAGGAAGTGTGGGCGATTGAGCTGGGCGGCGCCGTGGGCCCCTTCCGCTTGGGTGACAGCGTTGCAGAGGTGCTCCATGCGCTCAAGGTACGGACTGGCGTGGCGGATGGCGCTTTGAAACAAGCTGTCTAAGGCAATCTTCGTGTCATCGTAGAGTCGAATGCCCGTGCGACCGTTTGAGATTGTCTACGACGCCATTGAACCATACAAGAAGGAGGTTTTGATTGACTCGCCAGAGGACGGRCTCAAGGTTTGCGTGCTCGCGTATCTCTGACGTACATGATGGTCCAAACACTGAGATTGTGGCGTGGGTAGCTGGTTTTCGACCCGGTTCGACAAGTGTTGACCAAGATCGAGTTCTATGACGTCAACCGTGTGGCGTTGAAATACGGACGCGTGACGATCTTTGGGGGAGGCATCCCCGCGACGTTCATGTCGATTTACAACGTGAGTGAGATGCTGAAGTGGCGAGACAAGACGGGATACTCAAGATTCGCTATTTGTAGCTCTTTGGGCCGACATACCCTGGGCACTACGACCATGAACAGCAGGTACGGTGCACTTGTATCGTCAATATCTGGTCCAGTCGTCATGACATTCTCAACTATACGTGATAGACGTACTATCTCGGGTATGAAGGCGGTTGTTTCCGATTTCCGATTCCAAAGCAATACTCGCATCTGTACGAGAACAAGACGGATCTTCCACTCGAGTTCCCGGTGCGTCCACTGACCTGCTGAAGTAGCTGGGGTAGGAGATTTCTGACTTCCGTATCTGTAAATTATGCTAGAACGGCACGACGCCAGCCGTGAGTGGGTTCATGGTGTTCGCTGGTGCAGACTTCCGCGCGCCTGAGATGCCACAGTCCAGTCGAAAGTACGTCAACATAGTCCTACCAGATGCGCAGTGTCCATGTTGAGCAATGTCTGTCCTATCACTGTAGA
>NSDO01002761.1:35760-49239 GCA_002286825.1 Lagenidium giganteum
GTATTATCCTAACCATACTGTACTAATAGGATTTGATCACATAGTGCTCGTGTCGCTGGCGGATCCATTGGAGATTACTTCCATAACTACCCGCACCTGGGCTTGGATGTGATGTACGACTCGCTTCACACAGTCTCCAAGCTGATTCTCAAGACAAACGCACTCGGGTGAGCCGATGCTGCTTCCGATCGTTGTTCGATTTGTGGTTCTCATAGTACCTTTGATGCTCCAGCCATCCAGACTTTGGGTCGTATCAGAAGTGTAACTTTCGGCTCTCTCTACCCACTTCAGCTACCCCACCAAAGGCAGCTTCAAAGAAGACACGGATATCTGTCATTACTCCCGAGACACCAGTAAGTTTGGCCCTTCACGATACTCTGTATTTGCCGGATCTAACCTATGCAATTGACTCAGTGGAAGGATGTTCAGAAGATGTTTGGAGGCTCTTGTGATCTCAGACCTGTTGTCCACGACAACGGTCTGGGCTTACATCCGTTTGGCTCGACGCTTTGCTACTCGCCAACCCCAGGATGCACGTTCGAAGTGATGAAGAACGGGTTTATCGCGAGTATCACCCTCTCGGCTGCGTAGGGGCAATGTCCGACGACCTCGAGATCGGATTACACATGTTAGACCTTTATTCAGTAATCTACGTCTAGACTGGTCCTCTAGTATCTGCGATGTCCTTGATCGTATTGCCCAGGGGCAGGTGGCGGTGGTGGAGGCATCTGAGGTTGGCCATACTGAGGCATCGGCGGTTGGCCAGCGTGATATGGAGGATACTGGTAACCTCCTGGAGAAGGTGGTGGTGGAGGTGCATAGCCATGAGGAGGGCCTTGCTGCTGGTAATACTGACCCTGAGGAAGGTATGGCTGCTGGTAATGAGGAGGAGGTGGGTATTGCTGTGGAGGCGGATAATGAGGCGCACCATGAGCCCCAGGATATGGTGCTGCAGGCATTGGTGGATGTGGCGGATACGCTGGCATTCCAGGCTGAGTGTAACCTGGTGTCGTGTAACGAGTGTATCCTCCATGCGGTTGAGCTTGGACTTGAGGCTGGAATCCTGGGCCTCCTCGCCCACGCCCACGCCCATGTYCGCGTCCACCACCTCGGCCTTCACTAGGCCCACGATGTTGATGCTGACCAGGTTGGTAATCAGCAAAATGACCTCCACCCTGTGCCGGCTGCTGGTGCGCAGGAGCGGATCCGGCATTGTCTCCACGTCCACGCTTGCGGTTCTGTCTCTTCGCTGCGGCCTCGGCTTCATCATCCGAGTACACCGTTTCATCAGCTTCTTCGTCGAAAATGTTGGACGCATCCGTTCCCTTGTCCCGAATGCTCTCGGGCACGATGTACGTCGTGTGCTGAGTTGCGTAGAACACTGGCTTGTTCACTTCCGTCTGCATCGGAATTTTGCTCTCGTCCGCGAAACGCACGAGGTACATCGGCATGAGAACTGGACCAAACACTTCATCGACGCAGCCCAAGACGGTTCGATCTTCAAAGCAGAGCACACTGCCTTCATCAAGTGGCTTGGCGCCCATATCCGACTTGATAGTCACCATTTGGCCCGGCTTGCTGACATTCAGAATCGTACCGCAGCGCGCAATAGGGCAATCCGCCGTGAGCTCAACCTCCGGCTCGCGAACGGGGAGACTCGACACTTCATTGACCGTTT
Organism: Lagenidium giganteum; assembly: GCA_002286825.1. Classification (NCBI taxonomy): domain Eukaryota; phylum Oomycota; class Peronosporomycetes; order Pythiales; family Pythiaceae; genus Lagenidium; species Lagenidium giganteum. The sequence continues at coordinate 37,439 of NSDO01002761.1, forward strand.
TCAATGGACCAGACGCTTTCTTTTCTTCCTTTTCCATCGCAGCTTCGATCTCTGCGCGGAGTCGACGACGGTCCTCTTTCTCGTCTTCGTCCGAACTGTCGTCATCCGAACTCGCAACGTCGTTCATCTCACCACCGAGCTCTTCATCTTCTTCCGACTCGTCGTCCTCCTCCATATCTCCCCCAGTTGCGGTCTTGACAGCGCCATTCGCCACAGGGACAGCAGGAGACGTCGCAGGCTTGGAGGTATCCACCACGGTGGATGAGAACTGGGTCGAGATGGACTGAATCTCGAGATCAGCGTACTGCGCGGCCACGTCGATATCAGAAACCGGCAGTCCAGCACGAACCGCCTTGTGGACAGGCAGCTCGTCGTCCACTTGGCCTTCTTCTTCGCTCTCTTCCTCACTCGACTCCTCATCTTCTTCGGCCATTCCATCGTCCTGATCGACGGCCATACTCGACACTGACGGCACCACCACAGCTCCTGCGTTGCTCACAACTGGCTGGCCATTCGGCGGTGCTGTTCCATTGCTCGCTGGCGCATTTAGCTCCGTCTTGACGGCCGTCGCGACGTCCTCGTGGTCCATCTTGGTGTCCATTGCGCTCGCGTCGTTTCCTGCCAATCACCTCCGACAGGTGGAGCTCCAATCACCGTCGCAAAACACGGTGTATATATTTCACCAATCTCACCTGGAAATCAAACGCTGGAGAGCCATACAGTAATCAAGTACAAGGCTGTTTACGCTAATTACGAAAGTGTACGCACGGTGTACACGCACCCACGACCGCATCTGGTTCCTGTGTTGATCATCGACGACGATCAAGACCCCTACAAAGGGAAGCCCAGCGAACACAACGCTCTGGTCCTCCTCCTCTTGAGTTCGGTTACCGAGCAATAGAACTCATGGGGGTGGTGTGGATGCGATTTGTAGGACAAGGGTACCGGTTTGCGCGGCAAGTCGATCCTCGAGGTCGTCAAGAGCGCCACGGAGGCCCCAGTGCGCAACAACGGTGGTGGTCACTACAACCACAGCCTCTTCTGGACGTGGATGACCACCCCTGGCTCGACCAACACGGCCCCACACGGTGCCTTGAAGGCTCGCATTGACCAGGACTTTGGCTCCCTCGACACCTTGAAGGAGAAGTTCAACGCCGCTGCCTCGACCCGCTTCGGTTCGGGCTGGGCTTGGCTCGGTGTGAAGCCTGATGGCTCGCTCGGTATCACCTTTGTCTCTTATACACATCTAGATGTGTATAAGAGACAGCCTCGACGCCAAACCAGGGTACGTTGACGCCCTCAGCACTAATGACCAGTGTGTGTACAAGAAGCTGATGATTCCTGTCTTTTGTTACGCAGACAACCCTCTCATGCCTGGCGTGGAGGACCCAATGATTCCTATCTTGGGTCTTGATGTCTGGGAACACGCGTACTACCTCAAGTACCAGAACCGCCGTCCAGAATACATCGCTGCCTTCTGGAACGTGGCCAACTGGGACAAGGTCGTRGAGTACTACGACGAGTTCGCTTCCAAGCAGAAGCCTGTTGAGGTCTGAACCGCAGGCTCCTCGACCCTGCAAGCGTCGTTGTAAGACACGATGGTCGTCAGTGCATTCAACATGTGTCGTTTGCGTTCTAGCTATGCATTGAGAGTAGGACGTAGTCTCTCTTGACGCAGTAATCAATCAAAGCATGCCATTTGAGTCATTCGTACGCCTGCTTCTGTGTCGTCATGGATTGAGTTTGAAAACAAGAGGTGTTACTCGTATTTCCTGATCGCTGTATCTCGCTACACACAAGGAAGACTGCTTAGTGGTCGTTCAGCTGTACCCACAATGTCATCAGGTGGACGTACTCACGGAGACGACGCTATATTGCTGACGAGCTGTTAGGATCGTATTGGCGCGGTCATTTCCAGCGGCGTCTACATTCATTCGATTGCCGTGGGAGTCCACCAGATCCAGCCAACACACACCAGCTATGAGCTCTGCGTGAGATAGCAAGTGAGTGAGCTGTCCGCACAAGTCCCATGGAGATAGTTTATCCAGTCACCTTTGATGTGCTTGGCTGCAGTGTTGATGATATCCAGTTGCTTCTCGAAGAGCTCTTTCTTGGCGCGAGCAGCCGACGCCTCTGAAATCTCCTCGCCAGCGTGAGACTCGCTTCGTGTGCTCTGTGGAGTCTTGGGTCGTCCGTCATGTGGACCACTGCTCGCCCCCGACGCAGGCCTCGATCCAGCCACCGACCCCGCAACACTGGCCAAGGAGCTCTTGGACGCCTGTTGCAGCGCTCTGCGGATCGCATCCAGCTCGATGCTCAGCTGGATACTCTTTTGCTTGCAGTACTCGTCAATGTCTTTGACGCACGTCGCCTTGAGAAAGCTCAGCAAGATGGCGCACGAGACGTTCGTATTGTACATCTTGAGCGGCATATTATCTACCACCGACAAAGCAAATCAACACCCATGGGCACACATATCAATTAACAGACGGTGGATATGCTCAGCTTGGCCCCATCCACACGCAAAGCGAAGCATACCGAAGCCATACTTGACCCAGACGATCATCGCAGCGTTCTTGAGCTTCACGAGCGGCTCTTCGCAAGTATTCGTTCTCACAGTTCGTCCACAGTGGTGGATACCCCATTTAGATTCGTTTCTAATCATTATATCTATTCTCAAAGGTATTCAACCAACTGCCCGTGTCAGAAATCGAGTCACCATCGCGAGAATGGGAATGCTCCACCGCCTCGCGCGAGGCGCTGTGGCGAAAAGCGCGCGCCCACGCGCCGTTTGGAGCATGAAGATCAACTTGCGGTGCTTCAGCACGTCCGACCTCGCGACTGCGACCGATAAACGCGTCGCAGAGCTTAAGGAACGACTCAAAGACTCACCGCCAGCAGCACACAACTTCAGCTTTAGTGGCAGTGGCTTCTTGATTGCGTACCATCTCGGCGTCGCGCATGCTCTCAAAGAGCTGGGGTACATCCAAGAAGACTCTCGAGTGGCTGGTGCGTCCGGCGGGTCGATTGCGGCGTTGGCAGTGGCGTCCAATGCGGATCTCCACCAGATCCTGGACGACACTAAGCTGATGGCGCACTTTGGACGCACAGTGGGCACGTGGGGAAAGCTCGAGCCTGGTCTACGAAAGCTGTTTTACGACAGATTCGCCAATGTGGATCTCGAGCATCTTGCCAAGCGTCTGGCCATCACAACGCACCAAGTGTGGCCCATCCGGCAGATCATCCACTCGGTTCATTTCGAGTCGCCCGATGATCTCTGTGACAACTTGATTGCGTCGTGCTACGTGCCCTTCTACTTGTCAAGCCAAGCTGTGGTCAAACTCCGCGGTCAATATCACGTCGACGGTGGACTCCTGAAGCTCGTCCCGGAGATCCCAGACCACGTGCGTGTGTGCGTGTTCCATGCGAACATGTTGCGCCGAACCGACTACGAGATCAGTCCGTCACTGGACTCCGAGTTCCCTCATCCGTTCTTCCACCTCGTGCGCATTGCTCTCTTCCCACCAGAGGCACACGTGCTCGACGATCTGTTCCATTACGGACGACGAGGAGCAGTTTTGTGGGCAGAGAAGCAACTGGAGCAAGAAAAACAACAGTAAAACAAAGCTCAATTTGACCACAATGTTTACTTAATTATCGTCCTGTTCGTCTTCCGATGAGCTACTTGACGACGACGAAGAGGAGGAGGAAGATGACGACGACGACGAGGAAGACGTTGAGTTGGTGTCACTCTCGTTCTTGCCTTCCTTCTCTACCAGTGCTGGGCCAACTTCATCGACAGAGACAGGTGCTGAGGGTTGTTCAGTAGGCGGACTCTTCTCCTTTGCAGCTACTTTGCCGGTTTTCCCTGCCTTCTTAGCTGCTGGCGCTTTGGTAGTCGCAGTCTTCTTTGCTGCTGGAGCTGGCTTCTTTACGTCACCGTTTCCATTCTGAGCAGCTGGTAGTTTGCTCGCAGCTGCAGGCTTCTTTGCAGGTCGCTTGGCAGGAGTCTTTGGTCCAGCTTCAGCAGACGAAGCCTTCTTGGACTTGGAAGATGGAGGTTGTGCAGGTTGGCGCGACTTCTCAATCGGCACATACGAAGATTCTGACGTCTTTTGCCGTTTGTGTGCTGGTGGTTGGGCGTTCTGCTCTTCTTCTTCTTCTCTACAATTCATTTCAAGACGATGACACACGTCAGCAAGTGCCACGCCCATGTGTCTCGCTGTCCTAGCGCACCTTTTGCGTCTCTCCTCAGCCTCCAATTTGGCCTGCAGCTGCTCCTTCCGCACTCGCTCGAGCTCCTTCCGCTCAATTTCCGTAGCTTTCTTGTCCAAGACTACCAAGTACTGGGTACTGCACTGTAATCCATGCGAGACGAGTTAGTATCCTCCACATCTCCTTGATAAAAAGACCTGGACGTACCAGCAAGTTGTTGCAATAAATATGCTGCTCGGGATTCTGGCCAAACACGTTGTCCTTTGTAAAATAGAGCGGAAGCTTGGTGAGATAGCTCGGATATGGATACTCCTTGACACCAGTGGGCAATTCCATGCGGCAATCCCCACACCCTGCCATCTCCTCGCGCTTCCTGTCGTGATACATCAACGCTTCCACGTCGTCCTCAAAGACATCCGACTCGCCCGAGTAGTCGTCATCTTCGACGTCGTCGTCCAGATTCTCCATGAAGTCGTCGTCTTCGTCGCGCATACTGGAGGCCGGGCTTCGACTAATCGGCTCGTCGGCCCATTCCACGCTCTCATCTTTGATGCGGACAGCTTTTCGCTTGGGCGGCTGTGGCTTTGTGCTATCCGACGCACGCGCCGGCGCTTTCCTTCTCGACGGCTTCCGCACAGCTTTGGGCTTTGCATCCGTAGCTGGCTCCGCTGGCGCCGCCGTGCGCTTGGCCGCCACGCGTTTCGGTGCGCTCCGCGTCGGTTTCTTCGCCGTGGCCTTGACACTCTTGGTCTTGGCAGTCGACGACAGAGACGCCGACGAAGGGGGAGGTGGTGGTGGTGACATGGGCGGCGGAGGCGGAGACCCAGGTGGCAACGGCGGCGACGACGGCACTGGGATAGTAGCAGCACTCGCATAATACTCGGGCGGCGGCGCTGGGATCTGCACCTCCATGGGCATTTGGTCCTCGCTTTCGCTGGAGCTTCCGCTGCTGCTCGAGCCGCTGCTGCTACTGCTACTACTACTGCTGCTGCGGTCGCTCATCCTGCTCTTCACGGCGACTTCGTCCTCGTCTCGCGGGTCGGTGCCGCCCCTTTGCCGCTTTTCGACCGGCCGCGTTGACCCCAGTGGACCACACCAATAACTTCTTAAGTGCGCCTAAAGTACGGAATTATTGTACGACACAATCATTATTGGTATTGGGCAGTATGGGGGGCATCTAGTAAAGTCGTCTACGCGCTGCTGCTGTCGTCTTCTTCTGCGTGCTGCTGCAAAGGGTGGTGGTGGTTCTGACGAGCCCACATCTCCGAGTACTTGCTGTTGTGCTTTCGCAGCAGTTCCACGTGCTTGCCGCGTTCAATCACACGTCCGCCATCAAACACGAGGATCTCGTCGGCGTCCTGGATGGTCGAGAGACGATGCGCGATGAGGATCGACGTCTTGTTGGTGCCGATGGCCTTGAATTCCTTCACGATCTCGGATTCGGTCTCCGAGTCCAGGGCACTCGTGGCTTCGTCGAAGAAAAGGATCGGCGCGTCCTTGAGCATGGCACGAGCGATCGCGACACGCTGCTTCTCACCACCCGAGAGCTTCAAGCCTCGCTCGCCCACGCGCGTGTTGTAGCCWTCTGGGAAGCTCTGGATTGAGTCGTGGATCTGCGACACACGTGCGGCGTCGAGAACCTCCTGTTCTGTCGCGTCCAGACGGCCGTAGTTGATGTTGTAGAAGATGGTGTCGTTGAAGAGCACAGTGTCCTGAGGGACGATGGCGATGGCCTTGCGCACGTCGTTAGCATCCAGTTCACGGATGTCCTTGCCGTCGATCAAGATCGAACCGGACTGAGGGTCGTAGAAGCGGTACAACAGACGAAGAACAGTGGACTTGCCCGAACCACTGGTGCCGACAATCGCGACGGTCTTGCCGGCTTCGACCTTGAACGAAGCCCCCTTGAGGATTGGGAACTCTGGACGATACGCAAACTCGACATCGCGGAACTCGATCGTCTTTGGCTCCTTTCCAGTCAGGCGAAGAGGCGACTCTGCGTACTTGATGTTGGACTTGACGGCACCGAGCGCGAACATGGCTTCCATGTCCGTCAAAGACTGACGCACTTCACGGTAGATTGTACCAATAAAGTTCAAAGGAATCGACAACTGGAAGAGGAGACCGTTGACCAACACAAGATCACCGACAGTGAGTGCACCTGCTGCGATATCCTGGCTCGCCATGTACATGATCGCCGTCAAGCCGACACTGAAAATACCATTCTGACCGGCGTTCAAGAGGGAGAGCGATGTCTGGGTCTTCAAAGCTGCCTTCTGGTAGCCGAGCAACGATTCGTCGTAGCGCGAGGCTTCGTGGCCCTCATTGTTGAAGTACTTGACCGTTTCGTAGTTCATGAGCGAGTCAATAACCTTGCCAGCAGCATCGTTTTCCATCTGATTCATGTTACGTCGGATCTCATCACGCCATTGCGTAATGAGCACCGTAAACGTCGTGTACGCCGTCAAAGTACCGAGCGTAACGCCCATGTATGGCAAACCAAAGCTCTGGGCCATGATGGCCGACACGAGACCAATCTCAAGAACCGTCGGAACAACACGGAACGCCATAGCACGCAACACAAAGTCAATCGAACGCGAACCCCGATCGATGGTACGCGCAAGCGCACCCGTCTGTCGGTCGAGATGGAATTTCAAATCCAACGCGTGCAAATGGTCGAAGATACGAATCGCCACCTTGCGGATAGTCTTCTGCGCGACACTAGCGAAGACTGCATTCGAGAGTTCCGACGAGGCGTTGGCACTGAACCGCGCAAGACCATAACCTAAGACCATCGCCAACGGCACGGAGACCTCTGGCGACTGCGCCAAGGCAGTGCTCGCGACACTCAGCGAGTCCACGAGGTCCTTGAAGATGAACGGCACCTGGATCGTCAACGCCTTGGAGGCAAGCACAAGACCAGCCGACGCGACCACCTTTTGCTTGATCTCCTTGGCTTCCGCCGTCTTCTCACTCGGCCACAGATGGCCCAACAAGAAGCTCAGGATCTCCTTCGTGGTGTCCACTGGCGGCTCGTCCGCGGCCTTGACTCCAGTCGATGGCTTCTTCTCATCCTCCTTCTTCTTGTCGTCCACAGCCGAAGTCGCGAACGCCATGACACCCTGCTGGCGTCCCAGGCCTTGTCCGAACGACGCAAAGAGCGAGGCTGGGGCGCTGGCTCGCTGCTGATGGCCTGTGTACCGCACGAGAGGGTTCTTCCATGGCTGACTGCGGTCAATGTGCCGCAAGCCACGCAGTAGCACGCGTCGACCGTGCAACAGCGTCATCCTGTCAAGTCTTCGACTGGGTTCCGGCCACGCACGGCTGGCGGTTTGTTATGTTGCGCGTACCGGAATGTTGGTCGTTTACGGTGTACGTAATCATTTGCCTTCTCTGATTGGTCCAAAGAGTGTTCCTAGTGACCAATCAGATTGCTTTGTCAACATGGGTGCACACCATGAGGAATGGAGTCCTGACTTGTGTATGAGCTCATTTGGAGAACCACTCGGGTTCTGCGGGCATGGGCGCGTCTGGAGCAATGCGCCGAGTGTCGTCTTTGTCTTGTAGAGGAGAAACGCCGTTCCAGACGAACGTGTTGGGGTTCTTGCATTTGAAATTCGACGTGATGACTTGCACATCCGACTCCACGGTCTCACAGACTGGTGCGGCGTGGGCGTTCACGCGTGTGCGACGGGTGGACGTCAGTGTGTAGATCCACGGGGGTAAGCTCTTGATCTCGGTGAATTGAAACGACAAGTAAACCAACGAAGGAAGATCGCCAATGGTCTCCGGCAAGGACTTCAACGGATTGCGATCCAAGTACACGTACATCCAATCCAGGGCGTTGGTGAGAAGGCCTTCTGGGATCGAAGCGATACTGTTACCAGTGAGAGAGAGATCGGTTAGGGCCATTGAAGCGATGGCAACTGGGAATTCTTGGAGATCGCAAAACTCCAGGTAGAACATGAGCACGTTTGGCCATTTAGTGCCGAGATCGTCGGGGATGTGGCCGACTTCTGATCCAGAGATCTCAATGTCGACCAGACTACCCGTCAAATCATGCGTGAGACCGTCTGGGATGCCGTCCATCTTCGAGCGAGCGATGTACAAGTACCCCAAGATCGGAAAATACGGGTGCGACAATGCGGATTCGGCTGGCCAGTTGACGATCGAGACGTTGTAGAACTCGAGTCCAAGCAGATTCGAAAAGCTACGAATCTCTGACGGCACTTCTAAAGCTGGACAATGGGTCACGATGAGGCTGTTGAGTACTCGTGGATCTAGCTCATGGAAGATCTCGCGCATTTCCTCGTAAGAGCCGTTGATACCGCGGTCGTAGCAATTGATCTCCATGACGGAACACGCACAGTGTGTGCTGAACCATGGTCGCATGCGCAGCTTACACCCATGTCCACACGCGTCGAGAATAGCAAACACCCCGGACGCAGTGATTGACGTGAAGAGTACAAAGAGACCAAAGAGCGGGATGGAAACAAGAACTAGCCACTTGAACCAGCGCTTCCTCTTCTGCGGTTGTGGGTGCTCGCCGACAGTTTCCAATACCGGTCCAGTCTTGCCCAGCTCATCTTCCGCCTTTGCTGCGCCGTCATCTAGATTGACACCATCACTAGAAATCGAAGAAGCCGCGCTGACCTGCGCGTTGTGATGGCGAAGTTTCAGCTCCTCCTCAGCCCTCAACTGCAGTAGCACTTTGACGTTGCGCAACCCGCTAAACATGTTGAGGTACGGCAAGGTTGTGGTGAAGGCGTCAACCACGCTGACCATGAAGAACTGCCGGCAATCGAGGATCGCCTTGATGTACAGCGTGTCCGAGTACGTGTACTCTGGTGGCAGCGAGTACTTGTGCGCAATGAAGATTGGGACGTAGTAGAAAATGATGTTGCCTGGGATGATGAAACCCCACGCAAAATCCAGAAAGAGGTCGACCATTGTGCAGAGGAAGCGACGCATGCCTGTTTCGTGCCGCTGGAGGATGTGTACAATCGTGTTGGCAGCGCAATTGAGGAAGACCAAGACTCCGAAGAGCTGGTTGATCCAGATCTTGCTGACCAATAGACTGGACGAGTGAGCCTGATAGGTTTGCGAGCCGATCTCGATCATCTCTCGCATTATCATCATGACGTCGAAAAGATGACCACGGACACTGATGGCGCGAAAGAGTCGCTTGAGAAACGTACCTGGTCGCTTAAAGGGCTTAATGACAGCTGGCGGTARACAAAAGCTCAAGCACCGGAACCACGATCGCTTGGGCTTTGCTTCACTTTCGCCAATACTGACTACTTTGGCGCCTCTGGATTTTACTCTTCCAAAGACGAACTGCCGATACAAGAGCGAGTAGCCAATCATCTGGAATGCGCCGATGAAGTTGAACGCGCTGATACACGCGTAAATGGCCGTGACCCAGACGAACTCACTTTGCGGGAGCATATGGAGCACCTCGACATAGTATTCCATCAGTGGCTTGCGAAGGAAGTGATAGAGATATGCCATTCCAAGCGTATAGAACGCATTGAAGAGATGAAAGAAGAGAACGATGCTCCAAGCGATCGCGAGGCCGCGTCGACTAAGTCCCACAGTCAGTCGAGGCGGGGGTTCCGTTTTGTTGACGATCTTGGCGAATCGTACAGCACTTCTCTTGGCGCGATCCGTCACGGGCGTGATCACGTGGTGCGTCARCCGAGTCAGGCTGCGTCGCCCTGTATCGCTTCCAGCAGACACCATGTCGCGGCGCTCAGTGAGTACTTGCACGTCAGTGGTTTCTCTGTTCTCCCGCGAAAATCATCGTGCACTCAGGACATTGCAGATAAAAATACAAACACACTCATCTATTTGGCATCGGCCGATCCGATCCCGATCCCGATCCCGATTCCGATTCCGATTCCGATTCCGATTCATTTCTTGAAGGATCGCATTGAAGTGCGTGACTGGGAGAGAATCTCGCGGGACAATAGAGTGTCTGTAATCAGACTGAAGATCGAGCGCATCACACTCACCACGTGACATGGCAAATGCATTCTGCGGCATCTCATCGGAGTGGGATGTGAGCGGGAAGTTGGGTCCGTTCGAAATAGATTCGAAAGGTTGAAACTCAGTCGTGGTTGTCACACTTCCAGCCACCACCACGCGTACGACATGTAAGAATGGGCAACAGGAACATTCCACTCAGGTTCGCTGGTCAGCACGACGATCCAGGCGGAAGAGCAGCCTGCATCTGCACGGCTTCACCAGTAGCTTCGCAGGTGCTCGCGTCCAAGGTTTCCATGATGACGAGGACACCATCCACTCACACTTTCCAATTCACCTCGTCCTCCACATCCAGCACGACCCCTCCCCCACAAGCCACTAGCACACATGCTATCGAATCTTCTCCTCGCCGCGGCTTCTATTGCCTTGCTGGCTCTCCAGAGCGAGGCTTTGCCCTCCTATCCAAACGCCGGAGCACCTCTTAAGGTCATGAGCTTCAATCTTCGCACGACGCTCGCCAATGACCCATGTCCTAGTGGCTGCTGGGCGCAGCGCAAGTCGCGTGTGCAGAGGCTATTGAGTCGCTATCAGCCCGACTTTATTGGCACGCAGGAAGGCGCGCCGGACCAGATCGCGTTCTTCACGAACGAGCTCAAGTACCTGAGCTTTGGTGAGTGCGCTGGCGATTGTCAGTGGAACGAACGCAACAGTATCTTCTACGACTCGACTCGCTGGCAGATTCTTGAAGGCTATACGTTTGCTCTTGTAAGTTCACATCTCCTTCAACATGGACTTGTCTGACGTGTTCTTGTCTCTGTAGAGTGACACACCGGAAGTGATCCCATCCAACACGTGGAACTTGGAGTATCTTCGCGCCGCGGTGCTGGCTCGCTTTGAAGATCGACAGCTCAAGCACACGGTGTGTATGCTGAACACACACTACGACATCACTCGAGGCCAGGAGCAGTCGTCCCTGCTCGTGGCCAAGCGCCTCGCCGCGTTCTGCCGTCCTAGTGACACAGTGCTTGTCACGGGCGACCTCAACACGCCACCGGCGACACCTCCCATCCAGTATCTGCTCAACCAGGCCTCTCTGAGCAGTCAGAGAACGCCGATCCCTCTTTACGAGACGCTGACGACGGCTGGTGCCGGCGGATCGACGTGGATCGGAGGCTCCTTCAGCAACCAGACAACGGGCAACAAGCTCGACTACATTTTCACGCGTCGAGACGTTCACACATGTCTCCGTGACGCTCGCATCCTCCTCGACACTTTCGACGGCTTCACGTGCTCGGACCATGCCGTGATCATGGCCGAGTTCGCGCTCGGCACGCAGTCGCACTGCAAGTAAATCGGATGACTGGATTAATATATGTGAAGTGAATGTTGCATGAGCTCATACGTGGTTGAAGTGATCTTTTGCGTCAATCCTCGGCATTGTGACATCACTCGTCTCGTTGGAAGGTCTCGTGATGGCGTCCACGTCAATGCACGGCGCCAAGACGCAGGTGCTGCTGCTCTCGGCCATCTGCTTCTGCTGTCCTGGGCTCTTCAATGCGCTCTCGTCGTTCGCTAGCGGACTGCAGGACCCGACCATGGCG
>NSDO01002761.1:83895-110449 GCA_002286825.1 Lagenidium giganteum
CACCTTGGAGCCTGGAGCGATCCAGATGTTGTCGACACCGCCGTACACACTCTTGCCTGGAGTCGAGTTGAGCGTCACAAGAGCGTCTTCCTTGCCACGAGCGATGAACACACCAGCGTGACGGTGCGGCTCGACGATGACCTTGGCGCCACCCTTCATGCCTGGAGCGCCACCACCACGGCCACCGCCACGGCCTCCACCGCGACCGCCGAAGCCGCCACGGCCACCGCCACGGCCGCCACCACGACCACCGGCACCGCCGCGACCGCCGAAGCCTCCGCCACGGCCACCACCACGGCCACCGGCGCCACCGCGTCCACCACCGCGTCCACCGCCTCGGCCACCACGCATACCACGTCCAGACATGTTTGCTTGCGTCTTGAAGGTCCTCAGAACCGTAATGAGCCCCTCAAGAGCTCCTTAGGACGGCGCTTGGCTCGCTGGTGGCCATCACTTTCCCTCCAGTCAATTTCAACCAATCATACTGTATTCTATTCTTCTATTGGCTGAAAAAGGTTAGTCTTGAGTATCAAATCCAGAGATGATGTATATGGTCTAAACCAAAAGACGGTGGTACTAGGTTGAAGTCTTGCCGTTGGTCTCACTTGTCGACTCGCGGACAGTGAGCACTCGCCATTCCCATTCGACTTCCCACGGCCAGTGCGACCATTCCCACACTCGTCGGCTGTCCTCGAGCGAAAGCACGTGCTTGCGGTACAGAGCTGCGAGCTCCGTCACTGGGCGATTCGCATCAAGGGCCAGGACACGACGATGGACTGTCGTGCTAGTCCACGGAACGGGGGCGTTCCAATACTCGTCCACCAGTTCATCAAAGAAGGCGACTTCAGCCGGACTCAGTGGTGCGATTTGTCCCCGAGCATCCTGCATTGCCTGCTTGTGCTTGACCTTGGCGTTGCTTTGCTTCTCCTCGGTATCCGTCGCACTCTCCAACTGGTCAGCAAGAGTCTTTGCTCGTTCCGTCCAGGCGTCCAGGACCAGCTCGAGAAAGGCGTCGCCGTCAATCTTCCGAGTGGCGTTGAACACGGTGTTTCGTGACACCACCGCAAGCCCGAGCGCCTTCTCTTCCAATTCCGCTTGAGCGGTTGCAGGCCAGTGGTAATCGACCTTGAGCTCCCGGAAATGCATCTTCCAAAAGCCAAAGTTCCAGAAGAAGTCCTTCTCAAAGAGCTCGCCGATGACCTTGAGCACGACAGGTTGCGTGACGCCAATGTTGTGGAACACGACGTCGACAATAGACGTTCCATCTGTCGCCTTGGCGTTCATTGCTGTACTTGCCGCTTTGTGATGGTACAACCGCTCAACGATATGGAGAAAGACCTTGGTCTTTTCGGGTGGATGGAATTTGTCGTCCATCCCACAGAGCGCGCTAAACACTCGCACGCGCGCATGGCTTGATGGCTGCAAGAGGATGGAGACTGTGCTTTGGAGCTGCTCGATAGCCACGCGGCGAGAAGACGTCCGCGCCATGATCACCTTGGCCACACATTCTGGAAATGACTCGATGATTCCACCGTACTGCTGCTGCTGGCCGAATCCACCGGTAGCAATCTCAGTGGCCAGCTTCTGGTCGTAGATATCCAAGATCAGTGCCATAAGCAATGAAATGTGCATACGATAATCACTGGTCTTGCCAACGCTGCTTTTGGAAGTACTAGTACCCACGAGATGCTGCTGCTTGTACTGCAAAAGCGGATTGCTGGTTTGTCGACGCCAGACACGTACACGCTTACAACACTGTTTCAAACGTTCAGCTCGCACCCAGTCTTCACCAACTTCCACCGTCGCGGCATTCGCGTTGATCGGACTTGTAGGCACAGGAAAACTTCGAAAGAGGTCAGTTCCGTGGTGTAGACGGTCTTTGAATTCAGTCTGTGAATGAGCAAGCGAGTTCTTGAGATGCTCGTGCTTTTGCTCGGCATTCGCACGCGTGAGTGTGTCCAGCGTCATCCCGAGTCACGCAAGCTGGCAAACCTGCCTTGTGTGCACAAAGGAAACACGGATAATTGAGATCAATACGATCTATTCTCGTCAATATGCCAGCAACGGATTCACTGCTCACTCCCCTGGAACCCGATTTCCATAAGTTCAGTCAGTGTTCGGTAGTGATACGTGTACGAGTATCCATTTTCGACCTTGAACACCAAGTAACACGGGTCTTCATCGGCGCTGGTTACGACCTTGGCCTTGACCATCGTCCCATCTCGTAGCAACCGGCCGATGTTTGACTCTTGCGTCTCATAATCAATGCGTTTTCCGTCGGGAAGGATTCCGTGGACTTGGACGCGTCCATCAGGTAAGAGAATGACTTCYGATGCAGCTAAACCACGGTTGTCAGGTGCTTGCATGTCGCTGTAGCTGGTATCGCACATCAGTACTTCGTCAAAACGATGAACTGCTTCACAGACTTGGGAGTCCGTGCGATTTTCGGTCTGTGGCTGCTTAATGACAGTCGGGCAAGTCCCGTGTGGTGTGTGTCCGACAATGATGCGATTGATGCTGTTAGCTGTGAGGAGATTCGCAGCATACGAAGGCAATGGCACAGGCATCCCTGTACTATCCAAATGGCGGCCCATGACCACGCTATGCTCGTAGGATGGAAGGACATAGCTCATGAGTTCATCGCCACCTCGCTCTTTGTGATCCGCATGCCACGAAGGCTGGTTGATCCACGACTGCAACTCATTTTGGTACCAGCCGTTCAGCTTTTCTGCCCATTCAAGAACGTCCTGGATGACCTCTAGGGAGCCAGGCACCCTTCCCAGAGTAATCCCGTCTTCGTCTTGATCGCCGGTTGACCGATTAATGATACCACCGTGGACAAACAGCGTGTTGTGCGCAATGAAAGCCAGACTGCCCATAAGCAAGTACTCTCGCAAGACGCCACCAGGGTACACGCTATCCATGAACGACTGCAGCACTTGATMGTCGGAAACAACTCGAGAGGCTTCACCTTGATCGCGTGTGAGCTCGAGCCGACGTCGTTCAAAGTCGCCGTCAGATCCCATTGTGTAGTCCAGCATCCACTTGAGTCGATTCACCTTCGAGTTGACTCCATCAAGCTCAGCATCTGGCAAGATTTCAGTCACCTCACCGTCTTTCTTTTGCATTAGCTTGGTCAGAAACTTGGGTAGCGTGATCCGCTTGGCCTGCGGCACCCACACAGGACCGTTATAAATGTCTAAGCGCAGACACATGAAACAAAAAGACGTCAGTGGCTTGCAGAGTCGTGCGTACCACAGGTCGTCTACCTCTAGCCATCGTACGCAGATCCATTTCGCTGTCGTCCAGCTCGGACGTGAAGCGCATCTTGTTGACGTCGCGGTTTCCCACCAGGAGTACTACGCGCTCGGGGTATTTCTTCTTCAGACGCACTAGCTCCGAGTAGCAGCTACCACAGCCAAAAGAACGCATTAGACCCCAGAAACACCTTTAAAACGCCCTTATTCCACACGTACTGCAGCGTGTCGTCGCCTTTATCACCGGCGTCGCCGCCGAACACCAAGACGCAGTCGTCCTTGAGGTCGAGTTGGCGCTCGTGGGCGTCCGTGAAGCGCAGACATGTCGACTGTCGCACGAAATGCCGCACATATTGCCAGTTGCCTTCAATGTCCGTGAGGAAACACACACGCATGGACGCCATCGACGTGGCCAACGTCGTCATCAACTTCATCTTGAGCAGCTCCAAGTGAGCTCTTCATATTGGCTCACATCCCTTTTCGACCAATCATCATCTCCATACCATGTTAACAGCCAATCGAATCACAACCCTCTCCAATATGTTAGATATATCACAAGGTTTTATTTGGGAAGCTGGATAGTTTACAAGGTTTTATCCTGCGCCATCCCGCAAGACCAACAAAACCGATCGGGAGGACGAAAATGCTTGGCCGTGTGGTGGCGACGGCGTCGCGCGCGGCGTTCGCGCCCCTGACGCTCTCCAATGCCGCTGTGAATGCCTCTGGTACGTCTAAGTTGATGTCTTCTATGGAGTCTGTGGTGGTGAGCTGACGATTTGATTCCCGTGAAATGCAACAGTGCGTCGCCCAGTGGCGCCTTTCAACTTGACCAGCGTCACCGACGCCTTTGCGCACTTGCGCGTCGTGGAGGAGCCGCTGAGCTCCAACTCGATCGCCATGGAGCTCTTGAACCGCAATGCGCGTCGTCCAAAGAAGGTAAGTAACGACGTTAAAAGCCCGGTTTATATGGGAGAGAACGCTGGGCACTGACGCGTTTGTCCTGTCAACAGGCCAACCACGGCAAGCGTCCGTGCTCCAACTTTGCTCGTCGACAGAAGCGCTTGAGCCGACGAAACAAGAACTAGAGTCGGACGCGCAGATAGAGGAAGCTCGTAGAAAGAGGCCGACGGCCCTTAACACGGAATGACAGTCGTTCGTATCTAAATACCGCTTTCGTGTTGAATTCTTGGCGCTATCCACACACACCACACACATGACACCACGCCTTCTCAGCTTGCTCGGTGGCTCCTATCAACTAATGATATCCTTAATATACTATAAACTGCTTGGCTAAGGGCCTGCTGGGTCGTCGTCGCCACCTTCCTGCTGCCCGCTTTGTCCATTCTGCATCTGGCGATACTGCTGCGTGACCGCCGCACGACGACGGTCGTCCATGAGCTGCTGCTGCAGTTGCAGCTTGCGCACGTGCTGGCGCAAGTCGTGACAACGCGGCACCTTGCACTCGTACTGGCGGCACTGACGCGCGTGGAGCTGCAGGAGCGCCCACACACGACGACACACCGTGCAGCCACCAAGAGCACGCTGCTTGCATTGCGCACCGTGTCGCATCAACTCCTTCATCTTGTCACAGTTGGCAGAGCCGCACGAACCATCGCATGCACTGGCGTGCACCAGCAATTGCATGTGAAGACGCACATTCTTCGCCCGCTGCTCGCGCTCGCGTCGCTCTTGCTCGGTGAGGGCACCGTGTGCGCCACCTTGGCCACCCTTGCCACCAGGTGCGCCGACACCACTCGTTGGAATCTTCTCAAGTGGATGCTCGTGCTTCTCCTTGGCGTAGCATGCATCGCACACATCGAAATCGGGGCACGTGTTGCAGTGCCAGCGATTGCCTGAAACGATATCGCGTGTGCAGGCATTGCATTCGTACACATATGCGTTCGGGTTCGGATTGCCCAAGTGGTACAACGCCATCATCGACGAGTGCTTGGCCCGACGCAACTCATCAAACTGATAATGGTTGCCCTGGCACAGACTCAAGAAAGCCTGACGCGTATCAAAGTACTCGCTGTCGTTGATCTCGTCAGGATCAGCGCACTTCTCGGGCCACGTGACCGGTTCCGGCTGCAAGACCTTGAGCTGCTCTTGAACTTTGGCATTCGGTGTCGCCTTCGCCTTCTGATAACACCCATCACACAGACACGTCTGCACAATCTTCGGATTCAATCCCAACTCGGTCGAAGTAGTAGGATCTTTCCAGAGAGTTCCATTAAGCACGGGTGTGTTGCAGAGCTGGCAGTATGGTTGGAGCTTGACGACCAAGAAGTCATCCTTCATTGGCTCAATCACTTCGCCCATCTTGATCATCAAAGGATCCGTCACAGTGCGGTCAACGTCGTCCAGCGAGGTGATGACGCGTTCCTTCGTCTCGACACTCGGCATCGCCTCATCCACTGACTCGTTGCCATCGTCTCCCTCGTCAGCTTCGCCTTCGCCATCAGAGCCCGTCGCATTTTCCATTTCAGCATCGGTACCAGTTCCTGCCGAACTCGTCTTTCGTCGCTTCGTCTTCTTCGCCTTGGACTTCTTACTCGGCTTCTTCATCTCCGTCGAAGACTTGCGCTTGTTCGTTCCCTTCTTCGACTTCTTCGGTTTCTCAGCTTCGAGCTTTTCGATCACTTCTTCTGCCAAACCGACCCAATAGTCACCTTCAAAATACGGCAGGACACATGCCGTGTTGTCTTGTCGCCAGTACTCGTCATACAGATTGGTGATGTGCTTGACCACGCCTTCCTTCTGCGCCACAGTCAACATATCGACATACCACTGCCGCAGACGATCCGATTTCGGTGTCTTCTGTGCTTCTGGGTGGCAGTACAGGATATAATCATCACCCTTGAGCGGAGGACACGCCCACAGATGAGCAGTGTGGAATCCTCGCTGACGCACGAACTCCATGTACGCGATCAACAGTTCGTGGTAGATCTTCGTTCGCAAATGCGCTGGCTCAAAGTAGTTGACCGAATCCAAATACGAGATGTACACTCGTCGTGCGTTACAGTTGGCTTCTTGCTCGTCGAATTCGTGCACGTACATGCCAAAGAGAAGCACCGAGACACCGTGAATCTCCTGGAACATACAGATACACTTGGACTTGAATCGATGCTCCGTCGTGTACTTGTGCGATTCTCGGTATCGTTGGTACATTTTGTCTCGTACCATCAATTGCTTTTCGATGTTCGAAACCACCCGCACAGTCAAGTGTTCGGCTGTCGGCACATCCTTGACAGTCTTGTTCGTCCATCTTGCTTCATCTTCCCGCTCTTCTTGCAAAGTCTTGTATATCCTTCGCTCCAAGAAGTCCGAAAGTTTGGTACGCATCAAGTCCTTCGCGCTGAACGCATGCTTGCCAACTACATACTTTTCAGGCTCCTTGATCCGATGATCCAGAAGACACTCGGGACACAAAAACTCGCTGCCTGGCGTCGACGAGATCGAATGCGACGACCCGGGAGCTCCTGGGGCACTCACCTTATTGTTCTCACTCTTGACAACTTGCGGCTTCTTCTCCGCGTCGATCTTTCCATTGAACAAAGCGCAAATCTGATGCACCCACCGATTACACTTGTCACACTGCACCCACGGCTCTTCATGCACTTCGTCGTTCTTCTTCTTCGCCAGCTCCGCCTTCCGAAACGTCTTGCCTTCACTCGTTCGCACACTGTCACCCAATACATTGAAACACTGCTGACAACAATGGTACTTGTTATCTGGCGCGGTGAAGTAATAGCAGTTGCGGCGAATGCGACTGTTACACTCGCCATTGCAGTAGATCACAGCTGGCTCAAACACCATTCGTTCAACACCACAGAGACGACAAGAGCTCTCCTTGGCACGCGCAGCAGCTTCTTCCTCATGTACTTCGGCCTCTAGCTTCCGCATTTCTGCATTGAAGTCGTTCAGCATGTCCTTGGCGAGATTGTACACATCCTGATCTTCGCTGTTGTACGTCTTGGCATTGTTGAACGTCAGGCGCACATCTTCAGCAAACTGGTCCATGTGCTTGTAGATACCAGCATCAAGCTTCTTCTTGATCGTACCGAGATCCATTGGGCGACGCACAATCTTGAAGTAATTTGGAATACTCAAAGCCACTGGATCCACCGGACTGCTAAACACCCAGCCGAACTTGTGCTCCATCATACCCTTGAGCATGCCTTCAAGGCGCTTCTTCAACGTGGCCGGCGGCATCGTCGCGTTGTAGTGCTTCACGAGCGAGTCAATGTGCTTCTTCAGATCATCGTTCGATAGCTCGTTGAGCATTGACGTTGGCACATCCGTTGGAGCGGCGGTCACCACAGGAGGCGATGGCACAGGCTGAATTGCTGCGACTTCGCTCGTGTTGACAGTCACGGCTGGCTCTGCCTTGACTCTAGGAGTACCGAGCTTCTTGTACTCTTGCATCATTGCATTCAGCTTCGAGTTGTTCATCGTGAGTTTCTTCGCAGGAGGCTGTGGGGCGGTTCCAGCGCTAGGAGCAGTGATAGCAAGCGCAGACGGCGCTGGTGTTGGCGACGACATTGGAACTGGTGCTGGTACTGGCGCTGGTGCTGGTGCATCACCACGCAAATCACTTGGCATCTCCAACGGCATAGCTCCCCCCATGCCCGCACCACCCACAGACGCTGGCATGTCCTCACCCAGGATATCGTCTGGTGATTGAGCACGCGTTTGCCCGATCAACTGTTGCTGGGATCTACGAAGATCCTCGTTAGCTTGCTGAAGCTGAGCTGTGAACGACGTTACTGGTACTTGCTGATTGTTCGCTACAGGAGGCGTTGGAGTTGGTCCTTGCAGATTCGATGGCATCTCCAGCGGCCGCATGTTCATCGGCTGTGAAGTTTGGACAGGAACTGGAGCAGGCGTAGGTGCTGGTGGCGGCACATTGGCTGGAGGTGGGATACCCGTCAGAGGCGCTGCGTTGATCCGAGCACTGATCACATGCTTGACAATACGGTGCTGGCTGCTGCATTTCTTGTACCGCTGGTTCAAGTCCTGGAGCATAGTGCGCTTAGCCTGGACCTGAGCATCGTACTGACTCTTCAAGTTTGGATCCTGGGTCGAGTTGGACATCTGCAACAGCTGACGAATCTCGTTCATGATCGCATTGACCTGACTTCGAACCTGCTCAGCGTAACCTTCCAGCTTCTTGCAGTTGAGATTCAGCTGCTCTAAGCTCACGCCACGAAGACGCGCTTGAATCTGCGCCAGTTGACGGTTCTCTTCCTCTGACAATCCTGGTACGAACCCAGTCGGGCGAGTAGGACTCGCCGAGGGGGCGGTTGCAGGCTGAGTCGAGGTCGACACTGGATTCTGCATGGTTCCATTCATCATCGATGTCGTCCCAGGAGTACCACCGAGCGTCGTTCCTGGCTGTGGTTGCTGCTGCTGAGGCATGGCTAGAGGCTGCTGAGTCATCATATTTCCTGGGAACTGAATCGGACCCGAGACGGAAGGCTGGGATGGCTGATTAGGCATCATTGGCTGAGCCACCGACGGCGGATGAGACATGCCCTGTGGTGCCTGAGCTGGATTCTGACCATTGCTCTGCTGAAGGCGCCGTTCAGTTGCCACTTGAATCTGCTGCAAGGCCCGATCTGCATCCATCATCAAAGCACCATTCTTCTCCTTGACTTCCACTGGGTAGCGCAATAACTGACACACGAGACACTTGGGATTCTCGCACTGCTGGAAATGCGAGAGAACGTACTTGGACGAGATACAATGCGGGTATGAACACGCTGTCGTCTCCTGACAGTTGCCCATGTGTTGCCACAAGCGCTTCATCTCGCCACAGTTCGGTGTTGCGGCACATGTCCCATCCGGAGCTTTACACCACATAGCGTGACGCAACAACAACAGACGCTGCTGCTGACGCTGGAGCACCCCCTTGGAGTTCACTGTCATACTCTCGCTTGTCGTCATCGACTGAAGCTTGTTGTGATACTCGCGCGTCTGCTTCTCTTCGAGTGCCGAAGTCACTTGTTGAGCTCGCGCTTTGAACTGGCGAAGGATCTGAGCCGACCGGTTCTGGTTCGTAGCCGCAATGGCCGCTGCCGCATTCTTCTGTGCCGTAGCATCCATCATTTGCTGAGGCGCTCCCATCATACTCATGTTGGGTGGCTGCACTGGATCCTGAAGCTCAAGAGGCATTGCAATCGCTTGTGACACATCCGGCTTCATCGGAGGCGGAGCTGGACTTGGGTCCTGCAACTCAGGTGGCATTTGCATCGGTTGCGCATTGATCGGCGGTGATGCCGTCGGTGCCACAGCATCCGCACCTGGAAATGGAATCGCCATTGGAGCTGGAGCTGGAGCAGTCATCTGAGCCGGCGCTGGTGCTGTATTCTGCTGCGTTGTCGAAAGACCAGAAGAGACTCCAGCAGAAGTTGGAGTGCGACCCCGCTGCTGAGCACTACGGACAATGTTCTTCAAACGCGTCTGGAGTGTACTCGTGTTTGCATACTCTTCCCGAGACGCCGATATCCGATAGCACTCTTCTTCAAGCCGTCGTGCCATCTCTGGCAACCGCTGCAGCCAGTTCGCTGGTGCATTCGCTCGCTGACTCTGGAGAACTCGCATGATATGATTCAGCATTTCCTTGCGGAGCGCTTGATCAGCAGGAGAATGCCACGGCTGCCGCGTTGCATTGGCAGCTGCACCCGCCGTCGTGGTCGCCGTGGTCGCAACACCTGGAGTAACAGTCGGACGCTGGGTGGCCGAGGACACTGCTGTAGTCGGCACTTGAAGCTGGTTAGGCGCTGTGCCTTGTGTGTGCTGACCGTTTGGCATTGTCATTTGTTGCCCTGCCATTTGCTGTCCTGCCATTTGCTGTCCTGCCATTTGCATCTGCGGCGTCATCTGCTGGGGCTGAAGACCGACACCAACACCACCGTTCTGCGCTTGCATATTGCGCTGCTGCTGCTGGAGGGCGGCTTGCTGCATACTGGCAAAGTATCGCTGTTGCTGAAGCATGCGCATGTACTGCTGCTGCTGCTGAGGAGACTGGAAGTACGTCTGGGACTCCATGTTCATCATCATCATGCCATTGGGTTGCTGTGGCTGCATCGTGTTCGCCCAATTCATCATGTTCATGTTCATGTTCATATCTGGCATGAACCCGTTCATGCCTGGGTTCATCGGCATGTTCACCGCACCGTTGAGATTCATATTCACGCCTCCCATTGGGTTCATATTCACACCGCCGAAGTTGTTGCCACCAAGCTCCACGTCTCCGAACGTCGTGTTCGAGCTCAAGTTTGGCACAGACGTCGAGACTCCACCCTGTCGAGCTGCCGTGTTGTTCATGCTGAGCGACGACACGTTCTCATTTGCCAGAGATGCTGGGAACGGAATGGCTTCCGTGGACGACACATTCACGGCCGACGTCGGAGCGACGGAGCTCGCTGTGAAGCCAGCGGACGACACGGCCATTCCAGTTGACATCCCGGTCGGGTTCGCGTTGTTGCTGTTCCGTGGGGAGTTCAATTCGTCCGGGAAATCGATCATACCAGTTGACGAGCCGGACGCACCAATGCTCGAATCCATCATCATCATACTGAAGTCCAGCCCCGTGGGGTTCATTAGATCGTTCGTGCCGCCGATTCCTGTCATCCCACCGCCGAGATTGAGTCCATTCATGTAGCGATTGTCGCCCGGCAGACCGAGATTGAAATCTCCGACAAATGATTGGGAATCCATGGCTATCTACAGACACCCGCAAATAAAACCGCACATCAGTATAAGGACGCAATCATGTGCTGTCGCCGTATATTCGACGAACAGTGCGGAAAGCACGTGTGGACACAACGTACCTTCGTAAATGATCCGCTCGGGCGTCTTCTGAGGAGCTACACAGGCGAAAAGCTCACGAGGACCACGTCGCCAAGACGATTCACGCGCTTGATCGCTTCGATATCCCTCGCCAACGCGTGTTCAGGCGCGTAGCGTCGTCGTCTATCGCGCGTCGCGAGTTGGCGCCCACCGAGTCCGAGTCTCACGCCTTCACTTGACCCTGTTCCCGCGCGCCACAGAGGTCGAGGGCGGGCTCAATCGACAGCGCGTAACGTGCTCTGTCTTGTGATCTCTCGCACGCGGCGTGTCGAGTGCGTGCGGTCCGTCAGGGGCCGATGCCGAGCGGACGTCGAGTGCGACTCGCGTGGGTATGTTGTGAGTGAGCGTGTGCGTTGATGAGGAGGAAGGTCGGCGGGGAAGGGAACAAAACGCGGAGGTTGCCCCTGTGGAACATACAAAAACCAAGTGTATCCCTTGGTGCAACCTACACGATGCGGTTTCCTTACGGTGCGCACTGGCCTGGTCCGACCCGAGAGACAGACAGTGCGCAGGTGGTGCGGGAATATTACCAGATAACTTCCCACCAGTGTACCACATCAACTACGAAAGTCGACGCTTCGAGAAGCAGACATAACGCAACTAGTCCGACGAGAGGGATTTATTTAAGAAAATAGACACAAGGATGGTATAAATTCCGCGTTTCAGTGGCTTAAGAAGGTTGCGTGAAGGTACCGTACGCGTGTTGACAGGTTTCCGGTCACTTGGCGAAGAGACACTGACCGGTCTGACTCACTTGACCCCTTCATCAACACGTGCAAGACGTCCTACTCACCGAGGAGGCTTGAACGGATGCTCTCGGCCGCCAAAACGCAATTGCCCGGACTCTTTCTTGCCTCCCAAGCCGCCTCCGAGTCGACGCGGCTTCCAGCCGGCCATCACCCGACTCCGTTCGTAATCGACTAGAAGGACGCGACCATCGAGTTCTTGACGATGCGCGTCTTGATAAGCGCGGAGACAGCTGCGTTCGCTCTTGAATTCGACGAATGCGTAGCCCTTGGACTGCTGGGTGACCACGTCGCGTACGAGACGAAGACGTTTGATGTGACCGTACGATGAAAAGAACCGCTCGAGAGTGGCTTCCGAGGTCGTATAGGCCAGGCGGCCGACAAACAGCGTCGCATATGGATCGCCCTGGATCTTGGGGTCCTTGAATGCGTCATAACGAGCTTCCATTGCCCGCACAAGCGCCTTGTCGTGCGGTGTCGTGTCTGTTCCATCGATCGAACCGATCTGGATCGGATCGTACTTGACGGCGTACCAGCATTGCCGCTTGTTCAGCGGCGCTGATCGCTCGGGGCTTGCTCGACGAGTCGCTCTTGGACTTCTACTTCGATTTCGCGAGCGACTACGCCGCCTTCTGCGCTCGTAGCTGCGACTTCGACTGCGCCGTCGGTCTCTTCCATCGTATCTCTCTGCCATCTCACTGGACACTTCCATATACAAAACCGGATACATTTGTTCTTAACGGAAATCTAACTGATACGAACACCTACACCCCCTGGATGGTATACCGTGGTTGAAGTTCCTGGCCGTCCGGGAACAAAGCTTGGGTGGGAATGACCTGCTGCGATTGACTCGCACTGCGCCATTGTAACTGTAAATGCCCTGTGATCTCTCGTTTGGACGGACTACGATACTCCACCACAATCCGGTGGAGTCTCTTGGCGACCAAGTTCACAGAGCCCTCGACGACCTGGGGAGCTCCTGGGACTGGCGTGTTGAGCACGTCGATGACTGGGTAGTTGTCGATGTACACAGCACCAAGCGGGTAGACTTGAAGTATTAAGGTGTATCGCTCAGTGTACTGAGGCTTGATGTACCCCCGCCATTGGATCCGAGGGTACGCACGCATTGTTTGGTTGGCACCCCAGTCGAAATCCATGACAGCGTCGACCCATTGAGCCGCATGAGTCAGCGCCACATGGCTGAATCGCGTGTTCTCGTAGTAATACCCGACCAGGCCATGTCCTGGGTTGGCTAACACCGTCCGGAGTTCGTATGTCCCAGGTGCCAGCAGCTGGTATTGGACGAGATACTGTCCGGTGTTCAAGTCGTTGACGTCGGCATATACTGTACCCGGACCTCGTAGAGTTACAGCGAGGTTGTTGCCGCCTACTTCCATCGGGTTCCGGTAGAAATCGCGCAAATCGACTTGAAACGAGTTGGGTTGACTGGCCTGAACTTGAGGACCAAGACCAGTACCAGAGGCCGTCGATGTTAACGCAGACGCGAGGTTTGGGAACACTCGCAGTGTTGCTGTCTTCTCAGCAAAAGGCCCATTAAACGTGCTCAGCATGACTCGGAACATGCCCGTGGCAAGCGCCGTGTAGTTAGTTTGAAGCTTTCCGTCGACAGCATTGCCGTGATTCACTGTGAAGATGATGCTCGGGTCTGCCACTTGACGGAGTTGGATGACAACGTTCGACACGGCAACGCGATCCTGGATCAGGTTTGAATACAGATCACGCAGCTCAACGACAAAGAAAGCGGGAATGCCAGCAGTGGCGGTGTAAAAGCCGTCCCCGATGATCGTTGAAGTCGTTCCGAGCGCTTGGTTGGGTTGAACCACGACAGTGAACGGACTTTGTTGGATGAAAAAAGGTCGTAGACGCTCCACCAGCGCGTCCACGCCACCATTGGTGCTTGCATCCACCCCAGCAGTTGGTGCAGCCACGACCATTGTGAAGCTACCACTTAGCTTTGCTGTGAACGTGATGGTGTACACGGCATTGCCCAGATCTTGTACCGTGGGAGTGATACTGACTGCATTCGCGAGTTGCGGAAAAATCACTACAATACTATCTCCACCTCCCAGGCGACGATTACCGTAGCGATCCCGAGCGGCGACTTGGAACGTGTACGCAATGCCCGCCGTGGCGCATATGGTGTTGGTGCCAAGCATCGTGGTGATTGGGAACTCAGGAGTGAACGACGGACCATTTGGCGGTCCAGGGTCGACGTGAACAGGTGGAACGTTGTTCACGAAGCTCCAGCCAGTGAAGAGGCGATCAGATGGAATGATTTCCTTGATTTGCGATAGACTGGACCAGGAGAGTCGAATGTTCGCAGTCGTGAGACTCTTTGGCTTGGAAAACTGGACTTCAATTGGCACGAGCTGGTTCGCAATCAGGTAAAACGTTCCGATGGCGTTAGAACGTGCTGCTACTGGCCACAACTCCGAGATAACTGCGGCTTCTTTCACGAATACGCGAGCGCCGCCGGTGACGTTGACGTGAAACGTGTACACTTCGCTGTATCGTGGCAAGATGTAACCTCGCCACTGGATACTGAACGTCTCCTTCTGGTCCGCGGACAGTGGGGATTGTACTCCAAAGTCTAAGTCGACGATAGAATCGACCCGATCCAGTACCAATGCACCCTGAAGCTCTGGATTCCCGTAATACGACCCGTTCAAGCCACCCGGGCGCATGAGCCGCTGCGCCAGCTCGTAGTCCTGGGCGATTCGCGGAGTAAACTCGAATCGATAATACCCGTTTTGTTGGTCGACGAAAATTGAGCTATCTGTGAGCGTGCTGTTCTTGAAGCTTGTTGCGAACTGGAACAAATTGCCACCCGTCTCCAAGACATTGCCGAAAGCATCTCGTGAAGCTATACTCGTCACGACAGTCGAGCCCGTATAATACCTGATCGGTGGAGTGGAAGGTGTGACCAGATCGATGGAGGTCGTCGTGTATGATGCTTGTGCGGGATACGTGTACATGGTGAACGGACTGCCAACGATCGCCACACCATCAACATTGACATAGATCGCATATTGACCCTTGCGTTCGAGTCGATACGACACCTCGAACTGCCCATTGCTGACATACTTGATCTGGAGCCCCGTATCCGCTGCTAGAACGTTCGTCGTCGCTGGTGATGGCCCTGTGAAGCGCACACTGATGACTTCCGTCCCTGCATTGAGCTTGTCATTGCCGTAATTGTCACGAATGAAGACTGTGAAGGTCGTGCGTTCGCCTGCGATTGACGAAACGAGCGCTGTGCCCCGAGCGAACGAGAATGAACCAAGAGCAGGGCCAGCGATGACGTCAATACTGAAAGGAGAGTCGCGAACTGGAGCAACGACGCCCCCACTCAGTAGACCGACGTTGAGTCTGGATCCACCGACCACCTGAGGCGTGTACGTGCACGTGTAAACACCGGAGAGTAGATCTACGCAGCTTCCAATGACCTGAGTGCCATTTGCAATGTGGTCCAGAGTGACTTTGAAGATGGCGCCACCTGTTTTCACGTCATTGTCGTTAAGATCGCGCGCTTGAACCTGGAAAGTCGACTGGATAAACGTCGTTGCGGCACTGAGACCCGCACCAGATGCGACACTCGTTGGCCCAGCTGGTACATTCTGAACGACACTGACGGAATATGGAGAATTGTGGATGTGGACGTCGTTTTGCTTGATGTGGACGAGGTACGTGCCGACTTTGCGGGGCGTGTACGTGAAGGTATACGTGCCGTCTCCGTTATCAACGACAGTACCGAGGTCGATGATGCCTGAAAGTGTCGTGTGGAACGCGCGCAACGTCAACCGGACGTTGGAGGACGCTGCATAAATGCGGTTGTTGTTGAGATCTCGCGTCTCAAGCCCGACAGTCGTCGCAACACCCGAGATACGATTCGCCACCAACCCACTTCCTGAGAGCACTGACCGGGCTGGATGCATTTGATTGGGTGTGACCGTCACCTGAAACGGGCTCCCAGTGATCTTGACGCCGTTGATTTGCACATCCAAAGCGTGAATACCACTGAAAAACGGGATGCACCTGACCGAAAACAGGCGAGTTACTCCTTGCCAGGAAACACTACACGCCACCGTCTTGCTACCCATGCCTCCGAGGCTCTGATCAGTCACTAGTGTAAGCTGTGCGTCGTATCTATCCACGGTGGGGTCGAACGCCGCCCTTGGATTCCCATACTGGTCGACAGGTAAGAGTTTCAATCGAAGAGGTGTTCCTGCGACGGTCTGAAAAGTGCCTTGCAGGTAAGTTGCAGTCGGGCTCGCTGAAAGTTCAGGTAGGATTGGGATCTTGATGAACGGACTGCCTTGAATGTGCTGAGCTGTGTACAACTGGGAAGCTGGGATCACTTCTTTGGTTAACGATGCCGTGCTCCACTGTACGGAGATACGAGCAATCCCCGCCAAGTCGCGATACTCGATGATGATCGGGTATAGGATCGTGCTGTCGAGGTAAATGGTGGCTTGAACAGCAACGCCTCCATCGCTTTCCAGGCTCCAACGATCAATTAGCAGTAAATCACCGATCCACAGTCGCACGTGGTCATCGCAATCAACGAATAACGTCGTATCTGCAGTCATCTTGGGCTTCAAGCGGCCACTCCAGCGTACACTCACATAGTCAGTGGCCCCGGGAAACAGCGGACCATTATCCCACAAGAAGTTAATCTGACGATCGATACGAGAGACAGCAGGCGAGCCACTAAGCCAAGCATCCGCGAAATAATCGCCCTGCAGTCCATTCGGATATAGCAAGTAGACTGCGACGGTGTACTCTCCAGCTAGGCTGCGTTGCCATGAGCATGTGTACAGGCCATTCGTATTATCCACAACCTGTCCGAGCATCTTGGGACGATAGCGAGTGGACATCAAGGCATCCGCCAGATCTGCCTCTCGTTCATCCGCCACGTACGACTCCATTAGAAACAGGTCACTGCCTGTGGTTTTGAGAGCACCATTGCCAAGCACGGCTTGGATCTGGAACTTGAGTGGATCGCCAGCATATCCGCCTTTTTGGAGTGTTGTACCACTAGTAGGTACGATATACGAGAGCTTTGCATCTGTCAAAGGGAGATCGTCGTCGAGGATCGTAACGAACGCTTCTCGCTGGCTTCCAAGACTGCTCCCATCAGTCGGAGAACGCAAAATGACTCGAAAGGTTTCGTCACCCTCAACTTTGTGGTCGTCGTGAATGGTCAATAGAAACGACAGTTCCACAACGCCGTCGGCGAATTGCAACAGCTGCGAGGATGTGTAAAACGCTGTTGGGGAGACATCTTCGGCGCTGGTGGTGATATGTTGGAGTTCGTACGCGACTGTGGCGCTGCCCATACCGCCACCACTGCGCCTCACAGTGAGCATGATCGTCTGTGCGGTCTCTGGAACGGCATAAATCGGCGACGTGAACGAAAACACGCCAGGATGGCCGCAAACACGGTGGCTGACCGTGGTAGTTTCACATACCCAAGTCGCATCAGAGCGTGTCCCTTGAACGCAGCGCTGGCTGTTCTCATTGAGATATTTGACCGGAGATTTGAGAAGCGAAAATGCCTCTGCCTCGTCGAAAACCCGCGGATCCTGGCTTCCATACGAGAACTTGAACGAAAACTCGCGAGAAAGTTCGTCAGTTGGCAGTGCTGTGTCTACGAGGCGTGCCCCGCTCCGCCGAATCGAATTGAGGATCAGATCAGCGCACTCGAGGCACTGAGTCGCGTCACAAACGAGGCAGCGCGGGTCGTACTTCTTACAAGAAGCTGTCATCTATGTGTAAGTAGGCGATCACGACCTTCTTCAGGTGTGAAGAGTGACGTACCGCAGGTTTGAGTGGTCGGGTCGACATAGAAGCCCTCGATGCAGCTCAGACACTGTGTACTCGTGCAACTCGTGCATTTCGTGTCAAAGGCACAGTACACTTGCGAGCAATCGTCGCCTCGGCGATTCAGTGCGCACGTGCACTTGCCCGTTTCATAGTCACAGACTCCTGCACGCGAGCAATCGTTGGGGCAACTCTCTTTTCCGAGTCAAACACGAGGGTGAGAATAAAAACGAATCGACCACGAGAACAAACGTACTTTTTGGATAGCAGAGACGGCCTTTCATGAAGTACGAGGGCTTGCACTGAGTACAATCCACGCCCGTGTAGCCTTGATTACACACACAGAGGCCACTACGCCGGTCACAATACCCATAGTCGCAACTGTGGCAGTAGTATTCCTCGTCATTGATCGGTCCGACCATCCCCGGACAGTTTTCTGCGTAGCAATCCAGGTAAACCAGTTACCAAATCCCACGCATACAGTGCGGCCTACGTTTTGGTGCTCCATAGAGGTAGATCCGGGGCGTATCCGGCGAGAATGGTGAGCCTTCGTTGACACGTTCCGGGTCCGGATTCGCTGGATCGCCGTAATAGCCCACCTGACCGCGCACATAAGGCTCAAAGACCGCTGGAGTCGGCGCAAGGGGATCGCTAATGGACGAGAGAATGCGGTAGGCGTCGCATACACACAGCAACCACGCACACCCAGTGAGAAACGAAGGTCTCATGATACGTTTGGATCTGCTCTGCCGTGTCCTTTCGAGATCTTGCGTCGAAAGTGTATCATTGGTCAAAAGTGAACATTATGGACCAATCGGTGACTAGGTTTGCGAACTTAGCTCGGTTCGAACGCGAATTTAGCTAGCCAATCCGTGGATCGTGCGCGAAAGTCGCTCAGCATGTTGATTGCGAGGGTGTACAAGTCTTGGTCTTGGTCGTTATACGCTATGGCGTTGCTGAACGTGAGACGAACGTCGTTGGCGAACTCATCCACGAACTTGTAGACCCCCGAATTGAGTTTTAAGGAGATCGTGCCCAGGTTCATGGGATGACGGATGACGTAAAGTAATCCAGGATAGCCAAGGCGACAGGGTCTACTGGAGCACTGAACACCCAGCCAGACTTGGTCTCCATCATACCTTTGAGGATATCTGCAAGACGCTGTTTTATTGACGCAGTGATCACAACACGGTCGGAATTCTTGGTATCTTCGATCGATTCGCCTTCGAACGTGGATAACGGCGTATCACTAGGTCCTTCATTCGCAAAAGACGCCTCACGAACGGGTAAATCCCCAGGGACGTTTGAAGTCAGCGACATCTGGGGTGCACACAGCAGTTGCTGTAAAGGAGGGAAATCGTCGAATGAGTCATGAACCTGGGTACAGTCGGAAACGCGAATCTTGAGATCCCAATAACGCAAACTTTAAAAACCACATATATCCGTTTAGAAACGATCAGAATCTCTGTGCATCATCTGTGATGACCATTAAAACGTGGTTGCCTTAATGCGAGAACAGATAACGTGGTGGAGGACCCGACGCTGGCTGGTGCTCTTCTGGAGCCGCTCCGTGATGCGCCGGAGCATGGCATTCTTACGTTGAAGCAGATCGCGATACTGTTTCTTCAAATCTGGATGATGAGTCGAGTTGCACAGCTGTGTGAGCTGTCGAACCTCAGCCATCATCGCTTTGGCCTGATTTCCGAGTTGTTCAGCGTGGCCTTCGAGCTGCTTTGAGTTGAGATACAACGTTTTCAAGTTGATACCACGGAGGCGTACTTGGATCTGCTCGAGCTGGTGAGTTTCGTCCCTCGTCAACTCTGGGACAGTCGCTGCAAAGCGATGTTGCCATTCGGTCGCGAGTTGAATCTGTCTCAAGGCTCGATCCGCATTCATCACCAATGAGCCGTCTTTCTCCTTGACTTCCACAGCATACTGCAGCAATTGGCACACGACACACTTGGAGTTCTCACACTGCTGGAAATGTGAGAGAACGTACCTGGATGAGACACAATGCGAGTACGAGCATGTTGGTTTCTGGCAAGCACTCATGTGTTCCCACAAGCGCTTCGTCTCTCCACAGTTTGGCGYCGCCACACACGTTTCATCCGGAGCTGTGCACCACATAGCATGACGCAACAGCAACAAACGCTGCTGCTGACGCTCAAGCACGGCCATCGAGTTCTCGAGCATTCGTTCACTCGACATCATCAACTGGAGCTTGCTATGATACTCGCGTGTCTGTTGCTCGTCCAGGGCTGATGACACACGTTGTGCTCGCTCTTTGAATATACGAAGCATATAAGCTGAGCGGCTTGTACCCACCTTCCTCTGCGTCGTGGCTTGAGATATCCCCACCGACCTGGGTTCACAAGGCACTGCAGTCGCTTGTGGTACCACTCGTTCTTCCGAAGGTGGCTCTGGATCCGGAACTTGTAGCTCTAGCGGCATTTGAAGCGGCTGCAAATCTCCTGGCGGTGGTACTGGCGACTCACCGTTGTCGCTGTAGTCGTCAATAATGCAGAGCTCGTGGAGCATCGTCGACTCATCAGTAGACTCAACCTTCGACTTCRTCACTGGACTTGACGCATTGGGTTCTTCTTCCATCGCTTTGATGTGAACTCCTGAGTGTGTTGGACTGAGGAAAAGACAGAATGAAGCTAGAGAAGAGCAGCGTAGGATTCATATCTCATCAAACTATGGTCTCTTGACCTGGGTACACTTCGAGCTTGAAGCGCACTTAGTCGTCATAGCGCACTTAGCGAATCGCCACTTGCGGAAACGATGCGACCAAGTTGAAGCAACACTTGATGGCGTCCAGACGCAACGTGGAGGCAGCGGAGGGCGATGCGCGTGGTCTATCGAACGAGTATGTGCGCCTTGCGGCGGAACTGCGCGATTGCATGGCCTTCCAGCCGAAAAAGTGGCGCAAAGTGCTGGAGCAGAGTACGTCTGTACTACACGCAAGAGAGCATATTGAAGGGCGGAAGGCGGCGATTGGATGTGACACGGTGGACGCAAAGGCGAATAGACAGGAGAAAAGCGTGCGAGCAGTGGCGGCCAAGGAGAAAACTGGTCGGAACACACAAAGAAGGCGGATTGAGAGCAGTCGGATGACCACTCGAAGTGAACATGAAGAGGTTGACGACCACCCGAGGCTCCCACGCATCAGTGGAGGCCATTCAACGACGCTCTCGCTAGCAAAATACCTCGATCAGCCAGAGATGGTGGAGGGATTGCTGCGAGAAATGGCCGATATGGGTGACGAGGTGGAAAACGAAGCACTGGAAGAGGTCGCAGGAGACTTGGATGAGCAAACAGAGACCACAGAAGACGATCTATCGATCGAGACCGCGCTGCGTCAGGCGAAAGAGCCACCTCGCTCTGTGTTGCCAATTCTCTCGACGGTCTCTCCTCGCACTCGAGATGGGCTTGCGCGTCTTCCTCCTCCGAATACAGAAGAGCTACGTCGCATTCAAGAGCTAGAGCGTCTTGCGGAGCAGGGAAGCAGTCGTCACGCGCTGTATACAGAGCTCAAGCGAGTTACAGGTAATAACCATCGGGTATCGAGTCGAAGAGGACGACAGCGAAGGATTGCACCACCTGTCCTCGTGCCAAAGCAGGACACTCGGACGAAAACAATGAAGGCAACGTCTCCGACTAGCTCTAAACCTCGTAATGCAAGTAAGCGTCAGCGCGAAGAGCAGATCGGTATGGCACTAGAAGACCGGAACGCTCTGTTGTTGTCTCTTCCCGTCTCAGCAACTTTAAACGCGGTCCCAACGTTTTCCACTCCTCCGATTCTACCCACAGCAGTGCGCCAACAACTTCGAGCTGATCACCATCGTCTCGTGAATCAACAACACGTCGCTGAGAAGCACGAGCGCGCCGCCAAAGTTCGTGTGGAGCAAACACTGTCAGAGATCAAACAGTTCATCCCGCTTGAGGTGATTTACGCGTTCGGAAAAGGCGAGTTTGCGTCACCCGCTCAGCAACGTGCGACTCAAGTGCTTTTCCGCGTCGGTGCGCGCTTGAAGAACAATCTCGTCGTGCAGGCTATGCTTCAGTGGAAGCAAGTTGTCACGTCGATTAAACATGAGCTGATAGTACGTGCCGCGCTGATGTTACAGCTGTCTCTTATACACATCTAGATGTGTATAAGAGACAGTTACAGTGCTGGTGGCGCCAAGTGCTTGCCAAACGGGTGCTTGTCAGTCGAAGGCGCATTCGCCGAGAGCTGGAACGTCGTCAGAAGGAATTACTGAGGCTGCTCGCGAATCGTGAGGACAAAGCGGCGAGTACGATAACACGCACCATTCGAAGGTATGCAGCAATTGTCAAAGTGGATCGTCTTCGTCGAGAGGACGCAGCGGCACGGCGCCTACAACGCTTCTGGAGACAGCAACTAGCGCATTGGATGGCCATCCGGAATCTGCTTCGAAAGAAGAAGCGCAATGCCGCCGCTGTTATGATTCAAACGCAATGGCGTGGATGTCTAGCACGAAAGAAGCGACGACTGCTCCAAAAGATCAAGACTGTGGGGACGATTCTGCAGAACAAGGAAATACAACGACAAAAGCATTTTGTCGAGCGCAAAAGACATGGAGCTGCGATTGCCATCCAAAGTGCGTTTCGATTATGGTCTCAACGTCGAATCGACGCGCTCCGTCGAAGACGAGCACAGTTCGATCGGGAAAAGACCAAGATTGTGTACGTTCAGGCGTTCTACCGAGGTCAAAAGGCGCGTCGATTCACGAGAAAGCACCGCACAGAGGTTCCACGTGCTGTTTTGGTGATTCAGCGCGCGTGGCGGTGCTACAAAGCTCGAATCAAGTTCAATGAGGCCAGGTTACGACGTCAAGCAGACCGACAAGCACTGCTCGAGAGCTCCAAGGCGAGTCGGAAGGGCTTCAAGGCACGTGTAATCCCACAAATCGGCAAGAAGGCTCCATGGGGTACTCTGCTGCAAAGTCGTGGGAACAAGAACGTGGAGAAAGGGCCAAGTCCTCGCGAAGTGGCTGCTG
This sequence comes from Lagenidium giganteum, assembly GCA_002286825.1. Taxonomy (NCBI): domain Eukaryota; phylum Oomycota; class Peronosporomycetes; order Pythiales; family Pythiaceae; genus Lagenidium; species Lagenidium giganteum. Next base: position 106,621 of record NSDO01002761.1, read on the forward strand.
CAACGAAGATGCAGGCGATTTGGCGAGGGAGGAAGCTGCGGCAGCGGGTCAAACACGATCAAGCTCGCGAGCGAGAGCAAGTGAGACGCGCGGTCAGGCGAAAGCTGAATAGAGCGGCTGTATGTATCCAGCGACACGTTCGCGGGATCCAAGGACGCGCTCGAGTCTGGGATACGGTCGTCCATCGAAGTGCAGCTCGGATCCAAGGGGTTTGGAGGGGTTTCAGGACACGAAGAGACCTCATTCGCATGCGTCGAGCACTAAAGGCAATCGAGAGGATGCAGAAGCAGTGGCGGCTGAGGCGTCAACAGAACTTGCAAGCTCAGCGCACACGTGCTGCTCGACAGATACAACGAGCTGCCCGTCGCATGCTGGCCCGCAAATGGCTCTATACAGCAGTGCGACGACAACAGTACCTGGCGGAAGAGCAGGCCATGGGCAAGGCGTTGATGCAGTTCACCCGAAAGCGAATCAAGGACGATCTGCTGCTGCAAAGCTTTGTGTTTCCCACACTTCACTTGGACATCAAGAAGGATGACGCGCTTCTAGAAACCAAGACCCAAGACGTTGATCTCAAGTCGGTGCAGCGTCCTCTCTACAAGTTCGATAGCGGAAGRCACATATGGAAGCGCCGTGGCTGTGACGGTGTGTGGCATGAGCTCTACCGAGACATCACTGGGAAYTCGTTTGAGATCGACAATTCGAGATTCGCACGCTTCCTCAAGGCCCTTCCAAACAATTTCATCAATCAAAAGTCGTTCCCCACACAGAATATCGACTTAATCTTTGCCAAAATGAAGGAACCGAGGGCTCGAACTATCGTTTTCGCTCGCTTCAACAAGGCTATGGTCGTGGTGTGGCAAGAAAAGTTCGTACCAAGCGATGGGAAGAAGAAATCGCCCAACAAGCCAACTGCGCCGGATCAAGACGGACTGATAACCATTGACAAGCAGCAACAACATGAGTTGTGCCTTCGATTCATGCACGACTTCGTGCTCCCGTCCACACTCCAGAATGGTAAGTATCGAAAGATGCTTGAGCGATTGGTGAACGAGCGACTGGAGTGGGCTGTGAATGTCTTGCGACGATTCTCCAACCGAATCACCGGCAAAGAGCGACATATCCAGTTTCTGGTCGTCTACCGTCAACATCAACTGGAGAAACAACGAGCTCGCGCAGCGACCACACTCCAGCGCCATTATCGTCGCTATCAGCACCGCGCCAAGCTCAAAAGCCTGCTTGCTGGCCTCTTCATCGAGTTCATCGACTACAAAGGACGCTCTGTGCGCTTCCGGAACATTGGCACACAGCGAGAGATCACGAGACGACCCATGTTTCTGCAGGGTGTTCGATGTCAGAAGATCATCCCGCTCCCGTTCCCAGGCGAAGAGTTCAGTGCGTTCTGTGAGCGACACGAAAGCCCCGAGGCGGTACCCAAGCGAGCACCAGCTCGTGTGTACTGCCTAGAATGCGAAGATGCGATGTGTTCGTCTTGCTTTGCTCGCGACCATGACAAGCGAGAGACCTTCCAAGCCCATCAGCGACGCGAAATCGAAGTCTGCAGTCACTGTGGCACCGAGACAGCGACTTGGGAATGTCTAGAGTGCGGTAACGGTAAAGTTCCGTTCTGTGACGTATGTTTCCCGTTTGTTCACGCCGCAATGGAGAAAGATGGCGTCAAGGTAAGTCATCGATCGTCACCATTGGTGGTCATGTGCATCGAGTGCGACGCCAAGGTTGCTCAGTGGCAGTGTGATGTGTGTGATGATGTGTATTGCAAGCGGTGCTTGACGAGACTGCATGGAAAAGGCGAGCGGCAATCGCATGCTTGTCATCGTCTGAGCTACTTCTCCGTTTTGAGACAGCAAGCTCAGGAGCGCCGTACCATCGAAGCGCAAAACGTCCACGACCAGAAGCGCCGCGAGCGCGAAGCACGTCGTGCAGAAGAAGAGAAAGAACGGCTTCGTCGTGAGCGCTGTGCTACGATGATCCAGGCCATGATCCGTTCGTTTCTTGCACGCCAACGTGGGAAGGCATACATGAAGCTGGTGCGCCAGACGAACGCTGCAAAGGCCCAGCGACTCAAAGACGAACGCATTCGGTCCTCATGGGGCTATCGTATCAAGAACGTCGTCGGTCTCGCACCAGCACTGAAATCCGATACACAGCAAGAGATCCTGGCCCGACGACAGAAGTTCGATAACATCAAGAGCACGCTGTTTTTCTTCAAGCGACGAGATTCGACCACCGGAAAAGATACGAACCCGAAGAAAGCCAAGCGCTGGACGAAGCGTGCTCGCTTGCTCGTGGAGAAAGCCGCCAAGTCGTGGTGTATCAGTGGTGTGCAAGTCAAGATCCTTCGCGGTGAGTGGAAAAACGCGGTTGGTAGCATCTTGTCGACACAAAACCTCTTCACGACGGGTTTTGTCGTCGTCTTCATCCCACTGGCAAATCGCGCGGTTGTTGTGAACTGGGAGCATCTTGTGGCGTATGACGAGGATGAGATCTTGCGCCAGCCGTACGTGCCTCCGACTCGCCGACTCAGTGATGCCGCCCATGAGTTCCATGGAAAGTTATCCCAAGTGATTGAAACAGCAGCGCGGAGAGCGCGACTGATGTACCTGCAGACCATCGAATTCCATGATATCGTACAGTACGCTTGGGTTGTGGAGTACAACAAAGCGGCGCAGCAAGCAGAGTACTGGAACGTCGTGCTCAATCGGCGAACGTTTGATGCTCCCAAGGCGATGATGGCGATCGAGCGCATGGAACCAGAAGAGCGCGACCGACTTGACAGGCGCGTGGCCATCGCCAAGAGCAAGCTGCAGCAGCTATTGAACCCATTCCACCCGATGGGCAAAGTCAAATTGGCCACACGGCGGAATGCGGTCGTCCCAATCAGTCGCTCGCTGTACAATCAACCGGATCCGCAGATCGAACGGCTTCGAATGGAGGCGGAGGCGATGCAGTGCGCACGGTTCTGGCAAGATACGGTTCTTCCCGATACGCAATTTGGAAGTCGACATGTTAATCGCTTCCTTAATGCGTGTTCAACTGCACCGCATTCGACCAAGCACGTGTGGCTGATGATGCGGTTTTTCCAATGGCTCGATCTCCACGACAGTGACGCCTTTGCGAATGGTGCGAAAGCGTTTTTCCGCAAAGCAGACGACTCCCAGTTGTATATTGTCGACGAGATGGTGGAAATGCTCGAGAAGAACGAGCTGAAAGAGGCCAACGAGACGTTCGCTCGACTTATCAAACTCAAGGAAGAGACGTTGCAGCTACTTGTAGCCAACGCCGCGCAGAAAGTGGCAGAGCAAGAGGACGTCAAGGCCTAAGTTACAGATATCGGATCTCTTTACGCGTAGAATTACTCAATGTCGTGGTATCCCTCTAAATGCTGAAGTTGTTGAACCGCTGGTGGTGGTACCGGCTGGTCTTGGGCTTTGCTCCGTCGAATAGCGTCAAGCAACGTCGCTTCTCCCGTGTTTCCAGTGCTTTCTTCTTCTACTTGCTCGTCATCTGCCTCTGCGTCGCTGTGCGCTACGATTGCTTGCGCGAGTAAGCGAATGGACTCATCGTCGGGTGTGTCCGTTGTGGCGTCTCGTGACTTCCACCAAGCAACAGCACGCTCAGGGACTTCGTACTTCACGGCCGCCACGATGATGCACGCGACGACACCCAGAAGCGTAAAGGCGAGGATGAAATGAGCTGTGAGCACAAAAATTAGAACAAGGCGAAGGATGGAAAGATACCGAATGGCACTCACAGGTGTAATGTGTCGGAGCTGCGCTCGTCCATGGAACAAGAGGTGTTAAACGCAGTT
>NSDO01002761.1:167835-186366 GCA_002286825.1 Lagenidium giganteum
AAGGCTCCTCCTTTCCATTTTTGCCATTTTCACTTTTTACGTTTGTCCTCTTTGTTTGTGTGATGGCCTCGGACGAGGCACGGGCGATGGAGGCCCTCATGGGCTTCTSCTCCTTCGGAGGTCCACGCAAGCACCGTCGTGGACCACTCCAAGCTCTCAAGAAGGGATCCGAGTCACGTGAGTTGGCCCATGTGATGCCTGGGACTGCCCCCGACACCGCCCAATTCCCGTCGGATAGAGTGTGTTCTGGCCCACATGGCGTCGTTTTCCTCATCAAGTCAACAGATCAGGCGCCAATTAACCTAGGAGACAACCTCCCATGTGTCTCAGAGGCTCAGACGACGCAGGCAACGTCACAGGACCACGACACAGCGTCGCCATCCAGTCCATTGCCCGTCATGGAGCTCCTGGAAGAGCTCCACAATGTCAAAACAAGGTATGTTTGAAGTAAAAGTCGTGAGGCAACGGATACTTACGTCCATCCTAGGTTTGATGACGTCGAGAGTTCGTTGTTTGTGCGCACACGAGGCCGCGTGAATCCTTATGAGCCACTGGGAAGGCACCATTTTATCAATCGAGCGGCGATGAAGATGGCCAACCTCGATTTCGTGTTTGGATGGACGCGAGAGGCACAGAAGCCCTTGGTTTTCGCCGATTTGTGTGGAGGACCAGGTGGGTTTTCGGAATATTTGTTGTGGCGGATGCAACAAACCAGACAACCGCGCAGCGACCGAAGCGAGGTATCTGCTTTTGCCGTCGGATTCGGGATTTCCTTGCGTGGCACGGAGACTTGTGACTGGGATCTACCGCAGTCCGTCCTCTACGGCAATGACTTCCATATTTGTGACGGAGCGGACGGCACGGGAGATCTGTATTCGATTGAAAACATTCACAGCTTTCGAGACGACGTGCATGCGCGATATCCTGAAGGTGTTGATCTTGTTGTTGCGGATGGAGGCTTTACAGATGCGCGGAACCAGCACGATCAGGTGCGTGCGCCCAATCGTATCTTGGTCTATTGCTTAACTGACTTGATGCAGGAGTTGATGATGGCACGACTGGTCTTGGCGGAAGTCACAGCTATGCTTTCCGTCATTCGAACGGGCGGATCCTTCGTGTGCAAGACGTTTGAGCTGACAACACCGCCAATGCTGCAGCTCCTGTGGATTCTCCATCAATGTTTCRAAGAGATCACAATCGTCAAACCGATCGTACGTAGAATGTGGCAAACCAATTGGCTTGGCTCACTGACGGCATGTGGGAGCGTTCTTAGGCAAGTCGTCCGGCAAGCTCTGAGCGGTATCTGACGGCAAGAAACTTCGAATTGAAGGCTAGAACTGATGTCCTTCGCAATCTTGAACAATGGCTTGTTGCCTTCGCTGAAGGCAGCAAACTTGAGCCCCCCGGTGACTGGCGGCAAGACAGAATCTTCCTCGACTTCGTGTCAGAAATCACCAATCTGTACGTATGTTCCTCCTCGTTGACAACGCTGTAGTTATTGACGCTATCTGAATCGACAGAATGGCTCGCTCCCAGATCCAAGCTTGTACAAATATACTAGAGGCCATCACCAAGCCAGCCAAACGGTACGTTGCCCAGTCAGCTTGACCGTGTGAGCTCTTGTGACACCATCATGGAGTTTACAGGAAACGAGACATCACGCCTGTGGACCCGCAGGCGTATTATCACTGCTGGAAACTTGGCGAGTAGAGCGGCCCTTCTTGTATTCACGAAGAATCTCGTGAAAGACGTCATTGGCGCCGTCAAACGAATATACGCCGACGCAGCTGACACGGACATTTTTCTTTAGAACCCGACCAATCTTCCTCCTAGAAAGCAACATCGTACATTGCCTCGTGAGTGCTGACCCGTGGTTTAATGGTAACAATCGATCGCACACCTCGTAAGTGAGCAAATGACAGGAATGTCTTGTTTAAGCGCGAGTTGAAGGATTTCACCGAATGTTTCATCCAGTAGTTGGCACGCTTCCACGTCCGTGCCCACGATAATCAGACAGATCTTCCGAGAGATGACCCCACGTCGTACTTCGTGGAGGCCAAGCACCAATCGTCGTGAACGCTTGTCTTGAAGGGGGTTCTGGATGTGAGCTCGCTCCTACAAGGGCGACACAAACACGTCAGTACAACTGACAGCGTCTTAAAAGGCCTAAACACGCGTACCTGAAGCGAAGATAGACGTTGCAAGAGCGAGATGATTAGGCTGCTCATGTCCTCTGTCTGCGTCGATTGGAGTTGCCCAAACGCAGTGTTGCTCTTGACCATACGCGGCGTGTCCTGCTGACCTGAGACCGAGCCGAGCTCTGGTTTTACAATCAAGTCCTTGCCCCCATATCGAATTGGTTCCAGTTTCTCTTGCGCCAACATGGCATACTCTGGATCGATAAAGTGGATCACGACGTCGCCAGTACGTTGCGACAGTTCCACATCTTGCACACCTTCTAACTTAGTGAAGAAAGCTCGGACTTCGTCACGCACGTCTTCAAATTCGTCTTCATCGACAACTTCATCAGGCTCAACCATGCCATGAACGTGCAGGGTATTGTTCGGTATCGGCAACCACGAGCATGTAACGACGCGATTGCCGAATGTCTTGCCATTATAGGCAGCGAAAGCAGCTTGGGCAGCTTGAAATGCCTCGTAGTGTACAACAACGCTTCCAACAGGAAGACCAGAACACACTGCTTGATCGTCAGGCTCACGGATGACGATGAAACTCTCCAACCGACCAAATCTTGCAAAGTCACTCGTCAGTTCTTCCACGAGCTCTTCGTATTCATCCTCCTCCTCGACTTCACCGGGATCCACCAAATCTCGAACTACAAGTCGTGTATCCGGAGCAAGAGGTACGTTGTGCTGCTGCCGTCTTGCTAGCACAGCACTCTTGATTTTACTCTTGCGCTTCCTCTTCTGCTTCGACTCCACCGGTTCGTTGTGGCTCACCGTCGGCGTCACGGTCTTCGTGGGCGAATCATCAACACCATGTAACGATGGTATAGCCACAGCATGCTCCGCAATGAGCGCCTTACCTCCGTATACGTGTCCATGCTTCGCCTTGACAACCTCGTCGGCTTGCTCTTCGCTCTCGAATGCCATCACGAGCTCACCAGTCGAACGATCGAGATCAAATGCCATAAACGGCCCAAAGCGCTCGAATTCCGACCGTAGATCTTCCACCACATCACCGTACTCATCAGAGTCATCTAACTCGTCGGGTGTCACGAGGTTCCGCACAATAACGCGCTTGACAGTATCCAGTGCCTCGGGATCTGGTGTCTTTGTGGGCTTTTTCCTCCGTCTCCGTCGTGGTTTGTGCCTCTCCTCCTGCTCCACACGACCACGCACAGCCAGCGACTGTTCCACGTAGTCTACCAGTGCATTCGACGCGTGCCGTGGCTTGTGCCGACTCTTGATACGCGCGACATCCGCATCGCCAGTCTCCATTTCCAGTCGCATCAACTCTCCGAGCCGACAATAGCCGCACTTAGCATGATGTGCTCAGCAATAACGTACTTAGTGGAATCAGGACCATCACTCTGAAACTTTCCGTGCGGTTGAAGTCGCTGGGGAAACGGAAGGGCAAGATGACGCGCACGGGACGTGAACTCACGTTATTCGGCATCTACGGCGAGCCCAAAGGCCTCAAGACGACCAAGCCGACAAAGGAGAAGCCGCGCTGTCGACCCATACGTCCCATAACCGCTAATACCAAGTTCTCACCGAGACACCCGTTGAGCAAGTCGGAGGAAGAGAGCAAACAAGTATCCGAACAAACAACAGCACAAGAGGAAGCAGCGGCAGAGACCGAGGAAACTGTTGAGAAGTGCCAGAGAGATGAGGAGGATATATGCGTGGAAGCGCCAGTTGTGAGGTACGAAGAGAGGCAGTCCGGTGGGCTTCTGGTATGCTCAGCTTTCTTTCTGTTAGAGATCTTCCGGTTGAGCAGGTTGAAGCAGTACGAGCGGAGACTAGTGCTACTGGTCGGGCGGCACGATCACCTGTGCGTCGATATGTACCTACTGACCAGCAATCTCCGTCCACTGTCGTTTCCGTGTATGGCGACGGCTTTATCGAGGTTTTACCACACGAGAGCTCTCTGAACCATCTCACGGGTCCCTTCTCGATCAAAATGAGGATCTTCAAGGCCGCAGATGAACTGAACGATCTTGCACAAGTGTATGTGAGGCCAATATAATTCCGAACCGCTACACTGTCATAGGCTGACATTGTCTTGTGGCTGACTAGACAATCGGAGGAATCTCGTCACCAGCACCCCGAGCTGAATGATGACGGCACATTCGTTAGGTGGAGTTGCTGCGGYAGTTGCGACCCGAACGTGTACGGCTGCCCAGTCGCATCAAGCGCAGAGAGTGGAAATATGCCAATCGAAGAGACTTTGAGTACGTGGCACTGTCCGATTCCACTCAATACGCGAAAAATTGATTTCTTGGCACGTCAGGGTTATTTCCACCGCGGCTRCTTGCAGTGAAGCAAGCCAAGCCAGATACCGATGACACACTTTCTTTTATTATATTCGACCGTGGCGTGCCAAATCAAACGGCGACGCAAAATCTGCCGACTGCGCATGCTGGTTGTCGAGTCTGGTGGAGAGGTTACGAATGCTGGGCGAATCGATATGACGTTCCGTCGAATCAGTGGCTCGATTTTGCCATCGTGTTCGATGGACGGTATTTGAGATTGTACATTGACGAGGAACTTGCCGATTCAGCTACGATCTCACGACATAGACAAGCTCCGACGCGAGATCAGCAGCAGACAGCTGGTAGAGGATTCGGTCTGGTGGGTTCCACAAACTCAATATGGCTCGGTGGGTTCCCGCGCTATTCCGTCCCAGTTAGTCGTTGGCGTGACAGAACTGGATTCGTTGGAATGATTGCTCGTGCAGAGTTGTGGAATGTGGCAGAGGACGTATTTAACCTTCAGGCGTACGACGAGGGATCCACAGTTCCCCCAGTTGTTTGCTTGGTCAGTACTGATGTCGGCTCGCTTCGTGATATCTCGAAAGCCCAACACAAGGTCAACATCCACCGCAACATCTTCTGGCGAAAAGTTTTTCCTCCTGCTATTCACAATGGCCAAATCGCATTCCTGGATAACTTTTACCATGGTGCGCACAACGACATTTCGCATCGTAGTGGCAAGTCATTTGAGAATTTATTGCTCACGGTTGTTCAAGTTGGGAATGTTCGAGTCCACATACGTTACAGTCGAGATTTCGCTCCTTCGTTTTGTGTTGAGCACGGTTGCCGAACACTTCGCGAGTATGAAATTAAATGCGCTGCTGTGATTCGAGGAATTGAAGCATTATCTCCACTATTGACAGTCATTGTAAATGGTCAAGACCACAAGGCCCACTCCGGGTCATTCGAGATATGTATTGAGCTTACTCGATCCGTTGGCAGTTCGCCCGTCGTGATTCCACTTCATTCGATGCTCAGCACATCGTACTTTCCGAATGTCGAGGATATCAGAAACAAAATCATCTCGGTAGTATCTCATGAAGCAAGAAGGTGAGTGCCTCGTGGCAATGCTTCGGCAAATTTACGAAATATCTATCTCGTTCGTTCAAGGTCGCCCGGGGAAGAGGTTCATCAACAAGCTTTCCGATATTTTCTGGCACTGGCTGAACAATCTAGAGATTCGCGTGAGCGTACATTCTTGGAAGCAGTGATGAATCGGCGAGTAGTTATCACGGAAAAGCGAATCGCATCCGAGTTCCAGCGCATTGGATTTCATGTTGCATGGCACGAGCTACACGAGCTGATACGATGCTTCAAGACTCTTCAGGTAAGTAGATGACTTCATCCTCCCAAACTGACATGGCTAAACCGTAGCAAACATTCCTAGGATAATTACATGAGAAATCAGCATCGAATCGAAGACATACCATCTATGTCGCTCTCAAAACCATCCCCAGAAGGAGCATACTCGCTCCCACTCCTGCGACAAGTCTCATATAGCTCGATTGCACCGTGCAATCCAGAGTCAGGGAAGGCGAAGTGGCGATTCACAGCTGTATTTCTTGATTACGATCTTCAGCTCCTCGACTTCATACACGATGGTTGTCCAACATCTCCCCTTGGAAGTGCAACTTACACTCAAGGTCGCTATCTCAACGGTGGATTCGTCGACCGAGTGAACACAAATCTCGCAGAGTTGCCAAGCAACGTGTATTGCATCTTGTTCAGTCTCGTCAGTGAACGTGGAGATGGGATGCAGCCAAATACAAAGTTCCAGAAGCCCCCCACGACAGTTACACGGAGGCCATCCATGAAGAATACGCAACAAGATGGTTCCAATGGTGCACTACCAATTCGACTGCTGACCCCAGATGTGCTTGTGCAATTCGAAAATTTGGAGACGTATCACTGTTTGTCTCGATTTAAAGTGCGACCTTCGCCGTCTTGTCGATGGTTCACGTTGGCTGCATTATACCGGAGTCGAAAGGCGAATTTGTGGAGGCTGCAAGCTCTGGGAACCTCAGGCCAAGCAAATACGATCCATACAAGTCTCGAAGAGCTTAATACAACACTGGTGGAGAAGCGTATTGTTCAAGTGTACGAAGTTGTCATACTGTACGACGAGACTGATGAAAGCTCAGAGTTCTTTGCGTTTGCGAAGCAGTTCTCGCGAAACATTCGGTTCGGTCGCAACGGCCGTATTGTGATCAACGGGAATCGAGAGAAAGAGTCCCGCCGAATGTCAGTGTTGGGTGTTCATGGCGGAGCAAGTCTGGATATCTCACTGTCGCTCCTGACACATGGAACATCCGTCACAGTTTATCGCCATGACAAGAGCTCAAGTACCTTACCGACCATTCAAAGTATATGTCGCAATATCCTTCGGATACTGGCTGAGCACGGCATTAAAGAGAGTCTGCAACAGAATCCGTTTGGTGCAACGTCCAAGAATGCCAAACGCATGGTGAATATACGCGTCATGTCGGATCAATCGAACACTCCGATCCGAAACGCTCACGTATTCGTCGAGAAGAGTTTGAATAATCTCAAGATCGCGACAAGCTTGGCAAGTAAGATCGTACCGACACTGACCATGGGTTCCAGACTTGTCTCCATTCGCAAGAGACTCCAGAAGAAGAAATACTTGGACGAAGTGACTACTGTTCGGCTGCATTTTGGTTTAACTGCTACCGTGAAAGGTGATTCCGAGAGCGTGGATCAGATATGGCATTCTCAATTGCGACCAGCTGAAGAACCCACGGAAGCAGTGAAGAAACCCGAAGAAAGCAAGAAACCCGACAAAGAGAATCCTACTGCAAATCAAGACAGCGAATCAGGACCTCAGATCAAACAGAAGCGATCATCACTGACTGACGAGCATGGAGTTGTTACCTGCCGGCTCGCACCAGGCTCATACTCGGTATACATATTTCACGCAGATTATTTCGAGTGGACATCATTGATTGTCATTTTCCCATCGATCAATGCATCGGGATTGTATGGAGGCTCSATCTCATCTCTTGCGCCTCAGGAGATCGTTGTTCCGTTAGAAGAGTACCGATGGGCTTACAGCGTCCAACTCGTGGATTTTTATCAGCAAAAGACGACACAACCCGTTGGAGATGTGCCACTTGTCATCACCGACAAGTGCAGCTCCGAGCAATCGCTCATCACGACTAATCAAGATGGGTGTGCTACTTGGTACGTGAAAAAAGGGCTCTACACAATCACGGCCCAGACTCAACACAGTTGCATTCTCTATTCGGGTTCAAAGAATGTCATCGTGGATGGGGCACGCTATCAACCACCTCGTTCGGTCTTTCTTCCCGTGCTAATGGGTAAGGTAACAATTGAAGTGGTGCTGGGGAGTGTGTTTGGAGATGTCGGAGCGCCAGCCGAGGTCCGTTTCTTGGAAAACGATGGCACAGTACAGGAGCGAGACGGAGAGAAGTACGGCAACGCGTTGGCAAAGAAAATCCAGTCGATGGAGATCGGTAGCTCGTGCATGTTTCAACTGCGAGTTGGGACGTATCACGTCCACGTGGTTGCCGATGGATTGTACGCGAGTAACCAACTGATGAAGGTCTCRTGGAACGCTGCGCCTCTGCACGTTCGGCATCTAGTGGTACTTTGTCCAGAGTTCAAGGACGAAAACGAGTTCCGGCTCGTGTTTTCATGTGTCAACGCTACGGCTTCGATGGACACGATCCTCGAGGTCTACGATAACGGGGTGCGTACCATATGGACAAGTTTCCTGATTCAGAACGCACTGACATTTCCTATCTAGAAATTGGTGCGCAGTCATTGGCAGCATGATGTTTCGAATGTTGATGATGGCGTCATTTTCCATGGAGCTCACGTCCTTGCCAACTGCGCTTATCAGACCTTCTCCCTGACATGCCGAAGAGGTCAGACAAGCTCGTCATGGATGCGTATTCATCGGCTTGACTAACATGCCACCTCGTTCATTACAGGAATATCATATCGGATGAAGATTGCGTCAAGTGTCTGTGCTCATGCTCTGATTGGCAGTGCGCGTCCTCGCATTCAAGTCTACACTTCATGTGGGCTTCTGTTTGATCGTACGCTTGAAGATGACGAGAAGTGGATACAAGATTTCTACTGGAGTCCCTGCGGTTGGGATGAACATGGAGTATTCCATGCAGAAGACGAGTCGAAAGAAGCTTGCGATCCAAAATGAGTCTACTCAGTCGATTTTGTTAGCAGATCTAGGACCTGATCACACGAGTCCGCAATTTCGACCAAATCGTCTTGTCTAGCGTTCGTCGAAAGCTTGGTGAGGGTCTCAGCAAGAGCTGACACATGGATTGCTTCCTTCACCGCACTTTCGTCGAGAAGAGCAGCCAGGACTTCGAGTACCAGGATAACAGTGTCAACATCCTCCTCGTAAATCGGCCATGCCGTGAGAGAACGGTGGACAATGTGGCCTACCACCTCTGGATCAGCGGAGAGATTTTTCGCTACAAAGCTCTTCAAACGCGTATTGACGCGGATAAGTCCAAGAAGAACACTCAATACGATGGCGTTATGCGCGTTCTCAAAGACCAAGTTCAAGAACGTAGAGACCCACGAGTGATCGTCAAACTACAAACCAAGGTTTGTCAGCTTTAGCACCGAAGCCAAGGTAAATGAGGATGACGTACCACGAACGAAGAATCTTGAACACAGCTCAACAGGATACAAGCGATCGTGTTGAGTCGATTCTGTTGAGGACGGCCCTTAATTGGCAGGATAGAGAGAACCAACTCGTCGGCGAACGGGACGATGGCTGGACCAGACGCAACTGCGATCCGCAACACCCCTTCGAGAATTCGCGACGCAGCCGACTGCGTGCAAGAACTGTGTCAGCGATCAAGGAAGCTGTCACAAGACGAAACGTTTTACCTTTGAATAACGATCAAGTTGCTTGGACGCCTTCAGAAGCGGGCAGATCGCACGACTGACAAGTGCATTGAATGTTTCATCATCAACTTTCGTCTTCAAGACATAGAGCACATCTCCGTAAAGGCGAGGATCAGCCAATTTCTCGACGACAACCTCCACGAAATCAGCTTGCTGGCGTACGAGATGAGCACCGCCATCTTGGTAAATCCAGAAAACAATTCGTCACAAAATGGTAAGATGACCATCGTAAAGCGTTGCAGCAGACTAGTAGCATCGTACCTGAAGATGCGGGACTGAAGACTTCAAGATCGCATAGAGGCGGTCGATGGCACTCGCTGGAATAGAGGCGCTGCGGAGTCCGAGGTCTCGCAAAGCCTCAATACAAGCTCGGTAGTACTCGAAATCACCAGGTGTTTGCAGTTCCAGAGTCTCGACACTGACAAAAAAGCAACGTTATATGCTGTCTCTTATACACATCTAGATGTGTATAAGAGACAGGACTGAACAATTCGTCACAAAATGGTAAGATGACCATCGTAAAGCGTTGCAGCAGACTAGTAGCATCGTACCTGAAGATGCGGGACTGAAGACTTCAAGATCGCATAGAGGCGGTCGATGGCACTCGCTGGAATAGAGGCGCTGCGGAGTCCGAGGTCTCGCAAAGCCTCAATACAAGCTCGGTAGTACTCGAAATCACCAGGTGTTTGCAGTTCCAGAGTCTCGACACTGACAAAAAAGCAACGTTATATGAGCTGGCGTCAACGAAGTACACCGCACGAATGGGACTTACCTAGCCAGTAGACCGTGTACTAACGTCTCAATGTGGTTGGCAGCGTCGTTTCCCGTGAACAGCTGCCCCAAGAAGGGAATCAAGGCGACTGCATTCACCCGAGCAGCTTGGCTTTCAAGAAGCTTCGTCAATGCATCGCAGCTCTCGGAGAAGTCGACGGTGTCGACCAGAGGATGCAGTGGATCCTCGTCTGCTTGGGATTCTTCTCGTTGTAGCAAGTGGACATTTTCATCGACGTCCGCCACGTCAGTGACCTGGATGAACGGTGGCATCGGGAGCAATGAGAACGCGGAAGGGAGCGCCGCGGGCAGCTTCATATCGAGCAGGACTGCGATGGCTGAAGGCAGCTCGGCCTTCGCTTGATCCAGGCTCGCGTTGCCTTCGAGCTCACGAGTGAACACGACGAGCAAGTGGAGCAACTGGGGCATCACCTACACCAATCAAATGAATGTCAGTAGGATGGTCCGCACCTTTACACGTTTCAGTGGGTGTACCTCGRCGAAAATGGCCGCGTGAAGCGTTGGATGCGACTGCATGACAACCGTGAGGTGCTCACACGTAGGACGGAACAAGTACTGGAATCGGGTCACCAGCTCCTCCTCGGTCACCTCACTGCTCGTAAACAGCGAGAATAGCCAGCGCAAGTCAGCCATCACAGTGTCGGCGGCGGCAGAGTCACCGAACGACTCCAAAGAGCGCGTGCTGCCCATCAGGGCCACCATCTTGAGTCCCAGGAAAGGCGTCGTCCACACAGGGTATCGCAGCACCGTTTGGAACACGCTTCGAAAGCGATCCAGCACTGCAGTCATCGCATTTCGCTCAGTCACGTAGCGAATCGTCTACGCGTACAGCCATGAGTCAGTCCGGTGGTTCCCTCATGGGGATCAAGTAGGTCCAAGCACCAGCGACGACGCCGAGATGAGCGTGCCCAGTTCTAGCTCCTCTTCATGGTCCAACTGGACGCTGTCAGTTGATTTGGACGTCAAGTATTCCTCCACCGCCAATTCCAGCTCCGTGAGGAGCTCTTGGACGAATGCCGTGGTGGCGTCGAGACCAACCGACGTGGAATGCACGCGTTCCTGGACGAACACTGCGAATGAACGAGCGTTTAAGCCACCATTCGACACCTAGAAACGTACTATACATGGCTGTACCTGCGATTCCCTGTCCGCGCGTGCTCAGGAGCTGCTGCGCTAGTCGCCGCTTGCCATTGCCCATAGCCGTCATGCTGCTCGCGTCCGTCACCATCAACGTGTGTGTCCATTTCAATGACCCGCGTTATATGATACCTTTGATAGAGCATAACGTACCCATTGCCTAAGTGGGTTTGCAAATCAACGGGTCCTCTAACCCGCCTTCTCGGTGCGGGGTAGGGTGCACAGTCCTTGCCTCACTCCCTTACCCCTAGGGGATTTGCTCCCACTCGCACATCCGTTTGAACCAATCATATCGCAGGAAAGTGGGAGAGCGGATGGATGGGCGCGCTGATTCGTCTGATACCATTCGAAAGTTCCACGGCGACAAGAGAAGAGCCATCCAAATGGCCATGTGTGGCATGGAACTCACTGCATGAGGTGGCTGGTGCTGTCCAGAGATCCTCCGAGACGTGTCCAGAAGCACGCTACGCCCACATCCAGGTGGCCGCATTGCAGTCACAATTGGCCAACGCGCGTGAGAGCGCGTCAGAATCTGCAGCATGACAGGCAAAGACGTCGCCAGCGCCACATTGCCGCCCGCTTCAAGCGACATGGCTTCGTCTCCGGACAAAGTGCCGGACCACGGTTCAATTGACTCCAGCAAGCTCGTGCAGGTCGTCGCCGCAGAGACCAAGACCGACGAAAGCCAGCCTGTAGACTCACCGACAGATGCGCGGTCCTTTGACCACGCTGCCAAGCTGGAGCTGGCTGCACAGGAGGTGTCGGCAGCTGAACAAGTCGAAGATGCACCAGCCGCCAAGCCAGACTCGTCCGACGTGAATCCAGTAAAGACCGAAGTCAGTGACCTCCGGATCCAGGCTCCAGAGTCCGGTGTGTCTAGTGGCGTGCCAACGTCCACTCCTGGTCCGCTGACGTCGCCTGTGTCCGTGTTGTCGGTGCCGACCTCGCCTGCGGATGATGGTCTGGACACTCCGGAAAGTGAGGCGTCCGGAGCCAAGCGCCGTCGAGTGGAATCGGATGCCGCGCATCCGCATGCGACGTCACCGCTCTTCTTGGAGAAGACATACGAGATGCTCGACAAGTGCGCAACGCACATTGCGTGCTGGTCGTCGGCTGGTGACTCTTTCATCGTCAAGAACCCAATCGAATTTGCGGAAAACGTCATCCCATCGTATTTCAAGCACAAGAACTTCAGCTCGTTTGTCCGACAACTCAACTTCTATGGCTTCCGGAAAGTGCGTGTGGTGGATCCGGAAGTCACGGGCGGGGTAGATCCAAAGGACTGGTGGGAATTCCGACACGAAAAGTTCCAGCGTGGTCGAAAGGAGCTGCTTAAGGAAATCAAGCGACGCTCGTTGCATGCGAATGGGTCTTCCGGACAAAGCGATGGTCGGTCCAACATCGACCGTGGAGAAATCGAAGATCTGCGGTCGGAAGTGTGCACGTTGCGCGAGCAAATCCAGCAACTCAACAAGCACATGATCGGTGTGATGCAGATTGTCATGGCGCGGAATCAGACCGCTCCTGGTGGTCCAGGAGCGCCTCCACCCGTCCAGGGAATGCCGATGATGCATGGGATGCATCACCCTGGTGTCATGTTCCACCCAAACATGCCGCATGGTTACCCCCCGCATCCAGGGCATCATCCAGGACCCATGCCGACCAGCAAGAACGACAAGAATACGCCTCCACTAGGCTATCCATTGCGTCCTGTGCAAACTCTAGTCGGTCATGGACCAGGTGGACACGTTCCGTACATGCATCCTCCAGCAGGGGGGCCACATCCAGGAATGGACTGGGAGGCGTATCATCGCCATCAGTATGAGCAACACCAGCGCTTTCTGAATCCGTATGGAGTCCCACCACCGTCCCAGTCCACGGCATCGACTCCAACTGCGACCACGTCCGTCCCTGCTGTCACGGGTCTCAAGCGCTCGCGAGCATCGCCGTCACCCGCCGGCGGCATGCATCCGGGGTCAGGTCCTCCTATGGCCGGGGTTCCTGGCTCCATTCCAAACCCTGAGGACGCTGTCCGTCACATGAGTATGATGGTTACGCAGATCCGGAACGACCTCCTTGGATGCATCATTGGTCGAATCATCGCTTTCATTCGTGTCCAGCCGCCGCATCAAAAGGCTGAGATCACCCCTGAAGTCAATGCCGTGGCCGATGCCGTCAATGGAGACATCTTGCAGCGATTGGTTCACATCAACGAAGCCGAAGCCGCGACACACGGTAAGCCACCAGGAAGTGCGCCGTCCGAGACGTCGCTCATGTATCGCGTCGAGATCCTCAAGTTCGTGTCCAAGGAGCTCCCGCGTGCGGTGCAGGAATCTGTGGAGAAGCGCCTTCCTCCTCCAGTCAAGAAGGCAATTAACCGCTCGCTCTTGGCGTTGATGGTCCAGAAGGCTCAAGCTGCCCTTGAGAACCAGATGCGCATCGAGACTGCGTCGTCCCCTGGTGGTAGCAATGCATCCGTAAAATGATGATAAATAGATCGTTATACACTCAAATGAGGTTCCCTGGTTAGTTATCGTATCGTATCCTATTGTCTATTCTATTCGAGATTTCATATTAGCCTTTGAATGGCAGCGTGCGTAAGAGCTCATCGTCCTCGAAGGCGCGTTCCAGCGCCTCGAGGGTTACAGTCGAGCTGAGCTTAGCCTTGCCTCGTCCCTTTGGTGGAGTGAGCTTGACCAATGCATAGCAGTCCAGCGAGCCGAGGTGCTGCTGCAGCTCGTCTCGTCCGAATCGAGGAATCCACTCTAGCCCCGACTGCGTCTGTAGTCGAGCAAGCTCTTCGGCAACGGCAGATGTGTCCGTCTGTGTGGTCTCACACGGCGCCAGGGTCGTGATAGTGTATAGCAGGATCTTGGGCTGTCGAGGCAACTGCTGGATCTGCTTGGTGACGACTCCTCGAGAACCGGACGCCGCCGTGAAACACGGGATGACATCACGAGGCGACAGACGAAGTGGCTGAGCCGAGTCTTTCGTGTGAAGCCGTGTTCGAGCACACTGCTGAAGCAACGAAAGTGCTCGTCGAGCATCGCCGTCTCGGGACGCAATCTTCCTCGCAATGAGCTCGAGTGCCTTCTTGTCCACCACTTGCCACAACTTCTGCTCGTACGTTGAAGAGTCTCCATCCAAATCCTGAGTTGCACTACGTACGTACGACTGGAGAATGTCAACCAATTCTTCGTGGCCATACGTCTGGAAGAGCGCAACGTTCGTCTGGCGAGCGTCCTGAGAGAGGAAGTCGGCAACACGAGCGTGCATGTCGACTCCATTGAGGATACCTGGTGACATCAAGAGGTGAAGTCAGCTAATGGTATCGCTCGTTCGGAGAAAGAAGGTAAAACTTACCGATAAAGCGGAACTGTGAGTGTGGCTGATGTGCCCAACGCACGAGAAAGCGTAGCAGAAGCTGGATCTTCGGCTTGAGAGACACAGGCATGCGCATGAAGTGATCAACTTCGTCGAGAACCAGTACGACACGAGGCATCTTGGTCTGCTTCCCCATGCTTTGAAGAAACTCGTCCAGGAGGACACCGTCAAAGTACGGCAGTCGTAGCTGAGCGCTTGTGGTCTGGATCTGAGCATCAATCCCAGCGTAGAGCGCCGTTGGATTAGTAAAAGTACTGCAGTTGAGTCGCACGACGTTCGTCGTTGGGAACTGCTGCGTATACCCCTCTGTCATGCGCACGACACACGAGGACTTGCCAGTTCCTGGTGGGCCGATCACAAACAGAGCGTGAGGCGCCTCGTCATCTTCCAGCAGACTCCGGATCTGCTCTCGCTCAGCCGATCGTCCTACCACATCCATCGCTGTCGTTCCACTCGACGGTCCACTGCAGACACATTCGAGAATGCGCTCCGGGGTCATTGGCTTCTTTGGACGCGCATCGTCACCTCCCGAGTAACTCAAAGCTCGACGAATCACCGGTCGAGTCGGACTTTCGTCCTTCACCGTTTCCTGTCGCTTGTGTGCGCGCGTCGTGGGCGAAATGCCCGCACTATCCTCCGTTTCTTCCGTGTTGCGCTTGCGTTTCTTGGGCGGCGGCGACACGAAGGACTCGGTGGTGGCGGCAGCAGTTGCCTCCTCTCTCGACGCAGCGATGGCTGCCGCGAAGGCCGCTAACTGGCGGTGGTGCTCCACACGGGCGTCGTGCCATAAGCGTACTTGTCCTCTCGTGCGCATGAGGAGCTCGTGGATTCACTGGTATTGAATTTAATAGCTGGTCAAATGGCGGGGTGCAATGCGTTCGGTTGCCGCCATCTTGGAATTTTGACCAATCAGATCCCCCCACCATGGGACTAAAGTTGCTTTTTAGGTTTTTTTCTTGCTTCGACGAATCCAACCAACAGATGGGGGCTTTCCTATATTTTAGGTTTACAGGGTGAAATATGTACATGGTGGAGATACCGTCGTCTACAGGAGTATTTACATGCGAAGGCAGTAGCGACAGCCCGAGTGCTGGGATGACGATGCCTCCGAGTGTAATGGGTCGTGCGCGATCAGCTGCAGGTGGCGGATGCGCGACGTCAGCAGCGGATGCGACGTGTCCCCGAGGTAGTTGCCTTCTTTCGTGATCATGCGGGTGTCGAGGAGGGAGCGCAGTTCACAGTTACGAGACAACTTGCGCTGGAAACAGTCGATTCCACCGCTGGCGAAGCCGTTCTCAGCGGCGATATGGTCAGCTTCGTGCTCGAGACGCCAGGAGAGCAACAAATTGCCACCCAGCATAGCGAGGGAGCCAAAAACCGACGCCACAGCCTTGTTGGGGATCTTCTTGATGGCGTAGCAACACGCAACGAGCGACATTGGTAGGAAGGTTCCCGACACGATCGAGTGGTTCCTTGCGATGTGGGCACTCTCGTGGGCGAGGACGAAGTTGATCTCTTCTCTTGTTGGGATGTCATCGAACTGCTTGCGCATCTCATCGGTTGCGTGGAATGCCTCGTAGAGCTCAAGAGGCAGCACCAAGCACGCTCCTCGCCATCCAATGGTGGCATTTGAGCCCAAGGACGCGCCCGACGTCTCTTCTCCGATCCGGATCGAGATCCGTTCTGGGTGTTTCACGCCAATCCGAGCGGCGATCTGTCGAAGGTTGACCGCAAAGGCGTCTCGGCGGTCCAATGGCACCGAGTCCGAACCTTGTGCGAGACTGAGCGAGAAGTCACTCGTCGGCTGGGCCAGTGGGTACTGGGAGAAGGCATACATGGCCAGAGCCGACGCCCCAACAAACCTCCGCGTAAACGCTGCCGTGGAGAGCATCGCGAGCACTCTCTTCTTTGCAAGTGTCCAAGTGACTCGGACCGACGCGACCATCTCGGGCTTGGCCATTGCAGCTCTTTGTGACTCGCGTCGCTTGTCTCTCGCGTCTTCTGGATCTCAAAGTCAATCTAGAACCCGACACGTGCTGGAGACACGAACACGGCTTGCAGTTTAACAAGTCGACGGTGATGCGTTGCTATGCCACCGAGATGAGCGAGCTCGGGACCGTCACAACCAAAGCTGGAGAAGGAGGTTCTGCTGGTACACTGGGCGCGGTGTGGACGTAGACGTCGTCCGGAGACCTCTGGAAATCTCTGGATGCGGGCGTGGGGAATCACTTCTTGACGGCCCTGGACGTCGCGCTGTAGCCCTTCGCCACTGGATGCTGTGTGATTGCCGGACGTGCGACATTCGCGGACACGCACCCCCACAGCCAATCAGCGACGCGGAAACTCCAGATTCACTTTTAGATTGACAGGGCCTTTGATGGCTGAATTCAGGTTGTTGGCTAAATGTCCAAGTTAGCCAGCAAGTTGACAGACGCACACCATTGGTCTAAACTCAACATGTCAAGTTTACACCTCAAGTTTAGACCACGACTGAAAGGCAACATAAGCATACTTGAGCTTTTACAAGGCCGAGGCCGCCTTGACGGGGTTCACGAGCTTGCCGATGCCCTGGATCTCGACTTCCATGACGTCGCCAGGCGCCAAATACACTGGTGGACTGCGCGTGAAGCCCACGCCCTACATTAGAAACATCCGGTCAGTCAAGTGCGTCAGGAACAAGACTGGGTCCTATCTTACCTCAGGAGTGCCGGTGAGGATGAGTGTGCCACGAGGAAGAGTCGTGTCTTGTGAAAGCTGGCTGATGAGCTGAGCCACGGAGAAGATCATGTCGCCAGTCGAGGACTTTTGCATGCACTTGCCGTTCAAGTGCGTCGAGATCTGAAGAGTCTGCGGGTCTGGGATCACTTCAGGCGTCACGAGCACAGGACCAAGTGGACAGAACGTATCGAACGTCTTGGAGCGGCACCACTGACCACCGCCACGCTTGCCCTGCCAACGACGAGCCGAGATGTCGTTCGCGCAAGTGTAGCCGCCCACGTACTTCAACGCATCCTCGACACTCACGTCCTTGCAGCTTTCCTTCAACACAACCGCGAGCTCGCATTCGTAGTCGAGCTCTGGTGGGCTAGACGCAATACGAGGAATCACGACCGAGTCGTTTGGGTGCTGAAGAGCGTTCAGACCCTTCGTGAACAACACTGGGTACTGCGGCTCTGGCATGTTGGTCTCCTTGGCGTGCTTGCGGTAGTTCAAACCAATACAAAGGATCTGCGAAGGCAGCACTGGCGCGAGAAGCTTCTTGACGGACGCTTGAGCGCCAGTGAACTTGAGGCTGCCAAGCGGATCATCGTTCTCCACAAGACGGACAGTGATGTTGGAGCCGTCGACAAGCTGGCCACAGCGAGTCGCGCCGGTCTCATCAATGAAACGCACGAGGCGCGTCGCACGCAGTGCAGTGGAGGAGCTCATCCTGGCAAAGGGAGGTTGGATACACACAGACACACGAGACGAACAGCGACGGRCAAGACCGAGACGCATCCACTACTTGACTCTTGGTTTTCCTGCGGTGCCCGTGAGTCCAAGCACCAACCTGCAAGGAGTGATAATCCGACGCCCTGTATCACACAACGGAGGGATCTGATTACCTGCCCAATGGACGGAATGAATGTATGATCGCGTCAATGCGGACTCGGACTGGGTGCATGCACGGCCTTAGGTTCGTCTATTTGCTGACATCTGCACGATTGGCAACTCCAAAATGATCCCCAGCTAGTCTCACGCGACCAGAATCATCCGCTTTGTCGACCAAAATGGAGCTCTTCGATGCGGTCAGCCAC
>NSDO01000140.1:195643-206433 GCA_002286825.1 Lagenidium giganteum
CCCTTGTTGTAAGCCGCATCGAGGAATTTGGTGTGATCGACGTTGCTGTAAAAGTCGTACGTCTACGCAAAAACAGGATCAATTAGCGGGAGCAACAGGGCAAAATGCGTAGATTCCTTCCATACCTTGACGGCATTTGCGTGCATGTCACGAAGATTCTTCAAGTCCCGCGTGAAAATCTCTTCGTGGCCCAACATATCCAATCGTCCAGGCTTGCCGATCGGTGTTGGCGCATAGTTGACGCCACGAACGAAGAAGCTCTTGCCATTCAGCAGCAGTTTTCGCTCACACGTGCTCCACTTGGTGTTCACTGGCATCTTGTGCTATGGACGACAGAAATCAAAATGATTCAACAATGAGTGGGCGACTGAACCACGGAAGATCGGAACGGAGGAGAAGACTACGTACCGGTCGCTCTTGTTCGCCGAGCTGTCTCGCAATGACGTCACCGTTCCCTTGCGATTGATGGCGAATGGGAAGCGAGGACGAGCTCGAAAGCTTCGTCCAAAAGACCTGCTGTTCTGATGCGACACAACGGACACCCAACGAATCCAAGCATCCTCACGTTCTACGACGGCTCCAATCTGTGTTCGGAAGGTCTGTATACCATCGCACTACCACGTCCTCAGTCAAATATACGTGTAGCGAGCCACAATTATCCGGATCTCTTGACGACACGCGCTGTGTCATCCGGACGAAGACAACGCTCTCTTTGCCCATAGATCTCACACCACCAGAGAAACTACCATGTTCGAGGGATCCTATGCGTATCTTTGTCTTTGCTTTATTTGGGAAGGGCGACTTTCGGAGAGCTCTGCTCTGCTCTAGATGGCCATCATCGCCCTCACAGTCCTTTTTAGGTATCCTCCTTCACGTAGGTATACATTTGTTACGAGATGGGCTGGAACAGTGCTGCTGGTTATGTAGTGGTCAGTCCGTCTTCCAATCCAAGCAGACTTCGTGAAGAGTGTTCACTATAGAGTGAATACGATGATACTTTTGATGGCGGAGGAAAAGGTTCCATTTCGCGACTCACCTGCGGATGCAAAATTCTACTGGCCTTCACGTCAATTCCGCGATCTTCCCTCGAGACCCAGACCCTACAACGTGCGACACGTGGTAAGTGGTGCTACAGTACAGTACTCGCCAGGTCTGGTTCCCATGCAGCCGTGTTGATGGGTTTATGATAGTTGATGGCCTGGCGGTCTCGACGGCCTCACTCCACCCACTTCAAGATCAAGATCGCCATGTACGACTGTTGATTGGTCAAAATGTAAATGGATCACTTCTGGTAAAAAGCCAATCACAGTCATCACGAGGGGGGAAGTTCTCTGATTGGCTGAAAAAACTCAAGTGGATCACTTTTGGTGATCGGCGCGCACCTGCGCAAGATGCCGCTGGGTTCAGACGTGCGAATGAATGGAATGGATCTGCGTGAGGTAGACAAGCAATGGAAAGAATCGAATGGATGGTCAGCAAATGCGCTATATACTTTTACAATTTCGCAAACTTAATGTTTAAATAGGACGCCATGAAGGACTTGAACGACACTAGACGCTTGACGCCAATGATGCACGCACGCTTAGATGACACTGCGCGTGATCTCGGTCATGAAATGCTCGAGGAAGAAGAGATCAGCCTCGTAGAGATCGACAGGACGATCCGAGGGCTCCATCTCGATGTCGTTGTCGATCATCATGCAATCCACAGCCGCATCCATGCCGACATCAAAGTCGATCATGTCACTCGGCGTGAATGGCACATCCATGCACATGTCGCGCTTGGCCAAAAGCGCTTGCAAATCAATCTGGTCAACGCCGGATGGACTTGACACCATGTACGACGCCTTGATGTTGTCCACGAGGTGGGTCTGATCGCTGTTGATCTGCAACGTGCGCAATTGCTTGCGTCGCTGCTCCATACGACGCTGGTTCGAGTTGGCCTTTTGGCGGTGGTATTCGCAAAACTTGTGCAGCTCGCCATTGCGCTTCTCGACTCGCATGTTCCAGCACTTCTTGCTGGGGTACTTGCAGTGCATTGGCGTGCGCGCCGCTTCGCTGTTGACGGGCATGGTGCCATTCATTGGCATGGTGTGCACCGACAACTCGCCGAGGCCCGTGGTCGTGGCCATGGAGAACAAGTCGACGTTGAGACTGGAAGATGCGGAGAGGCTTTGCGACACCATCTTGATCGTGGAGATAGGTAGTAGTAGTTTGCTAAATAGATTGAGAGAGATGGAGATGCGTGTGGTGGGTTCGACTCACGCGCCAGAGGGGAGAGGAAGCTGGGTGGGCTCTCGTGCGCAATGCGGGATGCAAATTCGACAATGCTCAATGGCTCCACTGGTCCGGGGCTCGTGTTGCTGACGAGACAGGCATGAAGTGCTCAGCAGCTACCGTAGCGAAGAGGGAAGTGGCGAACGTGGGTTAGAACACTCTCCCCGTCTTTGTGCGGTGGCTGTGCCACCCGACCCCTTGTGCGCGTTGTGTGGCTGGGTGGAAGACTTTTTCATAGCGGTTGGTCTTTGTCCTGCTTGGAAAACTGGAAATCCAGCTTTAGACCGTGTGCTGGAACGCGCGCGGCACGTAGACGAGCCAGGGGCAATTTTTTCCAGTTTTTTTTGTTGAATTTCATGAGACTCATATCGTTCCCTGGAGAGATAGACCAAAACTCAGGGACAGAAAGACTGCACGTACTTAATGTGAACACTGAGTGGTGTTCGTAAAACAAGGTCTGGTCACCGATAGAGTGGAAGCATCTGATTGGTGGAGAGCCGAATGGCTTCAGATCTCAGCTGTCTCATCTTCGCCCCAGCTGGCGATTCCTTGAACCCATTGAAGTACGCCACTCGAATTTCAACCAATCATATGGTGTACTGCAGTTGAAAGCAGATGCTCATTGGTGGAGAGAAAAAAAACGTTGCACCAGCTGGACAGGCACCAACAAAGCTGAATTTTATTGTGGAAATTCCACGTTGCTTGTCAAACGTTGACTTTCATTTGAAACTGGAGAAATTTCCGTGGATGGACGGACGAAGCTCCACCCGTGGGTGGTTATTCGTTTGTTGATGACTGCATTATCCACAAACTCACATGCAGACGATGTGCGATTGCTGAGCACCCAATGCTTTCATCCACGCTTGCGATCATAGCCAGGTGAAGGAATACCACCGCAGCCACTGCGACATCTTGGCGTAAACTGTTGTTTACCGCACAACCGTAAGCTCGTGATCACCGCTCGTGTGTCTACCTTCCAAAAGGAGGCATCTTTCCACCTTTCTTTCACCCCCACAGTTGCATCACTGAGCCGTATTATGGCACACTTTGGCTCAGCACATCCGATTATGTTATCTGTAAAACAGTTTGGACGAGACAGTCGGATTCTGGAAATCTCATAAAAATCTCTTTCGGGAAACATCACAAGAAATCATTTCACTCTCGTGATGTTTCCCGCAGCTGGGCGTCTCGCATGGGAATGCCATGTCTGATCGGCGTATAGTTGGCTTTACGCTGCGCGAAAAAGATCACAGCATGGCCACTTGAACCTTGACCACGCCTGGCCTGCGGGCATGCGCCATCGCTTCTGTGATGCGCTCCAGCGGATACACTGCGTCAAGGTACTTCTGCACGTCAATGCGCTTGGAAGAGAGGAGGTCGAGCGCAGGTGCGAATGGACCGCAACGAGAGCCAGTGATCTGGACAGACTTGGCCGTGGCAGAGCCGTGATGAGTCGGGAAGGGTGTTCGTGCCACAGAACAGGTGGATTTCATGACGATCCGCCCAGCAGGCTTGACTAGATCCAGAGCAGAGGCGAGACCAGAAGGAGATCCAGTGCACTCGATGCAGATGTCGAAGGTCTCGTGGTATCTATTGATCAGGGAGAGATCGTATTGAAGCGTGGCGTCGACCACATCTTGGAGAAGACGCAGTTTCTCCTTGTGTTTACCGATTATTGTCACAGACGTTCCACAATTTTCAGTGGCAAGAACATCTGCAACAAGTAATCCGAGTCGTCCATCGCCAAGAACAGCGACTTGATCGCTTGGTTTGATGAGGCCCTGTTCGATTACGCGCCAAGCAGCTGCAAGGGGCTCAACAAATACAGCGTGTGACTCTGGCAAACCGTCTGGGACAACCAAAAGATTAGCCACCGGGAGCGTAATATACTCGGCAAACGCTCCACTTCGTTTGACCATCCCCAGAGCTTGACGGTTTGGACAGTGATTGCGGTAGAGAACCGAGCTGGTCTCCTCACTCGGTTGCATCGCATGATTCCGACAGACCTCGCAAGCCTCGGTGTCCTCGCATGGGATATTCACCTCACCGACCACGCGTTTACCCAGCAAGCTCCGCGCTTCTTGGTTGGATTCATCGTCAATTCCCTTGACTATCCCGACAAATTCATGTCCCAGTGCCCCTGAGAAGCCGGGCTTGTAATTTCTGAGCATTGCCAGATCCGTGCCACAGATCCCGGCACGGAGAATTCGAACTAGAGCTTCGTCGCGAGCTGGGGCGGGACGTGGGAGACCGTGCACCAAGCGACCTGTGTTGTTGTCGCCATGTAGACAGAAGCCCGTCATGGTATTAGTCTGACTGGCTCCGCGCGAAGGAGCTTGAGAAGGATTCCACACGCGATTTCTCCCTCGACAGAAAGAAACGAACGATGGAGAGATCACTTGACCATGTGCAAGCTTCCCGCTTCGTAGAACATCCTCGATGCTGTCGCACAGCGCGCTAAACTGGTCGTTTCGAGGCGTATCCTGTTGCAAACGCCCAGTTGAAGCCATTTGGGGGAGCCGAAACACTTCGACATGATCTTGGAAGAGATGCCGAGCGCGTTCACACCATTCCACACCAATAATCTCCTCACACAGTGTGCACTTGAAGCCGAAACTTTGCTCATCCTCGTCACTTGTCACAAAGAAGTCTGAGCCGGACGCGAACGCTGGGGTGAGCACCATGGCTGCCAGCATCCTCGCGTCTTTCCTCCTTTCGTCCTTTTCATCCGCAGCAGCTGACTGCGGCTCCTCGCCACTACTATCTTTCCTCTCCTTCACTTCCTCTTCGTCATGCACCGACGTCCACTTCCTCACCACCTCCATAGTCTTCGTATCTACCCAGAAACGTCAAGATACGAACAAGTATACTCATTGTACTATACATCGCTTCTATACATATCGGTTAATCCCTGTGGTCTAACCGGAACCATTACCGTATACGCTAACTCGGTCAGTGGTGCGCTCCATTCGCTGGGCAGCCATGACAGATGCGAATAATGGCTCGACGGCCTCATCGACGGGCTACAAGTCGTATCTGATCGTGAACAATGTGCAGAAGAACAAGAACATCAAGAACATGCTCATCAGCGCGTCCTCCTTCGGGATCAGCGAGGTCTTTGTCGTGGGACAGAAGAAGTTTGACCTGGACGAGCACCGTGTCTTCCTCGACAAGTTGCGGTGTCCGATTACGCGTATCGCGTCGCTGAAGGAGTGTCGTGCGTATTGCCAGGAGCGGCAGATTCGTATCATTGGTGTGGAGATCATGGAAGGCGCGCAGAACATCCTCGACGCGCCGTTCCAAGGCGACACGGCGTTCATCATGGGCAACGAGGTACGGATAAACGTGAATTCATAGGGAACACGCCCATGACTCACTTGATTGTGGTACAGGGAAGCGGCATGAATGCTGCGCAAGTGGCCATCTGCGATGGATTTGTGTACATTCCGCAGTACGGGGGCGGTACAGCGTCGTTGAATGTGACGGTCGCCGCCTCGATCATCATGCAGAGCTTTGCGTTGTGGGCAGGCATCCCAGCAAATCCACCCGTGAGTCAGAGTACAGAGGCCGCATCATGATGGAAATACGATAGAAATTGATGAGTGTCCGTGTCTGTCTTTCTGCGTCAAGAGAACAAGTGTTTTTCTCTTTCTTCCCCACTCGCTCATGTACCCCAGCTCTGCCTCATTTGAAAATTGGTCTTCGACATGGTACCGCCGACTCCAGCAGCTGCAGCCAAGCGTACCCCACAGAAGGCTGTGTGCTGTCGTGTCTGTGAGCAAGAGTTCCCATCAAAGTCGCTATTGCGCGCTCATTTGGCTCATTCCAAGCATTATGACGCACGTGCAATTCCCATGAACAAGCTCTCCTGTCGCTTTTGTAACGAGAGCTTCGAGTCCAAGTCGCTTCTTGGGATCCACACGACCCGAATTCATGACAACTTGTTCCAGTATCCACGACAGGGAAACGATGCGACACAGCACTCGAAGCCAAAGCCTCGCAAGAGTTGGCCTCCGGCGAATACGATGATGTCACAGAAGAAGGAGCAGGCCATCGCATGGTCCAGACGCCAGAAGCTCGCTCAATTCCAAGCTGACACATCACAGGAACCAGTTGGGTTGGAGCTGTGCGGTCCTCGCCATGTCATCCTGGATATGGACAATATCCTCTATGGTATGCGCTTCAGTCACGTCTACGAGCGTGTAGAAGACGCGCAGAGCGGTGATGAGCTTCGGATGAATATCAAGGAACTTACCAAGCTACTTGGTGGTCAAGAGGCGCAAAAGACCACCTTCCAGGCGATTTATGCGCGTACCAGTCCTAATATCGCAGCGATCTTCGAACAATGTGGCTGGCAGGTTACTCGTCCTTCGAACCACGCGCGTGACACGCTTCTTCAATGGTTGGTGCAAGATTGCATCAAGCCTGGCAGCAACACGAGTGAAGCAACTACGACAATCGCCTTGGTGACGGGTGATAGCTGTGCCTTTGGGTCACCACAGAGCGATTTCCGCCTTCTTTTGAACCACCACCTAGCCAGTGGGAGAATCAAGGTTGAAGTGCACACGTGGCTTCACGCCCTACACGAGAGCTACCTGGAAATCCTCAGCCGCCACCCAACCAGAATGACGATTTTGCCACTTGAAGACCGTGCTGCCACCATCTTGTATCGTTATTGTCCATGGGGGGCCCAAGAAAAGCACTTGCCTGTCTCGCCGGTGGGTGATGAAGAAGGCAAGCCTGGTGAGTTGGACTGGGTGTTGCTTGCCACACGCTTGGAAGAGCTGGAGCTTTGTATGAGCGAAACCAGTGGAACAGAATAGCTCCTTTGATCAGAACTGGTTTTTCTTAGCAATGTGTTACGAAATATCGAAGTTGTTGCCCATTTTAACCTGTTGACGAGTGACGTACGTCGTGTGGACCTCTTCTAAATAGGTTCCTCTGCTTCATGGCCTCGTGAGAGGATGATTGTTCCTGCTCCATCAATCGCGAGTACTACTTCCGGCCCCCGGGACGGTCTTTCTTTCCATCTGAAGGAATGCGAAGAGCTTCCTGTCATCGATTGCGCGAAATGCGTCAAGAACGCGCTCATTCGTAACCCGCGCAGACTCAAACGACTGAATCGGTTTCTTCATTTCGCCAAGCGGCCAATGCAATGGACGTATCCCCTTGGTGTGGTCTTCAAGTCGACGTATTGGCTGCTGGATGTGTCAATAGGACGGTGGTTGGCGGTTTTCTCGCTGATCCTTACGCTTTTGCCAATCACAAGCTCTTTTCTCATGCTTCGACACGACATGGTCAAGCTCTTGCTGTGGACATACGAATTCTGGTACATCACGGTGATCAACCTGGTGTGCTGTGTTTTTGTGGGCCTGGAGTTTGGTGATTGGCGATGGTGTGCTGCGGTCATGGTGACCTTGGGTAACCAGAACACGCTGATGATCGACGCCAACTTCCGGTCCGTATCCACGACTATTGTTGCATCGACAGCCGCTGCCGTGATGCTAGTGTGCTTCATCGTTTACTACGCCCTGGGGCTGGTCGACGCCACCCAGACCGTCGACTTGATCCAATACAACGGCTGGTCGCTGCGGTCGAGCGATATTGCTAGCAATGGACTAGGCACACTCTTGTTGATTCTACTACGGAACGCCTATCGACGCTTTACCCACATCTCGGGAATGGACAAGAGCAAGAACCTCGTTCGATGTATCTCATACCGAGCTCGAGTCCTCTATGTTCCAGTTGAACCCCCTGCTGCTTTAGCGATTCAAGATCAGGAAACAACCGGAACGAGCAGCCACAAGGAGGAAGAGATCAATTGCTCAACGCGTCTACAGTTTGTACCAGTGCCAATAGTATTCAAGAGCACCAGTGTCCTCGGTCGTGTCGGCTCGTTTTCCGTGGCGGGTGTCACTTTGAGTCCTATTGCGACGAGGTTGGCTGGGTGGACCGCTACCATTCGCGCTGTGAGTGCTCTTGCGGCGATTACTCTCTCGACAAGTGGCACGCTACACGCCATCCTCAGTCAAATCGCACTTGGACTTTCCAGTATGTATTGCATCGTGTCCTATCTCCACCACAATCGAAAGATGCTTCGACTCCTCTTTGCCTCCTTCGACTACCTTTTCCTTTCTATTCAGCTGCTGATGACGCAGCTTACTATTGGGTATCTCTTGCGATGGAACGAACGGTGTTATCTTGTGCTGGCATTGTGGTTGTGGGGCCACTGGGTCGTTACTCTTGACGCCATGACGCCAGATGCAAAGTCGAAGCTCGGCATCTCGCGTTGGTTGGTCATGTTGGTCGTGGCGGTGGAGCTTGCAGGCCTTCTACTTCTTTGCAGCGGGTTTACCGTCCGAATGGATCCGAGTTTTGAAGATCGCGTGATTCTGACAACCTTGATTCATGGCAATCCGATTGAGATTCATGCCATCCCGTTCCTCTTCAGTCGATTATTCGCGGTTTTCCTCTGGTGTCTTCGTCTTTTATGGCGACTTCGTAATCAGCATGGACTCGACGGTCTGCTAATGATGCAGGGAGGTATTGAGTACAAGGACATGGAAGTGTGGCGTCGATCGCGGCGCTTGATGGCAATCGGAGCAACCGCCAAGACCTGGCGTCGCACGAAAAACTTGAAAAACGGATCCCACCCTCAAAAATAAAGGCACGGGTGGCATGACTCGGCTCGCTCTCAAGTTGGTCTCTTATACACATCTAGATGTGTATAAGAGACAGCTGCTAATGATGCAGGGAGGTATTGAGTACAAGGACATGGAAGTGTGGCGTCGATCGCGGCGCTTGATGGCAATCGGAGCAACCGCCAAGACCTGGCGTCGCACGAAAAACTTGAAAAACGGATCCCACCCTCAAAAATAAAGGCACGGGTGGCATGACTCGGCTCGCTCTCAAGTTGTGAGCAAAACTGTCGTCTTCTCGTGGTCCCTGGATCTCGCCTCAAGCAGCTCAATCCATTTTTATCCCGTGATTCGCGCTGTTCTAGCGAGCCGGCTGACTATTCTCGTGTACTGTTGTGTGTGTGGTCATGTAATGATCGCTCTACCGCATGTACGACACGGGTAGAACAGAATTCTCCTCATGCGTTGCCCTTGTTGAAGTATCTCGACGGACTAAGCATGATTCACCCAGCTCCAACAGTCCGCGACATCAATTCCAGCTCCGACCCGGTTGTCATCTATTCCTTCAAGGAATGTGAGGGGCTTACCACCATTGACTGTGCGACTTGCGTCAAGAACGTGCTCATCCGTAACCCACACGTGCTCAAGCTACTGAATCGATTCCTCCATATCTTGAAGCAACCCATGCAGTGGACGTACCCCATCGGTGTGGTGCTCAAATTCCTCTACTGGGTCGTCGACGCTTCAGTAGGTCAATGGCTCGCTGCGATTTCAGTTGTTCTGACTATCATGCCGATAACAAGCTCGTTTCTGGTGCTTCGGTATGATATGGTCAAGCTTTTGTTCCAAACCTACGTGTTCTGGTACATAACGGTCATCAATATCGTGTGTTGTGTGGCAGTGGGCATGGAATTCGCGGACTGGCGATGTTGTGGCGCCATTATGGTCACCCTGGGCAACCAAAACACGCTCATGATCGACGCCAACTTCCGATCTGTCTCCACGACCATCATTGCGGCTACCATATCGGCCATTATGCTCATGTTCTTCATCGTTTACTACGCTTTGGGTTTTGTAGATGCAGTACAAAGCGTCGACTTACTCAGATACAATGGTTGGTCTCTGCGTTCGTGCGACGTTGCGATCAATGGACTCAGTACAATCGTGTTGATCCTCTTGCGGAATGCCTATCGACGCTTTTCGCATATAGCCACCATGGACATGACCGACAGTCGAGTGCGTTGTATCTCCTATCGCGCTCGAGTTCGACTCGTTCCTGTCACTTCTCATGGCATCAGTCCGACCGAAACCGCTGGTGTTGTCAAAGAGGTTACCTCTAGCGATCCGGCGCCCGTTGGAAGCTCCACGACCCGATTGCAGCTCGTGAAAGTCAACACTACGTTCACAAATACTGATGTCGTGGGTTCTGCTCGTGGTTTTTCTGTCTCGTGCGTCCAATTTCCAACGGTAGCGACAAGAACAGTGCAATTCCTTGCTATCATCGGTGCGATATTCTCCTTGGTAGCTTGTATGCTCTCCACAAACCATGCCAGGCATCGCGTGTGTACGCAAATTTCGTTCTGGAGCACCAGTGTGTACTGCAGTGCATCATTTCTTCATCAGAATAGGAAGATGCTTCGACTCCTCGTTGCCTCCTTCGACTATCTCTTCCTCTCGGCTCAGCTGCTACTCGCCTACCTTACCATTGGGTATCTCCTGCGATGGAACGAACGCTGCTATCTCGTCCTCACTCTATGGCTGTGGGGCCATTGGATCGTGACACTAGATGCCATTATGCCTGACGCCAAGTCGAAGCTCGGGGTCACACGTTCGCTGGCCATGTTCATAATTGCGACGAAGCTATCAGGGTTGGTTA
>NSDO01000141.1:234547-253591 GCA_002286825.1 Lagenidium giganteum
TCTCACCGCTACTCGCACCCATGACGTCCACCATCGTCCACAGTCGACTCTCGTTGCTCACCCACGCGATGTGCGTCCACACACGCGTCCTCCGTGACTCGGACCGCTGGTTGCCTTTGCGGCAACGTGCTCGTTTCCTTTTGACGTCGTCATGGTTGCCACGGCAATCAAGCCATTCGAGGCCAGTATTCAGGTGACATACAGTACTGTTCATTTTTAGACCAGCGTCCACAAGGCGCGTCCACAATACAAAAGAAGCAAGACCATGCCGAAAGGACCGGCGTTGACGGCAGCAGAACGCGACGAGATCCGCACGTTGCACGCCAAGAACGTGAGCGCCCGCGAGATCGCCAAGAAGCTCGAGCGTAGCAAGACCGTCGTGCTCAACTACCTGCGCAATCCCACGCAGTATGGCCAGACCAAGCGCAGTGGCCGCAAGCGCGCGCTCACGCCCGAGCAGGAAGAACAGATCTACACGGCGCTGCGTCAGCAGAGCGACAAGATGTGTGTGGATCCCACATCCAAGATGAGTGCTGAGCGCATCCGACGCGAGTTCAATCTGCCGTTGAGCACGCGACGCATCCAGCAGTTGCTCTCGGACTGGCGGAGGCAAGCACGGAAAGCCACGGACCAACAGCACGCAGTGGATGACGTTGAGGACGATAACGCAACGGAAGACACACCAACGACAGCCACAGAGACAGAAAGCACTGTGCAAGACACTGAAGAGTTGTTGCCGTCGTCTATCATAGTCTAATTTAATGAACGCTCGCAGTGGA
The DNA here is from genome assembly GCA_002286825.1 of Lagenidium giganteum. Taxonomy (NCBI): domain Eukaryota; phylum Oomycota; class Peronosporomycetes; order Pythiales; family Pythiaceae; genus Lagenidium; species Lagenidium giganteum. The sequence goes on from NSDO01000141.1 coordinate 235,327, forward strand.
CGTTGTCCTCTCTTCCTGGTCGCTATCCACGTCGCCGTCCACAGCCAGCAGCGATGTTGCCACCTCCTTTGACGCGCGACAGACAGATGTAGCATACGGACACATGCTGCACGTCATGAAATCGGGCGTCGCTGGGAACGAGCCTCGTCGAAGGGACTCGATGGTGCTGGTCACTACCTCCAAAACCTCGTCCAGAAGGTCTGGGGAGTATGGGAGGAAGCCAACACTACCATCTCCTCCTCCGATGATCTCAAGGCTCGCTCCATGTGGCGCCACGCCGTGAATCTGCTCGTACGCAACCATGTACAGCTTGAGTTGAAGACTCTGGGCCGCCGTCAAGTCGAGATTTGGTCGTGCTTGGCCACTAGGATTGGATTTGAACTCGCGGATTATCACTGCACCATCGCTACGTCGTCGATCAATGCGATCCCACACGCCGCGGATCTCAATGTCACTGCCTGGAAGTCGACACTCGAAAATCTCCTCGATATGGAGGATCTCAGCACTGGAATTGTCATTCTGAATGAAACGTGAGAGGGCTTCTCGTGCTTGAGCGAAAAAGAATCCCTCTTGGCGACGAGAGAGAAAACCAGCACGTTGCCAGGTTCCCTCTAGCACTTCAAACGCTTCAGACGTAGCAGCCTCGACAGCTTTACCTTCTTGCAAACACTGAGCTAACGCTGCGATGGCTTCGTGTAGCGACCGACCGTACATCATGGCCGGTGTCGTCTCGCCTTCTTGACTGGATGTTCGTAGACCAAGCACACGTGATAGATAGTAGCGCTGTGGACATCGCTGATACTCGGACATCTGGGAATACGAGAGATGACTTGGCTCATACGGTGACAACATGGTCGAGGCAGGAGTCGCCACAGGCGACTTCTTCGATGGTGCGGATGTCGATGGAGGTGATGCTGCTGACGGTGTTGACTCAAGATTCGCTGGCTGGTCAAGTGATTCAGCATGATTCCATAATGGCGACAGCACGCAACTCAACTTCTCTGGTTTCTTCGAGGGCACACTGCTGGCCGCAAGCGCATAGGAAAGCACAAGCCTTTCGGGGGTTGTTCGAACAATTGTCTCGTACACTAGACGTTCGTTCTCGAGGAGGAACTGTGGTCGAGTCTGAATCGGCAGAGGAGTTTGTAGAAGGCTTGTGGGAAGTGGCCACGTAATGCGTTTCATGCGTCCTGGGAACTTGGAATCACGCATAGCCATCAAAACGAGCAGCTTGCATTCACCAAGCTCTTCGTGATCCAGTTTGTCCAGGCTGTATCGAGACAAGGGTAGCACAACGACTCCGTTGTCGACATCCTCACTGTCTGCGTCCTCGGTCACGGAGAATCGCGCTGATTGCAACTGCAGCAAGTATGGCACCACAAAAGGAACATGGGGGCTCTCGACAATCCGCTGAGCTGTCTCGATCTCGCGGAGGAAATCCGCGAKGGCGATTGAATCGCGTGCGTCCTTGGAAGAGTCTGGATCCAATACGCGCGAGAGAAAGTTGGTACGTTCAAGGAAGAGTTGCACGAGCTCTTGTACCGTTTTGATATGACACGCTTCGCGGCACTCAGACAGAAGATCAAGAAATTGCCGGATTCTTTCGACAGCCTGGGTGTTTGAAGCCACTTCAGCCTCACTTGTGGCCGCCAAGAGATTGCCGTTAGTGTCCACAATCGTCTGCAAGACTTCCAGCAGACATGCATGCGTCGCTTCTCGATGGTAGCGCTCCATGATCCGAGAGAGCACGTCAGGGGCCAGAGACAAGTAGTCCGAACGCAGCACGTTGTAGAGGTGCTTGGTGTCACTGGGGCAACAGAGCGCTACCAGCAGCGAAAAGATTCCATTCACACCTGGCTCTTCAAACAGAAGCGAAGACGATGAACCAGTACTTGAGACCTGTCGACCTCCCTGTACAGGGACCCCCTCTTCTTGTAGTATTTGTGTGATGTATGTGACATCGGCCCGGGTTGGACACAAGATCTTGATCGAAGAAGGTGGGATGCCAGTGTCGACTAGTCTCTCCTTGAGATTCTGAGCGATTCCTTTTGCTTCGTCCAGCATCGTCGCGAATTCCATCGACTCGACAGGAAATGGCACTGATGGAAACTCCTGCTTCTTTGTCTTGGAGCGCTTGGTCTTGCCTCCGGATGACAACATGGCGTTGGCGAACGACAGGACGGGCACTTGCGTGGTCGTGGGCGGTAGCTGTACTAGATCCCACTTGATACTCGCATCTGATGTCTCTAGAAGACTAAATACACGTAAAACGGAGTTGATTAGAATCACTAGATACAACGTTGGCGATCAGTCTACGTACCTCTTGAGCTGTTCTGTCCGTGGGCAACCTGTTGTCTCGTTCTGGTCAGCCACAATAGTCTCTGAGAACGTAGTACTGGACTGTAGTTCGGGAGTTTCACGAACAATGGTCCCGATGAGCTGCACCATCGCTGGGGTCAGGCGCTCCAGCTCATCCACCACCACGTCCGTGAACTCGTTCGTGACGGACGAGAGGTAGTGAGGATCCTTCGAGAGCAGCTCAAGCAAATCCACCACGCAGCTGTCCCAGGACGCTAGATGGTGGCGCTGCAGGAGCTCTCGATAGACTCGATACGCATGGGCGAGTTCGAGATGCGCCGTGGTCTCTTCGTTCGTGCCTGCGAATGACTCGTACGCAGCAGGGGTGACGTAGTGAGCTTCTAGCAGGTTGAAGAAGCGCAACATGTCGGCCACACTGCGGCGGAAGTGCACGGAAGACGGCGTCGTGAGACGATGGTGGAAGCGCTCAAGCGGAATCTCGGCGATGTGGTGCATCAGAAACGCTGTAAGACGGTCGAACGGCAACACGCGCTGTTATATACCCTGCGGTTAGCTATACATCGTAGCCCAAATGACAAGAGACCTCGTACCTGCTGATGGCCAAGCTCTTCCAGTGTCCGCTGCGTCCACTCCATGACGCTACTGACGTTGTGGCCACGACGCTCGAGTGCGTAAAACGCCAGCTCGCGGTCGAGCAGCGTCGCCATCTTCGCGTCTTCACCAGAGCGAGCGCTGAGAGCTAGTACGCGTCGATCCGACTGCGTGTCGAGCCATAACACGCGCTGGGCGGCCGCCGTGGACTTGCCCGTGCCTGGTGTACCCACCACGGCCACATGTCCACCCTGTGGACGCCGTACAACCRCGTCGAGTGCACTCAGTGCGTGAGTGGAGATCCGTCGTCCACACAACCCATTCCGCCTCACCGTCGCCGCCATGAGACGCCGGGACGAGCGTCGCAGGAGCCGGTCGCCATGCGCGTGACGCAGCATGGTGGTTGGACGAAGGGTGGACCACTGTGAGGACGCGTCAACATCACAGTTCGTGATCCCGCATCACCTGTCTGTTTCTGTTCCCTCTTTAAAATGATATCTTCAATCTGAGAACACGGGTGTTGTGGCTTGGGGGTCCGAACCTCACCCAATTAATATCGAACAACTTCAGTCAGGCAACCTGAGAAAACCGCACACTAGCCGTCMACCCGGCGGATGGCGCACACGTCAAGAGGCCCAGCATGTACCACATCGCTGAAGTCGTCCGCGATGCCAAGCGCGACATGGAGGAGCGCTATGAGGGCGGGCGGCTGTCCACATGGGCCTTCTTCACGCCCTTCCCGTTCCTCTATGCGCTCAGCGGCCAAATCACGCAGACCATGCAGCGCAAGGCGCCCGACCTCGTCAAGCGCGCCGCCGTCCGCACGCGCGATCAGATCGCAGGCGCCGTKACCACGTCGCAGCAAACGCTCCATGAGTGGCGGGTGGTCACTACGCGACGCGGTCAGTTCCTCTTCTACACCGTGAAGACGACGGTTGAGACGGTCGAACTCCCAGGAGCCATCGCGCCGATCCGTTCRCATGTCGCCGTGCCGTTGCTCAATGGGGTGGAGGGTATGGTGCAGTTTGTGACGAGTGAAGAGCTCCCAGAGCTCTACTTTGTGGCCAAGAACTCGATGACGAGTCATGTGGTGCTTCGGCACTTGGTGATCCCGCCGCTCTCGGCCATGGAAGGATTGGTGCGCTACATGGTGATTCTGCCCAGTCAGCTCGTGTTTCCATCGCGAGAAGAGATTGAAGACCGCACAGATGTGTTTCTCCATGTGTCAACGAGTCGACTGCAGTCGCTGGTCGAGTATTTGTACTCGGCCACTGAGACGTTGGACCAACACTGGAGTATGGTCCAGTGGAACATTCTTGGTCGTGGACCGTACGAGTCCCTGTCGATGGATCGACGCCGTGATGTGATCCACAGTGTCCACCAGCGCATGCGGATCATCTCATCACGCTACAAGTTGTACGAGTTCGTTGCCACCATCAAGATGCAGAACGAGATGCTCTTTTGCGATCTGCTCAAGGAGTTTCCAGATTGTGGCGGTGTTCCTTTGCTGCAGCATGAAGTCAACGCAAATGAAGAGCTACGAAGTGCGTTGGACGAGCTCGACGAAGATTCATTTCCCTGCTGGTTCTACCGCAAGATCGAGATCTTTATGCCGTCAACTGGATCCGAGAATGGTGATACTGCGTCCACTGTGGACGGAACGGAGCCAACCGTTTCTAGTGGGAAGACAAAGTGGATCGAGTTCCCAGCACACGAGAATCGCCGATTGGAACGTCGCTATCGTTTCTATCAGCGTCAGAAGATGCTCGGACGCTGTCCACTTCCGTCGCCAATTGTCGTAGTTGACGAGGGACGCCATGAAGTGAACATGGAGACTATGGAGATGACGCCGGTGTACTGGGAACCTGTCGAAAAGACCCAAGTCCGACGCTCCATCTGGTTGTATGCCCAGCGGAACTATGGATTGGCTCCGTACAACCCATCAGCCGAGCTTGTACTGGAGCAAGCGTTCACCTACTACCTTGCTTTCTTCAACGAAGAAATCAACAAGAAGCGATCTCTTCTCAGTCGAACGCGCCATCGTCGATGGATGCAAATTGACAATGGGTCCACAACGTCCACAACGCCAACGAGTGCAGCTCTGCGCTACAACTCGGGTGGTGTCTGCTCGTTGAGTGTGCCGGTTGAAGGCCACTTGGTGGAGTTGAAAGGACCGCATGATATCACGCAGTATAAGCGCTTGTTGGCAGGTACCACACCTTTCACCTCCAAACGACGCGTGTATCGTGGTGATCCACGTATCCGGGCCGACCCCAAGCTGCTCGAACAATGGAAGAAGTCTATGGTAGTCGAGGGTGATCCATCGGAAGTTCCCCCGAATGAGGATGATGCGGATATCGAAGAAGAAATCGACCATCTCGTGCTGATTGTTCATGGCATCGGAGATGCGCTCAAGACCATCGACATCATCAACGTCGTGACTCTACGCTCGATCATTGATTGTGCAACAAGCCTTCGTGACTTGCACAGGGAGGCTCTGCGATCAACGCACTTTGATGGACTTGGAGACAAACACCCACGCACCGAGTTTTTGCCCATTGAGTGGCATACGAAGCTTCACATCGAAGGCTTGGACTCTGCTATTCGCGATGTGACTCTCCCTGCCATCCCCAAGCTGCGCGAATTCGCAAACGATACTGTCTTGGACGTGCTGTTCTTCATGTCACCCATGTTCCATCGTGTGATTCTGGACCATGTCGCGAACGAGATGAATCGCGTATACCGCCTCTTCCAGGCCCGCCACAAGGGATGGGCGGATGATCATCAGCCAATTTGGAAGAAGAAGAAAGTATCGATCGTCGCGCATTCGCTTGGTTCGATCATCTGTTTTGACGTACTCAATCACCAGGGACCGAAGCAGCAGCGTCCAGCGGAGTGTCCATCCAGTGGTGATCGCGATACGGAGAGCTCGGACGAAAGCCATGGTGAGCATTTCATCAATGGAGGAATGCACGATGATGCGAGCGGTTTTGAGGCACTGATGGCTGCGTCGCTTCGAGAACGTTCGCGATCGGATTCTGAATGCATCAGTAAGTTTGCTAGCACACCCCGACGACGCGATCGCATGCGTCATCATCAAATGAATGGTCTCCCGACAATCGAACCTGCGCCTACTGTCGTCGTCCACACTAAGAAGTCGTTACAACATCGTCGAGCTGTCGCAGGAACTCGACGACGTAAGCGTCGCTCACACACGACAAAGAACTACAAGAGTCCTCGCCATCCTCGTTCGTCTGCATCGACGCCAAAGGGAAGCTCATCGACGCCGCGCAACGCAACCGATCATGGTGTTCCTGAGTTGGCATTCGAAGTGGATAACCTCTTCTGCTTCGGCTCGCCTGTCGGTCTCTTTTTGAACGTGCGTGGCCAGACGATTGATCTCGACTTCCACCTCCCAACCTGCAAGCGCGTCTTCAACATCTACCATCCATACGACCCAGTTGCGTACCGTATCGAGCCGATTTTGAATCCTCAGCGTGCGAACTCAAAGGCTGCGATCATCCGTACGTTTGAAGGCAGGCTGCGCTTCCAGTACCAGCTCCGCAACTCGTTCCGTCGCATGTGGCAGAAGCTGTCTCTTATACACATCTAGATGTGTATAAGAGACAGTCCGAACGAGATTGAGATCACCAACGAGTACTTGTTCGCGTTGACCTCGCACGTGATCTACTGGAACAACCGCGACGCGAGTCTCTTCTTGGCGCAAAAGATGATCCTCGAGCCTCCACACGAGTCAAAGGAGGTTGGGGATGTGGAGAGTGATGTGGCAAACCATGAAGTGGCTGAACAGGAAGAAGTGGACGAAGATGACGACGACGACATCGCGTCTGGCACGATCACACCAGCCTTCTCGCCGTTTGGACTCGAAGACAGTGACGAAAAGGAGGTGGAAGAGAAGAGCAGCGGCGGATTGAGTGCATTCTTTGGCCTCGGAGGCAAGGTCAGAGCTACCTGAGTGTGTGTTTCTGTGAGTTAACTTAATTGAATCTATCGTGAGTGTGACTCAGATGGGGGCTCGTTAGGTTATCAATCGTTTGCTCACCACCGCACAATGGTGTTGATGAATGCGTTGCGTCGAACGCCGTTGCTAGCGGCCAGAGGCCGTCGCTGCGTGAGTACGAGCGATCTGCCATCGCATCTGAAGAGTGTGCGCGTCAATGTGGCCGACGACGTCGCTCTCCACGCGATCGTGCCGGTTGAGAAGCCGAGCCCGAGTGCTGGCCACCCGCCAATCCTCTGTTTGCCGAGCGCCTTTGGTGGGTCTTCTCCTCAACTAACAGCGTTATATGACTCATTGAAGGATGTATCTAACGGTATGTATGTGCAGGCTCGGTGATTCACAATTTTCGCCATCAGTTCACCGCGTTGAGTGAGGAGTTCGAGTTTATTGGTGTGGATCCGCGCGGCTACGGCTTCTCCCGACCACCAGAGCGCGATTTCCCTGACCGCTACTTTGAGCGAGACGCAGATGACGTCGCACGTGCCATGGACGCGCTCGGATACGACAAGGTGCACAGTCTTGATGTCATGACCATCCATGGAGCAACTAACCGAAGTCTCATCTGTTCGATGTAGTTCTCGATTCTCGGATGGAGTGCCGGCGCCAACACTGGTGCGGTGTTCGCTGCCCGTCACCCCGATCGTGTCGAACGCCTCGTTCTCGTCAATGGTAATGCGTTCGTCGACATGGACGATGCCGAGACGTACGAGGAATTCGAGGACATTAACAAGTGGCATCCAGCGTCGCGAGACGAAGGTATCGCCATCTACGGCGCCGAAAACCTCCAGAAGGGATGGTCGAGTATGATGCACAAGCTCAAGTCGATCTACGACGACGAAGGAGGAGACTTGTACTGCGGCAGTCTGCCACAGATTCGATGCAAGACTCTGGTAGTCGCCGGTGGAAAGGATCGATTGGTGCCGGAATTCCACGGCGAGTACCTGAACGAGCGCATCATGCACTCCAAGCTCCATGTCTTCCCGAACGGACGTCACGACGTGCATATCCAGGAAGCTGCTGCTTTCAACCAACTGCTCGAGCAGTTCCTTACGGAACCAGACGACAAGCACACGCAGAGTCGCGAGTTCGTGGCGCGCCCTGCGACGTGAAGCCGAACAACACAGAGCAGAGAGAGTGTGGACAGGGAGGAATAGATCACAATGTTTTATGGTATTTTGACTTTTTGGAGGATAAAGAGTCACTGGGAGCGACTCAGTAGATTGCTTGGGTATCATCCGGATGATTCTAACGACATACGACACATACAAAATGCAAACATGAACAAAACTATCAGAAATCTAGACCGCATGCGGATACGAGGCCATCTGCGGCTGCGGCATGGCGTATCCGTGCGCGTACGAGCCCGAGTACACACCGTGGTGGTGACTCATGGACTGGGACGTGGCATCTCGGCTTGAATATTGCGGAAAGAACTCAAAATTCACATCGCTCATCGGCGCGAGATGCATGGGCCCAGACGTAGATGGAGCAGTGTACATGGGTCGCTTGATTGGCTCTGGGTGAGCAATCTGAGGAGGATACCCGTGGGACGAAGAGTATCTGGAAGAAGCGCCAGTAGGCGTCTTGTGTCCTCGTGGGTCGTCTTCCAAGATGCCCTGAAGGAGCTCACCAAATGACTCTTCCTCAGTGAAAGGGTGGTTCGCAAAGTGCTCGTAAGGGTGGTTGAGCGCTTCGACACCAAGTGGCGTGTAGGCCGTGCTGTTGCTGTATGTTGGACTGGACTTGTGCACGTACTCACTCTGCGAGGCTGGGAGTGGCTCGTAGGCGAAGGTGTTTGGTCCCATACTGAGCTGGAGCTCGCGAGTGTAGGAACCACCGGTTGGTGGTCCACTCATGTCGACCGACTCCGTCTTGATACGCTTGAGACCACGGTGGTCGATCGAGTCGGTCGAAGTCATACTTGACGTGCTAGTGTTGGATTCTTCGCTCTCACATCGGATACGCTTGAAGTCGTGCTCGGACGCACCCATGCTCTTTAGTCGCTGAACAGCCTCCTCGTAGCGCATGCCACCGAAGGCTTTGCTGATCTCCATACGGCGGTTGTACTCGGCTTCTTCGATGGACTTGGCGAGGTGCCACTGGTCCTTCCCACAGGAACAGTGCTTGCCCTCCGCGCCCTTGTAGCGCGGGTTCTCGGCGTCGTTCACGGCACACTCACAGCAGTGGAACATTTGCTTGGAGCGGTAGGTGCCGAGCCAGTTGGACTTGAAGCGAGGGAACCAGTTCTTGCGATCGCGAGTCTTTTCAGGCCCATCTCCGGCGTTATTTGAGCGATACTTGGTACCTGTTTGGTGGATACTGTCGCACGCGCAGCGTGGCTGACGTTCGAGCAGCATGGTCGAGCACGAGAGCATCCAGGCGGTGAGATACAGGATACTCTCGACCTGGATCGTCGTTGTGGCCAAGATCTCGGCCAGGAGAGTCTCCGTGAGCGCCACGAGTTCTTCTGGTTCACCCATTTCGAGCTGGTGTAGACGATCATAGAGATCGGCGCATGTGACGAGCTCCTGTCGCCGCCGGAGCAGGATCCGCGAGCTCATGGTGGCTGGACGGATGGATCAATTAGCTGATGGCTTGCAGGCGAGTTGCCAAATGGCGGAGGAGGATCGAGCTGAGCCTGAGCGAGCGAGCTGCCTGGTCGCAGCGGAGGGCAGTGTCTCCTCAGTCAAGCCGGCGGGGGATGCGCATCAGCTGCGTGTGCAACCGACCCTGGCGTAAGCTCGCAGCTTAGGCGTGGAGAGTGGGATCGCGGCGGCCCGTCCACTCGTCTGTTGTGCACGGGTGACTTTGACTCGGGGAGTGTGTGCGTGCGTGCGTGGACGAAGACAGGCGACCCAGATGCTGGCAGTCAGGCCGAGATCAAGATCGCATGCACACACATCCATGCCCACACACACACTATGACCAGCACAACCCCTCGTTACACACACGCCAGACACGTTCTTTACCACCTGGATCTTACAGCGGCGCCCCCGGTTGCGCACGACGAGCTGGATTGTCAGACATGGCCCCCGTCCGTCACACACTCAGCTCGCACTGTGCCAAGGCTCCTCATTCTGTTCCACCAGACAGCCAATCACGAGCCATATCACTGGATGCACTATGGCTCGTGCGTTCTGGGCTGGATTGCCTCTCGTGAAGTGCGACGATTTCCACGGCCGGGATGCGACACCACGACCACAATTTTTCTCAGCGACGACACGAATGAGAACGAATCAGGCGCGCCTTTACATCCAGATCGCATACTGGCAGAATGACCTGATAGGATCTTGCTCACGATCAAGGCGACCGACGGACGAAAACACTCAACACCAAGATCTGAGCCACGCACACACACATGGCGGCCATTTGCACGCAGTGGTGGCGTTAAACAGGCGCTCGGATTCTCACTCGACACCTGTTTCTGTATGAGCTTCGAAAAACAACGACTGATGGAGTCCATCATGAACGTCACCGGATGGGGGGAGCTGCTCCTGGACGAGAGACAAGCCGACGGGTCAGTTGCCAAAAAGACCTGGCGCTTTTGCCTCGCTGTGTTCGGGCGGTGGCCATATGAGTAGTGCGCATCCAGCTAAAGTATGGACGATCTTCCTGATCTGAGGGAAGAAATGCAGCCATGCTTGACACCAACCTCGACTGGTGCAGCCGCGTGACGACTATGGAGGCAACCTAATTGTCACCGTGAAGCACACTACAAAAAAAAGCTCAAGGTGCTGGTCATAGCAAACGGACTCTTTCCATGTTGATGCGGTGGCAAAGAAGCTTCACATCCACTTGGGCGTGTACAGGACCGTTGCACTCGGTTGGATTTTATACAGCAGACGGTAGGTAGGTAARGCGCCGTGGTTGAGCTCGACCCAGAAGACTGGGCAGTCAACACCGGCAGTGGCCACTACAGTAGGTACCGTCTAATCATAAACTGTATCTACCTACGGTACACAGAGTGCGTCCACACGCACGCACTGCGCATCCATGGAGAGATTTGGCGCTGCTGCGACCTGGATGCGTGGCGGCCACCCAGACAAAGAACCCAGACCGGCTCGCTCGGACGTATGTAGGCGATCGTCACGCCATTGGTATCGCCCTCCTCAGTACAATCCGTCCTTCCCTGTACAGTATGCAGACCTCAAGCCCTGCTCTTTGTCCGATCGCTGTGGCGCACAATCTCCAGCTGTGAATGCGCGCGGCTGTATCCAAATTCATCATGCAAGCTGAGCTTTAGAAGCGAGGGAGTAAACCTGACTGATGATGCCGCTGACGCAAGCGTGACCTGATACTGTAGTTGCTTTCCAGCTGAGTTGCAGGTTCATAGTGTGACCACCAGCTGATTATGCCATCCATCATGCTTTGCCTGGAAATCACCCATGTTGCCTTTGAGCACCAGGTATACAGTGCTTGTGCCGTATACCCTTCTAAAAAGCGCTTTCAGGAATTGAGAGGACGCACTTTTAGACCTGTCTACCCAACTACTAGAGAAGGGGCCAGTATGCATGATCTCAGGTTTCAAGGTGCATCCTGGAAGTCCCTCTGGAATATTTTAGACTCGGCCGTTTCTAGAGTTCAAGATAGACTTTGACGGGTCTAATTGGGACACTCGTCCACGTGCCGATGCAGCAGATAGGGTGAGCGGACCAGCGGAGACTCTGTTGCGGTTCTGGGTGTGGACGAATCCGTGTGACGTGAGCTCCCTCGTCCACACTGACACTTAGACCATGCGTCGAACCACCGTGCGGCTCTCTCTGTGGCTCGCCGCGCTGTTGAGCGGGGTGGCCACCACCGTCCATGGGACTGCCCTCACTCCTACGCAGTATGGATGCATCCTCCAGAACGGTATCAAGACCACTGGCGCCGGCAACTCGACGATTTTCTGTGGGTATGACTCGTGGTTCCGAGTTCAAGTGGACCTGCCCTCGCCGACCAAGGGGATCGCGCCGTCCACGAATGGCTCGTATCCAGTGGCATTGCGGCCACACCAGGCGACTTGTTCACTGGATGGTGACGTGGAGCTCCCGATCGCTGCTAGTGTTGTTACGGGCGTGAAAGACGATGGAGCGACGTGGATGGTGGACGTGAACTGCACGTTTCCGGACGATCTGGATGAAGACTTGATCTCGAGTCACATGACCTCGAACCACAACTTTTCGTGCGTGTTCATTGGCAACGACATGCGAGCGTTCATCATGGACGTCGCATTACCGCCCTTCATCTTCCTTACGGACGATTACGATGTCACGGGCCTCACGCTTATGAACAAGCCAAGTGGAGGCAACGCTGCCACGAGCAACACGACCACAGCGGATTCGTTCAATGAGAACGACGCCGCGGCCGTCAAACCGACATCGTCCGCAACTACAAAACTGCGACGAGAGAAACGACGGGCAGCTGCAATTGAGACGCCGTTGATCGGCATCGGGCAACTCGCCAAGTTCCAGATCGAGGTCTCGGGAGCTCACGCGGCGCTCCGAGCAGCCACACTGAGTGGTTCCTGTGACATCAACGGCCAGAATGTCACGGTAGTCGACAGGAAGCTCAACTATATCGTTCAGCGCAACGACTCGGACGTCGTGGGTCTCAAGTACCGCTGCGATTTGGTCGACGGCGTAGGCGCCAAGCCCGCCAAGCAGACTGGCACGGTGCGCCACCTGGTGATGCAGATCGACGGCACTGTACCTGAGATGGAGGAAGATATCTTCATGTTGTTCTCGACCGACAAGCCTGCGCGTATTGGTAGTGTGATCTCAATCACTCTCAAGGCAAAGCACCTCGTTGAAGGGTACTCGGGTACCTGCGAAGTCAATGGCGTCAAGGATATTCCCCTGCTAGAAGCTGATGACCACGGTTTTTATATGATCCAGTACACGGTCTCCGAGGGCGATCCGAGTCTCAGCGAAGCGGATACGATGCCACTCAGTTGTGTCGTTAAGAGCATGGCTGGAAATACGTACACTTTCAAGGAAGATGTGGAATTAGGCTTCACCATCGACACTATCCGACCCAAGATGGCCACGACATCGATTTTGTTCTCGTCAGATCGACCAGCTCACGAAGGCTCGATCATTGAGGTCCAGGTCACGCTGCAAGAGGACGAGCCGCATCTGCGCGTTGCCGGAAACGATTCTTGTCGCATCAACAATGCGTCTGTGGGAGCAAGCTTTGCAAAATCCACCTCAAACACATTCATGCTGACCTATGTCGTTGGCAAAGGTGAAGCCATGTGGAAACCCGGTGCGCTGCCGATCTACTGTATCGTTCAAGACGCTGCAGGCAATACGGCTGTGATCGACCACTTTACGGACGGCAACACTCTTTTTGCACGTGAACTCAAGCCTGTGGACGTCAATGCCGTCATGTCGCCCGAGTTTCTTCCCGACAAATTGCTTATGATCGCCTTTATGATCGTCGCGATCGCATCGCATTCGATCTCCAAAGTGTGTCCACATATCGGTTTGCCGCGGATCACAGGGTACATTGTCACTGGTATCCTCGTGGGCCCATACGTTCTCAATTTCCTCACAACGCGGCAGATCCGGCAACTTCGTATCATCGACGAGCTTTCTATGGCATATATTGGCTTGACTGCTGGTAGCAAGTTGCACTGGAACCGCATGAAACCCATCATCCGTAGTATCCTCATGGTTACCATCGGTCTCACTCTGTTCGAGTACATCATTGGCACCGTGACGATCACTGTTCTCGCGGGATACATCGACTTCCTTCAAGACACGACGGATAGTGAGAAGTACGCAATTGCATTGCTCGCTGGATGTATGATGATCGCGCGAAGCCCGTCGTCTGCACTCGCAGTGATCGAAGAAGTTAAGTCTCAGGGTCACTTCACGACGCTCATCTTCGCCGTCACAGTCATGTGTGACGTGCTCGTCATTTTCCTTTTCAACGTCAACTCGATGATCACCGAGAGTTTCCTGTCGGAAAAGGACATGTCAAGCAACGATCTCCTCAAGCTGGTTCTGCAGATCTGCGGATCGACAATCGTAGGCGCAGTGCTTGGCAAGATCATGGCGCTGTTCGTGTTCTGGCGTCCTGTGCGGATCAAGCGCAAGAGTGTCTGGTCCAAGTGCCAGCGCATTTTCAAGCAGTTTGTTTTGTTGCTCTACGGATGGATGATCTTTGTGATCTGTCACTTGGCGCATCCATATCTCGAGCCGTTGCTGTGCTGTATGGTTTCCGGCGCTGTGATGTGGAACACCAGCACAAACCCAGAAGAACTGAGTATGCTGTTGAAGCAGTTAGCTGATCTGGTCTACGTCAGCTTTTTCACGATCACGGGTGCGACTTTGGAGCTCGACATGCTTGTGAAAGCAATGGTGTTGTCGATTATCCTGTGTCTCACCCGCGTTGCTGCTATTTTCCTGGGCAGCTTCCTCGGCGGCAGGCTAGCCAACGAGGACCCAGGACCTGTCTCTTATACACATCTAGATGTGTATAAGAGACAGACACAAGCTGGTGTGACGCTTGGTCTTGCCAAGTCTTCCCAGCTCGTGTATCCCGGATGGGGCAGCTACTTCTCCACTATGATCGTCGCTGTCGTGATCTGCAATCAACTCATCGGTCCTCCGTTGCTGCGTTACGTGTTACGGCACGTCGGTGATGCCAAGAAAAAGGAGATCGGTAAGGTGGACGGCCTTACCGCACTAGTCTTTAGTGGTCCATCACTGCCGAACCTACAGAGTGCGGTGCTTCGTCTTGAGACTTGTGGCTGGAATGTGCACTCGCACCTCGTGGAAGAATCCCTGGCGAGTGTCCAGGAGAAGATCTATGTGGAAGAAGTCTCGAAATCGGTATTGGATACCATGCGAATCATCAAGCCAATTGAGGTCGTTGTGGTGATGATGCCAACCGACGAAGAGAACTTCCAGCTCATTCGTGCGGTAGCTGCCGCCTGCCAGGAGCTCAAGCGTATCCAAGTGTTGCGTGTTGTTGTCCAAGTCGCCGGTGATGGTTCAAACGAAGAAGAAACCAAGTGGGCGTCCAGGTTTGGCGATATGCCTGCGACCGAAGAACACGGTGATACGATCGATGTTATTGTTGTGGACCGCTTTGAGGCCACCGACATGCTGATTGAGCTTGCGGCATGCGGTAAAGTCGTAAATATCCAAGAGAAGGAAATGTCGTCCACAGCAATCTCGATGGAAGAAACTAGTGATACAGAACAGACCGAGCTCGAAGACGGCCGGACAGCCAACGTCTCCTCTGGCGTGCGTTTACGACAGAAGCTCAAGCACAAGGTCCGCCGAATGATGTTGGTATAAGGAGGAAATCCATGTATTATTGCACATACTTCTCATGTCTTCCACACGAGCACGGAGACGCCGGCCGCCACACTAAGGTAAACGTACGTCTTGATCTCGTGCGTCACGTACGCACCAAACGACGTACCGACGATGCAATTCCACCCACGCCCGTACTCTTTCTCCATGTTGCGGCGAACGTACTCGGCGATAGTTGAGAACGTCTTGCCCGACTGTGGACAAGTGTGGACGGGGTTTGTGAGACCATGCGGACAACAACCGTATCAACCCGCCAGTGGCCAGTGACGTACCGTGACTTGGAGCTGGAAGGCATCCTTGGCTGTGGCGATGACCTTCTCAAGCATCGTGTCCGTCATGTCCTCTGCGAACACGACGGTCTTGTTGAACTTGTCATGGCTCTTTCCCGCCATGATGCTTCTTGCTCAAAGTCAGTGTGGCTCTTCAGGATCCACCTTGTGGACGGCAGTTTCTATGGATCGCTTCTACCGTTTCTATCAAGATCCGCCACTTCAACATCCACATGGGACTCGACTCGTGAAGATGCCCCATTGTACCATGTGAGGCAGGCTACACATCGGGTCTGCCTCGGTCTGGCCGTTGACCAGCCTCACTGTACAGTATCTGGATGCGACGGTTGTGTGGAGAAGCACCTTTCGCACATCAACTCGCCGTTAGATCTTCCCTCTCATTTCCAGATCCTCACTGTGGCCAACAGTGGACGTCGCGCCAAGATGGGGGTCCAAATGCGCAAGCTCATGAATTCGCGCGTCGTCGTGGTCTTTGGTGCTACGAGTCGCATTGGCAAGGCCACGATCGAGCGGCTGGCCGCACAGCCACATTTGGGGGTGACGGCCATCGCTGCGGTGGAAGATCCCAAAGAGCCTCGAGTCAAACGACTCAAGCAAATGACCGGATGCTACGTGGCGAGGTGCGATTTCAATGACGTTTCGTCCATGCAACGCGTGGTTCGTAACGCCGACGCCGTGTTGCTCATCCCGGCGCTGTCGGAGAGCGGCACACGCTTCTCCAAGCGAGTCATCGACGCTGTCAACAACGTAGGGGTCACGCGGCTTGTGATTATCAGCAGCATCCTCGCAACAGAGGACTTTTGGCGTCCAGGCGGCGCTCCGTCAGCTTCAACAGCGCCCAACACGTCTGGTTACGAAGCCGTGGAAGCGCATGCGCGTAATCTCTCGAACAATTGTGTGGCACTTCGCATTCCTTTGCTCATGGAAACCATTCTTTACTGTCGTGAAGAGATCCTCTTCGCCAATCGGTTCTTGAGCTGCTTCGATTCGACCACACCCGTGCCGTGCATCGCTGTGAGAGATGTGGCGCTGGCTGCGACCGAAGTGCTCACTCAGACCAAGAAGAAGTACAACCCAACGTACTGCCTTGCCAACGCCGAGATCACGTGCTCGACTGGGGAGATGGAGCGACTCTTTTCGCAAGCGCTTGGCCGAAAGATCAAGTATCATCAGGTTTCGGAGAAGCGATTGACCAAGATCCTAAAGGAGAAAGGAGCCTCGGAGCTCATTGCCGTCAACATGATCCGCTACAAGAACTATCTGGAGGGTGGGAGCAAGGAAACAACAGCCCAACAGCAGCCATCAACTGCCACAGGACTAACCTCACGACTGGGTTACACGCAAGACTTTCGTTTACTCACGAAGCACTCACTCATGACGCCACGCCACTGGCTTCACGAGAATCTCACTCGGTTCGTGCGTACACCGCAGAATCAAATGCAATTGTTTGTTGTTGGATCTGGAGAAGGACTTTTCCAGGAAGTCGAGCGGTTCATTGCCCTCCAGGTCACTGCTCCTTTGGCTATGCCGGAGCCAGATGTGGGCGAAGCGGCCATCCCGACAGCCACTGGTGTCGCACAGCAGAGCAAGGCGACGTTTTGTACGATCAAGTCGATTCCCGGGCACCAGAAACGGCAAGTGGCAAATGTTTCCGGTCAGCAATCGTCGCCCATGACCCAGCTTTTGAACCAGTTGACCTCTCTGGACGTGGTTTTGTTTATTCCACCACTGCGTCTGGGTGCTCAGGAGTGCATGGATGTGCTGAGGGTAGTTGTGGATGCTGCCCGACGTGCCAACGTATGGGGTATCGTGATCGTAAGCTCACTGTTCACGGGCCAAGCGTGGAAGGAAAGCATCAACCGCATGGCAGAGATGGAGCAGTTTGTGGAGAGATCGGGTGTGCCCTACGCGATTCTACGGTTACCGTTGTTTATGGAGTACTTCCTCGCTCTGTCCACTGACAATGTGCGAGCAGCACGGGAAACAGCTGCAGCAGCGACGAGCACCAGTGGAGCTGATGAAGAGAAGCAGGCTGAGCCAGAGCAAAAAGCTGCTCGACCCCAAGACCAGGCATCGTGGCCACACAGAGAACAGCAAGCCCAGTCTGCAGTGACCGAGTGGACGCTTTTGGATCGTGCGCTTGCGTCGTCGCCTCAATACTTGATCTCAACGACAGATGCGGCCAAGGCACTCGTCTCCATGGCGTACACGTTCCCAATTCACCGCAAGAAGGTCCGACTCATGTACACCGAGTGTCGAACGATGCACGAAATCGAGACCGTGCTGCAGCGCTACTCGCATCGTGGTGCACACATCGACTTTGCCCGGATTGACGCCATCTACGAAGAGCCAGGGCGAGAGTTTTGGCGCATTGCGTACTGGACGCGTGACCACGTGAAGCATTTCCTTGAAACGTCCGTGCAATTGTCGGGTGCCCCGCATCCGCTGGAAATGAGCGAGACGTTTGAGGAACTCACCGAGTGTGAGCCAATGACGTTGGAGAAATGGGCGCAACGGAACTCGAAAAGCTACACACCAGCACTGGCTGTGTCTCCAGGTCGCGGAAGAAGACGCACTGGGCCTATGACGACGGAACAAGCCAAGCCAGCGATCGACACGGAACAAGACAAGCCGAAACCTGAGCCTGAAACAAAAGTCAGTGGCGAGAAGACATCGAGTGTGGCCCAGGCCGCATCAACGGAGAAAGCAGCGTATTGACAGACTAGTCTTTTCAT
>NSDO01000142.1:217986-228952 GCA_002286825.1 Lagenidium giganteum
TGGCAGCAGCATGTAGTTGATGTGCAAAGAATAGATCCACGAGGTTCTCACCACGATGTGGAAGACTCGAAATCGAAAAAAAAAAGTGCGTCACATTCGCCACCTGCCAACTTAACTCAGAGAGAACGGACGAAGGATACGCGCCGGCTCCCGACTCGGTTGTACCTGCCAGCGTTTTGTCCCACGAGCGCAGATAGAGGCAGACGCTGTCCGTCCGACGTCGGCGGCATGCGTGCCGGCGCCATGGACTCATCAAGCGCGCGGCTCTTATCCATTCAAACCACCACCTACGACTTGTTGACGGTCATGCGAATCACTTCAACAGAAGGAAAGCAGACCGCGTCCACACATACTCCCACCACGCATGGCCCGCTTATGACAGGCGGGAAGCAGGTGCGCGTCCTGCTTTTCTTCTGCCGTCTTGCGCAGACCATGTTCAACGCGTGAAGTTTCCATCCCTGTGCCTCCGTCAGCGCCTCTGTCTCATCAAGAGGTCCATGTGACCCTTGTGTGGCTCCATGCGCATCCAACTGGCCACGAACGCGTCCACTTGGCCTCCTCAGCCGCCACCGGAGCTCTTCAATCCCTCCCGGTGATGCGATCCAGTGCTTGTCAATGACGCAGGCGACGTCATCGCGCTAATTCAACTTGCGTCATCCAATCCCACCGTCTTTTACCATCAACCGCACCTTGTTTTGTCACCAGAGGGCGTTACTCTGGTGTTCTGTATTCTGTCGCTTGTGACATATCGTACACAGTACGTACCTCCTCGTCACGACGAGGAGCAGATCGAGAAGGTCATCACCCTCGCCCTCGCCGCCATGCTGGACGCCGTGCGCCGTCGCGCCGCCGCCGCGCAGCTGCCGCGCTCGCTCTCCCTCATGACCTTCAACGTGCTGGCGCCGTGCTACTTCCGCCACGGCGGCCGGCTCGAGAGCGACGACCGCACCGCGTACCTCTCACGCGCGCAAGCGCTCATCCACACCATCCAGCGCGACCAGTGCGACCTCATCTGCCTGCAAGAGTACTGGTTCAACCCGGAGTACCAGGCGCAATTCCGCCACGCGTTCCGCGGCTCGCATTACATCCACACGGTCAAGCGACCCGGTGAGTCAACGCGTGGATGGGATCGTCCGTCTGGCGTGTTGAGCTGACTGCATGCGTGTCACACATGTTAACAGACAAGAAAGAAGACGGACTCGCGATGTTCGTGGCCAAGCACAAGTTTGACATCCACCATGTGCATCACATCGCATTCGACAAGGCCGGCGACCGCGTGGCGCTCATGATGCACGTCGCCACCAAGTGGAATCGACACGAACTACCCTTGCACCAACGCGTACGTGTTTGTTGAGGGAGTTGGTCGGTAATTTGCGGGTTCTGACGGGTTTCCGGGGGTGTTTTGCAGTCATTCCTGCTGATTAACTCGCATTTGACCTTCCCGCATTGCGAAATCTACAAGGAAATGCGATTAGATCAGATTAATCTCGTGCTCGACTCGATACGCAAGTACGTCGCCAGCGAGAAGCTCGAGCACGCGCCTGTGGTACGTCTCTCGTACTCCAATGTGTGGTTTCTGCTCGTTTGTTCACCCTTTCTGGTTATCTTCGTAGTTAATGTGCGGTGATTTCAATGATTTCAATGACCCCGTGCACAATACGGTCATGGATCACGGCTTCTCGAGTGTGTTTTCGCATATCCACGGGCGAGAAGCGCGTATTACGCACTGCAACCACAACAACCGCGAAGTGGGCGTCGATTTCATCTTCGCCTCGCATCTCGAGGGCAACGAGAAGGGCGAAGAAGCACTGGCACTAGAGCGTGAACGCTTGCAATTATTACCAACACGGTGCGACCTGTGGCCGCGCAACATGTCTGACCGCACGCGGTTAAAGCGGCCGAGTTTCGGACACAACTGGGAAACACTCTTGAGCCCAAAGGGCCCGCATCATGAGGAAGAAGCGCAGTTTGTTGATTATTGGAAGCTGGTGTCAGACCATCGTCCTCTGGTGGCGGCTTTCGATGTGTTCCCACCGACAGAGAGTCAAGCCGTCGAGCTGTCGGAACTGTTGCTGTGATCGCAAGTGTCGATACTGAGGAGGATAACGTATAATTTAACGATATCAAACGACGCATAGGAGTTGTCCAAACGTACTGCGCTTTCGCTCACCACCGTCACCTTCAACCGGTGGTAATGGCTACTACTACGCTTAATGTATTATACGCACCTGAGTCGTCTTTGATTCTTGATTTGTGATCACTACGTCGCATAACTACCGCCTCGTCATGCCCATCCTCGTGTTGGCGTACTAAAGCTGGCTGATAACAGACAAGTGGCCTGAGTTACAGGACACGCCTTTGCCATCCATTCGGCAAGCTGCAAGAGAGAACTCGACACTCTACGTTACCGACCCACAGTCAAGTTGTGCGTGATTTCGGTGCGACTTTTGAAGACCCAAGTCTACCATAGCCAGAGAGTGTCATCAGTGATTCCGTCATCACGGGCGTCTGTTAGATCTCGACGCCCGGTATTGAATGCATCACCCGAGAGCCAACCACGCAATGGAGCATCGACTCAGCTCAGTTTGAGAGTGGGTTCCTTAAGCGAATAAAAAACGTGCAATTAACCAACATGTCGGGAGTTAGTTGCGTTGTTGTTGAGCAGGACCTACAGCGAAGCTACTAGTACTCGGTTGGTATAAGGGACATTTTCCTACCTGATACCTTTGACGTGTTTCCAACTCAGTGCTTGCTGCGGCGACCACCGGCAGCAACAGCGCGCTTCTGCTTGTGGTGACGCGAGCTGCCATCGATAACTACCACGTCTCCGGTCTCCTCGTCCTCGAGAAGCACCGTCGACTCTCCGGTCTTCTGGTCCTCGAGAACCACCGCATGCGCCGTGTCTCCGGTCACGTCGTCCTCGATTTCGAGATGCGTGGCCAAGATATCTTCGATCTGACGAGTGGCCTTCTTCGCGTGACGGGGAGCATTAGTCCTTTCGGCGCAACCACTTTCAATGTCACACCCAGGGTCCGTCTCCGCGGTCGGGGGTGGGGTGGCTTCCTCAATTAGGATAATGCCCACATCCCCGTCAGTCCCGTCATCTTCTGTCTTGTGCAAGTGGGTGCCACGGAGACGAGAGTGCTGCACGAGGTGAACATTCGTCTTGCTGCGGAGCGTGCTTCGCGACAGCCGACTTGGCGTCCACGGGCGAGAAGGCAGTAAGGAACGCGAGTGCGAGCACGGCTGGGACGAAGAGCTTCATAGTTGAGTTGGTTGATTTGGTTGTTTGTGTGGAGGGAGCTGCTTGCTCCGGAGCTGGGAAGATTGAGAATGAGGACAGGACTCTTCGGTGTCTCTGATGACTCCGTGCGAGTTGCACAGGGGACCGTGGTGTCGCTCCCAGTGAAGCCAAGCCACACCAAGCCAAGCCAGTGGGACTTGCGATCCAATTCGGTCAAAAATTCGAACCGTTCGATCAATGCTTGATGCTTGTCAAGGTTGAAGATATGAGTTGTTGATGATGGCTGTTGATTGGCTGCAAGTGTGCTGGTCTCATTTATTTGGGCGTGTGTGATTGGTGTATAGTTTGTGGATACTCATTTGGAGCGCTATGATTGGTCGCAACGGATATGTGGGTTCATGGTCAAGCGAGCGTGTGGGTAAATTCAGGTCAAGTAGATCGCAATACAAAGTGCCCCAGCTGTGAGTCAACGAGCAATTATTTCTTTCATGCGTCAGTGCCAGTAGATAGTTTGCACCAATCAGCTAAGCATGAGTTCCATGGAGCCATCTAATGGGTAAGGTATCTCACTTGGGTTCGATCTGGGCAGCTATTCGATGCAAGGCCTCCGTATACTGGGCTTGCTTGCGTTTCAATGCTTGAATGCGCGCGTCGACAGCGTCTACGTGAGCTTGGAGTCTCTTTTGGTGCTCCATGGAAGAGTCTGCAGCTGCGGAGATGAGCGTATCAGCCCTGGGTACTTCATTGCTCAGCTTCAACACATTCGTCAAGGAGCCACTTGATCCGGACCGAGACCGCCCACTTCGTCGGCGATGCAAACGACGAGGTGTTATCTTGATGAACTCGCCGGCATAGTCGACTTGAACTCGGTTCCTGAACCCATTGGTCTGGTCCGCAGACGGCTGCTTCATACTACCCAGTAAGGCCTCGACGAGCTCTTTCATGCTTACATGATCACTATCATCCATCGGCTTCTGACGCTTTCGAGCCATCATCTGGTCAATCTCCTTCCTTGTGAACGGAATATCACGCTTGTCCACGCATGCTGCAAGCATGGATCGCAGTACACGCCGACGATCGTCTGGATACCGTGCTAATAACTGTTGGAACTTGGTACGCTCCAACACACACATCTCAATGTACGTGACTGCGCGCACACCCGTTTTACTCGGGTAATTCATCAACAAAGCCATCCCTCCGAATGATTCTCCGGAAGCAATGGACGTGCCGACCACTGGCTTCAATGAAGGCACTGGATGTACGGCGCCTGCTTCGTCAGAGGCTTCGATACCACTGGATGATGGCAATGTTTCGTTGGAATACGCTCGACGGACGTGAAGGGCAGGCGCCGAGTTGTCGCTGCTCTCACACCCACTGCCCTTCGTACTCAAACCGATTGAGTCATCTTCTGTCTTCTCATCCTCGGCAAACTCGCACAATCCGCGATTCACCATGTACATTGTCGCGAACACCGTCTCCATCTTGCGCTGATAGTTGGTCGAGTTGGCGTTGAAGTTGGACACCAGCATACCCACATTTCCGAACACAATCGCCAGAATCAGCGAGCCGAGAACCACAGCGAATGTCGAGAAGAGGTTTTGCATTGGCGTTGTGCCGCTCGAGTCACCTTGGCCTTGGAGTAGCAGTGTGCAGTAGTAAAAGTCGGAAAGATACTGCTCCGAAGTTGGTGCGCCTGGTGCGACGGCGTTCGGTGCATTCTGGTCTTCACCAGTGATCCAGTGCCAACAGCACGCCATGTAATGCGTCGTCAAGACCACGAGAAGGATGTGGTGGATTGGACCCTTTGCGAGCTTCATCCATCATGCCATGCAGATCTCAGCCCAGGGTGATGACGAGCCAAAGTCATCAGGCCAACGCTGGCCTTTCCCTAGCACAGCACCCCCCGCCACCAACGCAGTGGTGGGCAGCCTAGCACTAGCCACAGCCATAGCGATAGCCACAGGGAGAGTGTGTTTTCCCTAAGAGAGCAAAGTACACTACGGCATAATCTTCGGAAGCTCTGCCAGCTTCCCCAGTGGTTGTTCCAAAAGCCTGGATTCACTACAAGAAGAAGCCACACGATTCGCATCAGATGCGAGTAGCGAGAGTACATGAGCCACGCAAAGAGTTCTTTCCACACTCGCAGTAGTCTACAGAACCGAAGAAGCTGATTCACCAAGGTAAACGAGTGCAAAAGCCGAGGTAAACGCAGGAGGCCGTGGAAGATGTCGTGCAAGTAGTGATCCGTCGTAGGATCGATTCTGACGTAATGATCAAGCAGGCGAGTCGAGTCAAAGGGAAAGGCTGAGAGCGCGTCGAGCACAAACCAGCCACGCAGGTGGTTGGACGCGATTTCACGGCGCGATGTGATCAACTGCGCTGTCCGCGTGTTAAAGTAGCTCGAGTTGAACGAAAAAACGATGTCGATGAGGTAGATGCACTCGAAAACCGCGTTGACTTGCATCACAGTGTGGCTCTTGGTGCTGAAATACACGGGCACGAGCGGCAGGTAGACAAACTGAGCGAGACACGTCAATATAAGCACCAACCAACGCAATCTCGAGGCCATACTTCCTGGTGAAAGCGGAGATACGAGCTGATGCATCAGCAATCGGACATATCTCGCCACTGAGCGTCGCTGTGGGGTTACTCCGATGTGATTTTCAACTCCGCCGATGCTGTTTCGCTCTTGTGCGCCGTCGTTGTTGGCTGTATACATGGCTGGGCTCTCGCAGGACGAGAGTCTTGACACGTTTTCGATCTGGGACGTTTTCAAGCCGCTCCGTTTTTGCTCTAAGTCAACATTAGATGGACTAGCCGTCATCGGTACGTCTACCTGGTCAAGGTTCGTAAGGCTGCGACGCCGAACTGGCTCGTAATTCTCCAAAGGGGCTTCCAACTCCTCGTCAACTTGCTTAATCGATTTGGTTCGTCAAAATTACGTGGGTGGCTGCGATTTATCACGGTCGTTGTCTGGTTTGGAAGGCAATTCGTGTTCCATCAAGTCCTTTTCCAGCGCTTGCTCTCGCATACTGGCTCCCGAATGACCAACTCGGTTCATTCCTGTCAATGAGCTTGTGCGATCAAACTTGCGGATCTCCAAGTGCTCGATCATGTCCTCGTACGCTGCCGTTTTCTCCTTCAGCTCGTGCAAGTCGCGTGTGGAACGCCAATTCGATACAATTGTCGTCACAGGAGTCAGGTTTTGTCCCTAACTCCATCGTCGTAGTGGTCTGAGACTCGAATCAGCACCATTCTTCGTAATCGGGGCGGTCGTCTCATGGATTTGTGGGCTTATCGGTCCCAAGTCCGAAGTGATGGGTGTCTCTGAGGTAGCTGGACACGGACATGGTGATAACTCGGCTTCCTCGGTCTCTGTGTGAAGCTTGGGGCCATCCTCGAGAGTGCTACCTTCCTCCATATTGGAATCCAAACCACTGAGGAAAGCTGTCGACTGCGCACACGCTTGTCTCGTACTGTGGACATGTCGGATCGATACAGCCGAGCACAGGGCGGTCCATGTGGTGGGATCTGGGCGGATAAGTATCGTTCCAGCGCATCAACTGAGTGAAACGTTCGAGCCCACTGGCCAAATATACCGACATGCAACTGCAACGCTATTGTTTCGACCAGAAATGTTTGTTGGATCGGTCGGGCTGCTCCGACAAGTCAAAGCAAGGACTTTAACGTGCTCTCCTACTTCCACTCGGAGTAGAAGCTTACTTTAGCGCACTGAGTTGCATTCAAAGAACTACGCGATCGAAAAAAGAGGAAGTTACTCGTGAAATTAAATGAACGGCCACACTAGAGTAAGTCCTTAGTGGTGCTTGGTGACGATGCGGATCTTGATGCGCTTGGCTTCAGCTGGCGGAGCATCGGCTGGTGGTGCGTCAACTGGAGGGGGCGCCTGGGTATCAGTCCATGGCTCCGACTCGGTCTGAGTTTGACCGCCACCGTTGTCAGCTGGAGGAGCTTCAGTGTCTGCTGGTGGGGAGTCTGTGTTTCCGCCTTCGTCGTCACCCTCGAAATAGTCTTCTGGCTTGCCGTCGTCGCCCTCGCCCTCTCCCTCGCCTTCTTCTTCTTCGACGACGTCCTCATCCCACACGTCATCGTCGTCTCCCTCTTCATCTTCGTCATCTGGATCATAATCCGGATCATCGTCTGGCTCGGGAAGCGGGTCCGCCGGGATACCCCCGGTAGTATCGTTACCTGGTGCTGTGCTGTTGCCAGAGGCCGTGCCATTCGTAATGATCGTGATGTTGACGTTGCCGTTGATGTTGCCATTGTTGGTTCCAGGGGCAGGAGCGGTGCCAGGAGCCGGCTTTGGCGTGACACCAGGCGCAGGAGCGGCTCCACCAGGTGCTGGCGTCGTGCGAGCCACAGCACAGGCAACGCGAGGAGCAGCTTTGTTCTCACACGCGGCGTGCAGGACAATGTTCCACTGCGGTGTGTTCTCCGAGAAGAGCGGGTAGTTGGAATCCGTCCACTCACCCGTGACCTTGTGCTGGTCATTGAGCTTAAAGTCCCCGAACTTGCCCGACAAGTCACCCTTCTCGCACACACTCGGGTTCTTCTTGTAGGCCTCAGGGTTGCACGCGTAGTCCTTGATCCGTGACGCACAATCCGGCGTCTCTGCGTACTCGGAGTTGGCACCACACGCCTTGGTCGGGTCGTAGTGGTTACCCGTCAACGCCTTGGAGCACTGATCGAACTCGTCAGATTGCTTCTTTGAGCCCCACTTTACGTGGATGTGCCACTTGTACGAGACAACGTCCTTTGTGCAATTGCCATCGAACTCGCGAAGAACGATCTGTTGCACCTTGCTAAAGTCGAGATTGGCCGAGATCTTGGCCTCCGAGCTACCTGGCTTGAGGTAGTTCACTTGGATGTTGCCGTTCACACCCGCAGCCGAGGCCGAGTCGAACTGGTAAACGATCGACTGAGCGTCCGCACCAGTGATCACCGCGAGGGCGGTGGCAGCGAGGACAGTCGGGGTAAAGAGCTTCATGGTTGATCCACTGAGCCCGGAAGAGGAAGGGGAGGCTTGAGAGGAAGATGGTAAGCTTGAGAATGAGTGAGTGCATTTGGCCTTGTTCTGGCGGTCGTGCACACCTTCCTAGAGGCCATGTAGCAGATAGAATAGAGTCGAGGATATGCAGGTGCGCAGTGAAGGTCGCGGGTCGAATCTGATTGGTCCCCACCAAAGTGAGTTGTTCGAGGATCTATCTGGAAGGTTTTTGATTGGCTGACCAGAAATTCAAGTGTATCCATCGAGTTGACACACATCAAAATCAGGAAAACGACGGAAGAACACCTTCGAAACTAGCAAAAGCAACGTGTTTCGAGGGTTTGCTGGTAGAAAGAAAGAAGATCAGATGCGCGGCTGCAACGGTCAATCCAGGCTGACGACATGATTTCTTGCTCAAAGAGCACCAATGTCTGCTTTCTGAGTGCTCGTATTGTGATTTATGAGAGCCTATGAGAGCGCACAAAGCGACTAAAAAGGATACAAGCAACATGGAATTAGTTTTCAGCGCCATGTACACCGAGTCGAAGACGGCGTCTGCCCGAAGAATCGATTCTTGCACTTTCTTCAACATCTGCACCAGCACCCTTGTCCTTGGGTTCGTCGACATCTTCACCAGACGGTGGAGTATCCACACCACCTTCGACGCTCTCACCCCTGTCCTTGGGTTCGTCGACATCTTCACCAGACGGTGGAGTATCCACACCACCTTCGACGCTCTCACCCCTGTCCTTGGGTTCGTCGACATCTTCACCAGACGGTGGAGTATCCACACCACCTTCGACGCTCTCACCCCTGTCCTTGGGTTCGTCGACATCTTCACCAGACGGTGGAGTATCCACACCACCTTCGACGCTCTCACCCCTGTCCCTTATACACATCTAGATGTGTATAAGAGACAGAGATACACGCGCGCCACCAGATTCAACACGATCTGCGTCACAAAGTCTGGCGAACACTCACGCCAGTACGACATCTTCAAGATCAGGTTCATGTAGCGATACAATCCCTGTCTCTTATACACATCTAGATGTGTATAAGAGACAGTCTCTGTGGCCCGCGACCACCCAAGTTGGATCTTTGGGTGATTGGGTTGTCACCACAGACACATGACCACCAAGAGCTCCAGCCACATCCGCTCATCCGCCGTCACCATGGTGCTCACGTCCTTCGTCCGCCGCAGCGTCGCGCGCGCCCACGTGCGTTGCCTCAGCTACAAGCCTGACATTGAGGCCATCAAGAAGCTGCGTGCCGCCTCGGAGGCGCCGCTCAAGGACGTCAAGAACGCGCTCGCCGCCACCAACGGCGACTTCCCAGCGGCCTTCGAATGGCTCCGCAAGAAGGGCATTGCGCGTGCCAGCGCTAAGGCCGGCCGCACCACGGCCCAGGGTCTCATCGGTGTCCACGTCAGCGGCAAGGTCGGCGCCATGGTCGAGATCAACAGTGAGACCGACTTCGTCGCCATGAACGACAAGTTCCAGGAACTTGTGGCGCAGGTCTCGACCGCGCTTGCTGAGACGAACGCGGTCGGCGGCTCACTCGTCACGCCACTCGAGGGCGAGAGCTTTGGCCAGGTCGCTGTCAACGGCTCGACGGTCGCGGAGCTCGTGCCGGAGCTCGTGGGCAAGGTCGGCGAGAACGTCGTGGCTCGCCGTGGTGTCAAGTTCGAGGTCGATGAAGGTGCGGTGTGCAGCTACTTGCACAACATCGCGGCGCCAGGCCTCGGCCGCGCCGGTGCGCTTGTTGCCTTGCAGTACGCCTCGTCGTCGGCCACGCCAGAGCAGGTCCAGGAGATCGAGACGCTCGGCAAGCGCTTGGCCATGCACATTGTCGCGGCCAAGCCAAAGTACCTCTCGCGTGACGTCGTGCCAGAGGCCGTCGTCGAGAAGGAGCGTACCTTCTTGACCGAGCAGGTCAAGGACTCTGGCAAGCCCGAGCACATCGTGGCCAAGATGACGGAAGGCCGCTTGAGCAAGTTCTTTGGCGAGTTCACGCTCTTGGAGCAGGACCACTTCATTGAAGAAGGCAACCCAAAGGTGGGCGCGTTCGTCGAGAGCGCCGCCAAGAAGATCGGCGTGGACGTGACCATCGCCGCGTACGAGCGCTTCGAGATCGGTGAGGAGAAGGAGGAAGAAGCCTCTGCTTAGAAAGATTCGCCACATACCGTAACGCCAATACAGAATAGAAACCCAGACAACAAACAAGGATTGAAATGGAAAGACTCTATCAGACTCCCGCAGTGTGCAAGAGAGGGAGAAGGAGGGAGGACGTGCATTACGCTTCGGTATTAAATGGGTTTAGTACATGAAGACAGGGTTATCGACCGTGATGACGCGCTTCTCAGCTTCCACCGAGTCACGGATTGGCTTTGGCAGACCAAACATACCGAGATGACTGATACCGTCGTAGTGCTTGGTTGGCTTGGAGATGCGGGCGGCGACGAGCGCGTTGGTCTCGGAGATGCGACGCTCAATGATCGCCTCCTTGGCCTTCTCAGGCTCTTCCGTGTTAGTGGCCATGTTGAACGCCCAGACGCAGCCGAACGATGGGATGTCGACCGAGTACGGCAAGACGGTGTTGAAGGCCGTCTTGAGCGTGCTGTAGATGGCCGAGAAGCACTCGTCCCAGTTGTAGAGCGCGCCAGGACCCGACTGCGTGACGAAGTAGCCGCCCTTGTTGAGCTTGGTCACGGCGTA
>NSDO01000143.1:13109-36897 GCA_002286825.1 Lagenidium giganteum
CCTCCAAGCACTTGAGACTTTGCCACTCGAAACTTGATCTTCCCGGTGATACACAATCGACCTCACAGAAGCTTGAGTGACACGTCTGGGAAAACGGGAGTGCTTCACCACAGTCGTCATCTTCATCCTGGCTTCCGCAGTCATCCTCCTCGCTGTCGTCATCGTCTTTATCGTTGTCGAAGCTTGCTGGGTACTTCTTAATTATCTATTGAAGGTGCGGGAAGAGCTGTGCTGTGCTCCATTTTCCATCCGCACCTAGGGACATCCTGCACCTTATCATTGCCTTCTGAGCGTAATTAGGCCTATTCTTGTCTCGTTTTACGTTTACCTCTTTGATGACTTCTGTGGCAAGCTCTAGGAAGTAGTACTTACCTGGATTTTGCAACTTCCCGGACTATTTTCCATCTTTGCGCCGCTTGTCTTGCCAGCACTCGTCCTCAATCAGGGTGATCTTTTCTCGTTTCACTTCCGTTGCCACACGTCCTTTATATTGGCAATTTCGAATGAGTCAGCCGGCAGACAGAGATCAGTCGCGTTGGCGGGAAGGAAGTGCAACTTTGCATTGAGCGCCTTCAACTCTTCGACGCATTCACTCTCGTCAAGATGCCCGGAGCAGTTGTCGAGGAAGATTGCCTTCTCGCGGCCAAGTGGATCGCGTCTCATCGCTCGTTTCTCCGTGAGATACTCCCGGAACACGCGCTGAGTCATCCAACCATTAGGACCGGTGCGATAGCACACACCTGGCACATCATCTGGGACGTTGCGTATCTCATAGCTGGACTTCGCGTTTGTGAAGATCATCATCGGCGGCATGATGTGGCTTTGGCAAACATTCATTTCTTCCCATGCTCTTTTTCGTACGCGACCATCCACCGAAGGGCCTTCCGTCGGTCTTGCACGGTACTGACGAATTGGCGAGCTCGCTTGGGCGCATTTGGTGAGCTGGTCACGCTGTCGGATGCGCTGGCGTCGGATTCGCTGCTGGAGATGGATACAATGTCACTGCTTGATGTTGGTGCGGATGCGGTGCCAGCACGGGGGATTGCCCGCAGAAACGCAGCCACAATTGGCGACGAGGACATCACCGGTTCTGCGAGGGATCTTTGGTTACACTTGGGGCACATGATGGGTTGACCCAAGCCTTCTTGTCCCACCGGGGTACCGCAGAATGAATGCATGTTGACGTTGCACGATGGGCACTGGTGCACGGACCCGGTGTTCCCCACACCCACCGCATCTGCCACCGTGGTCGCTTGCCTTCATTGACGTCGTATTGCGCGAGATGGCTGCAGTTCGAAGTGACGTCGTTTCGTGCATGGCTGCAGTTTTTGACTGACCGAATGTTCTCGGTTAAGCACGATCGAGTTTCTCACGCAGGAATCCAATGCAAGCGCATTATTTTCGGGACACGTTTTTTTTCGGGATTTTTCGGGACAGGAGACACACTCAAAATACGCTTGCAATGGGCGCCATGCGGGGTTCGAACCCGGGGCAGTTGATCGGAGTGGGCAAACTCAAACCACTGCACCAAAGTTAGAAGCCCAGCAGTAGAGGCAGCAGTGAGAAGATATGCAACCTAGACTAATTTTGAACACCGCGATTTCCAGCGCCCGTTAAATAGTCTCGGTGACACTAATTTTGAACGTAGACTAATTGCGCACACAGACTAATTACTGTAATCACTGTAGTCATTCTCTGTCGGAACTGGCTTCGTTCAAGCTCGCGTGTTTATGTCAAGGTACAGCGCCGTATGGACAGGCAATTGCATTATCATAGAGCTCATTGAGGGGACGAAACCATGCGCATTTGCACTGAATTGCGCAGTGACAAAGTCATCCAGCAGTACACAGATTGACCGACATGATTGAATTAATGATAGCAACGTCAAGTCAAAAGTCAGTTTACCTGTCAGTTTGTATAACACACGCTCCAAATACAAATTGAATTGAACACTTCGCAAGACCTGCGTTGCAAACATGACATGTTTGCAACAATCTCACGAGGTTTTTGAGAAGGTATATTTACTTTATCAGGCTCGCTTTAGTGCTGAATGTGACAGTTGGCAACATGATCGAAGGAATCGGCGAGATGACAAGCGCGGCGCACGAGTTGCATGTCGACGCGGTCGAATCCTCCGACACGCAACTTCCCTTGTCTGCGGAGCTGGGTGAGAGCTCGCTACTGGATCAGCTGCATGATCTGCATCGGAGGTTGGCTGCTGTGCGCCAGGATTCCCAGCGGCACAACCTGTCCGCTCGCAATGTGGGGCCAATCCCGATGGCCAATGAGACCAACAAAATCATTGTGTGCTCCGTTCGCCGTTGCGTGCGGATGGTCAAGTCGCACCACGACGATTCGTGGCAGTACATCCCATCCGATACCGGATTTAAGTCGGCAATCGATTACCTCGCCGAGGGCAACAACGTCCAGTGGATCTCATGGCCTGGTGCAGTCGTGGACGAGTCAAGCCAGGATGGTGTGCGTCGCAAACTGGAGTCCGAGTTCAACTGCCATCCGGTTTTTTTGTCGCACGATATCCTCGATCTCTTCCACAATCAGGTGCGTGCTGACAACTTCGCATTAGCGCTGAGGTGACGGACACTTGCTGACCGTTTTTGCACAGTTTTGCAATGTGATTTTATGGCCGCTTCTTCATTCGCTGCCGCAGCGATCGGACAGCCGATTGCTCGAGATCTTTGGAGAGAAATACGACGCGTACTGCACAGCGAACCAAAAGTTCTTGGAGGTACGTGCGAGCAAATGGTTTCTAGAAGTATGCGCTTACTTATGAGATGTGTGACCGGCTTGTTCGATGCTGTAGGCGATTTCGGAAGTCTACAAAGAAGGCGATCTAGTGCTTGTGAGTGACTATCACTTGATGAACCTCCCAGGGTTGTTGCGCCGTCGTTTCCCGGATATCACGTGCGCGTTTTACTTCCATTGCCCGTTTCCGTCCTCCGAGTTTTTCCAGATGTTGCCAGTGCGTGAGGCCTTGCTGCATGGCGTTCTGGGCGCGGATTTGGTCGTGTTCAACCACTTTGACTATGTGCGCCATTTCCTGAACGTGTGCACTCGCATGTTGGGTCTGGAATCATCGCCAAGTCGCGTCGAGTACAACGGCAGATTAATTTCGCTGGGTATCTGTCCGATGGGCATTGATCCCATTAAGTACGAGATCACTCCGAGCGTGCGAACGCATGTGGACGCGCTGAAGTCGCAGCTGAATGGCATGAAGATCCTGATTGGTGTGCACAAATTGGATTTCTGCAAAGGAATCCCGGAGATGCTCGAAGCAATGGAATACTTGCTGCAACACTATCCAGAGTACCGTGGCAAAGTGGTGTTGTTTGCCGTGGTCCGCGACGCTGGACGTACTGCGTCTTTCCAGTACAAGATGCTTAATCGACAGATCAACGAACTCGTTGGTCGAGTGAATGGACGCTTCGGCACTGCAGAATATTGTCCTGTTCGCTACTTGAAGCGATCGATTGACCACGACCGACTGGTTGCGCTCTACAGTGCTGCAGACGTCGCGCTGATCACTAGTGTCAAAGAGGGAATTAATCTGCAGGCGATGGAGTTCATCGCTGCTCAGCGAGAATCGTGTGACGGTGTCCTGGTGTACAGCGAGTTTGCCGGGTGCGTGCTACAGATCGAGTGTTGCCTATGTTTGCTATGGCTGTAAACTAATGCTTTTTTTCCTGTGTGTAGCTGTGCTTCATCGTTCCAGGGTGCCTTGTTGGTGAATCCGATGCACATTGAACAAGTTGCGGCCAGCATTGACTCGGCGCTCAAGATGAACACAACGACCAAGAAAATCCGTCACCATCAGCTTTCAAGATACGTCACGACGTACACGTCAACGTTGTGGGCTCAACGGATCATGTCAGCCCTGAACGAAGCAGCAGCGACAGCGCAAGAATATAATCGGCTGGAGAAATTGGACACAATCCAGCTGCTTGGATCATATGAACGCAGCCAACGGCGCCTGTTCCTGCTGGATTATGACGGAACGTTGTCCACGTACCAAAGCATGGCTGAACTTGCGGAACCATCTCCAAGCGTGCTTGCCTGTCTGGAGGAGCTTGCGGCGGATCCGCACAATTCGGTGTACGTGATCAGCGGTCGAGACAAAGGGCGACTACAGCAATGGCTCGGACATATTCCTCGCGTTGGACTCGCCGCTGAACACGGTTATTGGTTCCGACCTGCTGCAAAGTATCCGAAGGGTCACGATTCTGAAGCTGCTGCTCCAGATGAGGCAGAGCAACGCGTACCACGACGCCAGGACGAGGAAGATCAGGCATCCCCACACGTCAATCAGACCCCGCAACTCGAAACAGTGCCTTGGCAATGTGTGTTCAGTGATGTTGAGCTTGAATGGCGGAGCGATGTGGAAACAATTCTTGAGCACTTCACGGAACGAACGCCGGGATCGCTCCTAGATTACAAAGATTGTTGTTACACGTGGCACTTTCGCGATGCGGATCCGACGTTTGGGCTGAAGCAGGCCAAGGACCTGCAACTACATTTCGACCAGATGCTGCGCGACCGACCCGTGGGCGTGGTGATGTGTCGAATCAAGAAGTACGTCATGATTCGGCCCTGGCGGGTGAACAAAGGGCGCGCAGTGAGCCGAATCATGGAGTACGAAAGCGAAACCCCTTACTTCACGTCTCTTGACTTCGACTTCATCTTGGCCATTGGTGATGAACGCACCGACGAAGACATGTTCAACGTGGTTCAAGGAAGCAATTGCTACACGTGCACCGTCGGCATGAAAGTCAGTCGCGCTCAGTACTACCTGGACGACCCAGATGAAGTATTGCGCATTTTGACTGCATGTTTGAGCGTTGACCGGCCTGCGATTGGCATTTAGTAGTCCAACTTTGTTGTGTTAATTACGTTGAATATTTTTTTCGTCTAAGACTTTGGTGCTTCGGAGTTTTCACTGTTTTCGCTGGTGTCCGAGGTCCCATTTGACTGCAACTATCGTCCTCGAGTCCATGAATTAAGTCGCCCTGAAAAGCAGTCAGTTTTCAGCTTACCAGAATCGTTAAGTTGGCATTTGACGGCGGCCATACCTCCTGCTCATTTGAGCCGGCACTATTCAGAGCTTCCTCGAGCTGGTTGATCAGGTCCTTAATCGACGTCGAATTCGTCATCTGGTTTGCGCGACGCGATTTACTGATTAAGCTGCCAAAATGGGCCAACGACTTCGGGTCCACAGCGACTTCGCGAAGCATTATACGGGCTTGTAGCAGACTTTTCAACGATTTCTCGCTGTGTGGCAGTATAGCAAGGCAAAATGCCATATCCACCTTCTGTTTAGCGGACTCGGCCGCAAGAAATCGTTGGCATAGCTTATCCGTGATGCTTTCGACATGCTTGTCTTTCGTGATGAATTGTGCAAGAAACTTCATGATGTGTTCAAACAGTTCGCTGGAAACCAACGTGCTACACAATCTCGTCAGAAATAAATCCAAGGGCCGGTGAGTGCGTGCAATTAACATACCTTGTCGACAAGCGACTGATGATATCTGGAAGTAAATTGTAGATTTGATTCCCTCCTCTCTTGGACAATTCGATAAAAAACGCCGACGCCAATTCCCGTACATTCGCGTCTTCGTCCACGAGCGAAATTGTAATATCACTGATCTGACCCTTGACTTTGATCATGTCGTTTAGCACTAGGTGCGACAACACAACAATGGCGTTCTTTCGAACTCCAACATTGTTGTCTCGTAGTCTTGCATAAAGATGTGCTGTCCACGGCTCGATTAGGTTGGGAAATCTCACAGCAAGGTCACCCATGGTCACGAGCAAGTTCGCTCGAACAGAATTCTGCGTCGACTTCTTCAGCATCGTAAACAATAGCTGCAGGTTTTCTTTGCAGAATTCTTCGCATACAACCATGAATTTTCCAAGCGCAACGGAAGCACAATCGATCAGTACATTCGACACTTGGAAATCGGCTCCCCGCAGCACTCCCACGATGAGTGGCCCAAACTGGCTTAATAAATTCTTTCGAATCAACTGGTTGTTGATGAGATCTTGGATGAGCTGTTCTTCATCAGCCTCGGTCGCTGCAGTGACCCCAAGCTCGTGCTCCAGCGTATTGTTTCCGTCACCTGAAGCGCTATGCTCTTGCCGTGATGCAACCACTTCGCGACTTTTTTTCAAGCAGTTCCCAAGTTCTTCAATGTGGACTGCGAGGCGTACAGCCGTGTGGCCGACCACAAATAAAAGATGCGCCAAAAACACTACTGGGCATTTCGTTTTCTGCTTCTGTTCGAGTGCCAGCATTCGGGAAACGCGTTTGATAACGGCAGTCAATGCATCGCCCGGTCGAGCACAACACACAAACAGTGCATCGATCGCCACTTGCACCGAGTCAAACCATGATGGAGGTAATCGTGATCCCAGTTCGCACCCATCACCCAATGACAAAAACGTCTGAATCTTGCAGCAGATCGATTCCATGGAGACTTTGCCGGAGCGTTGGTAGCGATGGCGATCAGCACTATGGCCAGTTGACTTCCGCTCAAACAGTTTCTTGATAAGACGACATCCAGCTGTGAAGACACGGAATTCAGGGTCAGACTCGAGCTCCCCGAACGCGACGTCACACAAGTGCGGTAATCGCTCTCCAGAAAGCAAAAAGCGTTCGCAATCATAGTTGATCATGCTGATGAGGTTAAGAGCATTGCTTGAGACAACCGGCGGAGTCGATATTTCCACGAAACCCCATAAGACAGGTGAAAGGCTTTTCGAAATCCGATCTTGAGAACCCAGTGTGCGGAGAATTTGCTCTACGCACGCTGATTCGGCAGCACTGCACTCATCCATCAGTTTGAGTAGATTCTCTGCAGCTTCCACAGCATCACTTCGGCTCATGTGGCCATCATCTTGAGCGACGAAAACGTTACAGAATGACTTCAGCACTTGGTCTTGAATTGCTGGATCTGTCCTCCAAATCAACCGTAGAGACGATCGGAGCACCTTCTTCGCGCCTGATACCTCAAATTTGGCTGCGCGTTCCAAGAATTTCATGGACTCGACCACGTCCGAGCTGGATTTGCTTGACAGAAGCTTCGTCGTTACTTCCACGGCATTGATAAGTGTTTCAATGAAGGCGATGGCGTCGTTATAGAAGTCCACTACTTTTTGCTTGGCACGGAGTTCCTGGTCTAGCTGTTCTTCTCGTTCGTTGTTGACATCGGTGGAGCTTTTATTATTGTCACCAGGATCTTGGCTTTCAAGTGCTTGTTGAGCGCACTCAATTGCAGCTTTGGTGCACTCTTTTGCTTCTTCGATTGCCACGTCACGTTTCTTGATGTACGTTTCTTTGTCCAGGCAACCCATGAACGGATTCGAGGTGATCAGATGGCTTAACAGAACGATACTATTCCTTCGAACGAGCACCGCCTTGTCGGACAACCGATCTGTTACGCTGGCAGCAACGCTGGTCACCCAATGCACCGGGATTGCGGCGCTCTCTGCCATATTGAGCCATGACTTCATCACGTGACTTCTCACAAAGGAATTGGTGTCGCAGGCTCGCGCCAGCATGACGTTGAACAAGCGCTCTCGTGCATCGCGAGGAATGGCATGGCTTGCAAGGTCTGTGTCTTCGCTACCTTCCCCTGCTGTTTGAGTGCTGTCCGTTTCCAGGCGGGTATTCCACACAAGAATTTCGCTTAGGGCACCAACTGCTCCGATGCGTAGCTGGTAGTTCTCGGAATCCATGAGTGCGAGCAAGAAGGACAGTTCCGACACCATCAGCTGGGGAGAGTTCTGGGTGAGTGAAGAAAGGAACACAGAGACGTTCTTCATTCCCGCTGCGTCTTTGCCGGCATTACCGGAGGCGACATCTCCGAGCTCGCAAAGAATCGACGAAATCAGTCGCGTTTCCTGATGACATTTGAAGAAATCGACAAACCATAGCGCAGCGTGCTCGTTCGAAATGATTAATTCGGTGATCGACATTGTTGCGGACGCTCGGGTCGAATCCGCCCTACGAAGAAATGCGACCAAAATCTGCAGAAAATTAAGTGGGTGGCACTGTCACCTTTCAGAACTGCTGACTCACTTTGCACAAACTGGCTCGCAGTATCTTGTGACGACTGATTGTCGCATTCTCGATCAACTGCACGACCAACTTGCTATACAGTAGCCAAAACTCCTGGAGAAATGTCATCAGAAGGTGAGTGGTAGTGTCAATGGATGTAGTTGCTGTCAACAAACCTCGTTAGGCATTCCCATCGTCCACACGCTCGACGTTCCATCCTCAAGTGAGCTATCAACAGCGCTCAATGCCTTCTCGATTGCTTTGGTGGTGCTGGCGACGTTCACGGTCTGTTTCTTCTGCAAATCATGCATCAATGGTTCGATGAGTATCGCAATACGAACTGCAATCTCCAGCAACACAGGCGTGGTCAACCTTGGATTGTTTGGCTGCAGTGGCGTCCTTCTCAGCCTTCATAAACGCGCGATTGACCGCGAGCGTCGCCGTCACGAGGAGAAACACAGCACACGTGAACGCATTCCGCGTGTCCACGTGGCTTTCTGTGTCAGCTGCTTGCACTCTCCGAGCCAACCTCGAGTATTGCAGCAAGATCTTGGCGAATGTGTCAACCACTGCGCCGTGTAGCGCTTGCGACAGCAGCGGCAGTTTTCTTCACGCAGTCACCAGACAACAGCCACAAGGCCACGTCAGCTCACGAGTTCGTTAGCGTGCTGATCATT
Source organism: Lagenidium giganteum (assembly GCA_002286825.1). Lineage (NCBI taxonomy): Eukaryota > Oomycota > Peronosporomycetes > Pythiales > Pythiaceae > Lagenidium > Lagenidium giganteum. The sequence goes on from NSDO01000143.1 coordinate 21,858, forward strand.
CACGTGCCGTACTGCCATTGCTTACTTTGCCAGCGAATACGCCAGGTCGAGCGTGTCCTGCTCCAGGAGCGCACTCGCGTCATCAGCGCCAAGCACTCGATCTTCCAGCGCGCGCAGCTGCTGCCGCACTTCATCGCTTGGCAGGTCCTCCAGTCGCTGCACATGCTGCACGTGGTAGCGATTCGCACGCGGCAGCTCGAGGTCCTCTGCATGCAGCGGCACAGCGAACTCCATCGGACTTTTCTGCCAAGCCTGGTCCGCGCGTTTGCAATTCAAACGCCAGTCCCAAACTGCATTTTACACACTGAATATTTTGTCAAAATCGAATTGGAAATCTTTTTCAGTTAACGCGCTGTCAACAGAATAGTGGTAAAGAGACACAGCTAGTCTCCGTTGTGCTGATGCCGATGCATTTGGTCGTACGCTTCTTGCCACAATGGCAGTTCTTTCTGGTAACGCACACCGCGGATATGCGCTTCCACGCGTGCGGTATCTCGTGGCACGACGGTGTCGGTGACATTGCACCACAGCAAGTGAGACTTCTGGGCTTCGTCTGGGTGCTCAGTGAACATGGGCTCGAACTGCTTGAATGACGCTTTCCGGCTTTTGATGCGCAAGTACCGCTTGCCACTGATGTGCGCTTGGATCGTCGCAACGTCCGCCTTCATTTCGTGCTTTGTGAGGAGGCAGCGCACGCGACGATTGGACGTGAATGCAAGGTCGCAGTTCGATGCCACCAGCTCCTTCACTGCCTTCGCGTATTGAGCTGACTGTAGCTTGGGAACTGGCTGTTGGTTGATCACCTTGAAAGGCGAGCGCCCCACCGTATATTTCTTGGCAGGCTGATTGCCTCTGATTTGATCGAGGTTTTCTTTCGTGGAGACCACGGGTGATGACATCTTGGCGGCGGATTGCAAATGTGGGGACGAATTGGTCGCTGATAGTGATGTAGTGGTGAGTTTTTCCGAGGAGGAGGTAGCTGCCACCTCGGTGGTAGAATCATCGTCAATCGACGAAGGCGCTACCCCAGTCGCGGCAATGCCATTATCTGAGGATGGCTCAGTCCACAACTTTGTGGCAATTTTATGCTTGCTGGCAACCGCTTCAGTTTCGATTGGCGTTGGCTGAGATTCGATGCATTCAGGAAGCGAGGTTGTTGCTTTGGATTCCGGCGTGAGACTGTCTGCACCCTTTTCTTCATCGGTGCTCAGATCCGTTGGGTTTGCCGGTTCATCGTTGGTCTGTGCGGCCGACGGGCTGTTATCACCAGCAATTTCCGAGTCACTAACATTTGGTTCGACAACCGATACATTCGTGGATGCAGGCACGACAGCATCCTGCGGGGCCACTGGAACCTCTGGCACGGGCTTTTCCTCCTTAATTTCGTGTTGCTCTTCCAAAAGCTCGACAACATCACTCTGCGGCTGATCGGTTGGGCTGTCGCAGTCAGTGATATCAGCGGTTGCAGCTTGGTCATCGTGTGCTTCTTCGCATTGTTGTTTGACCTTTGGAGTACTACCGGCAACATGAAGTTCAGCACCTTTCACCTCTGCATCCTTCATCACCACATCTTCGTCTTCGACCGCCACAGTCATCGCATTGCATGACTCCTTAAACTCGACTTCCTTCACGGCGTCGGTGTCGATTGTAGTGAGATCCTCAATTGCACTCTCTCCTGCTGGTTCTTCCAATTTCATCGCTTCCTCCATTTCAACGGTTTTGAGCGATAACTCGGACTCTTGAGCTGGATGATCATCGTGTGTGGTAGTGTCACCTGAGACTTCAGCACCCATGCTCACATCGGTCGGGGACTGGCAGCGAGTTGGCTCAGGCGTTCGCGTGGGTGATGGCGCCACGGCCGCAAACTTTTCGGGCGATTCCAAACGCCGCTTCTTTTGTGCTGGTTCAGGAGACACGCTGTTCGCGTCCTCCTCAGGTTCAGGAAGCACGCCATCGGTATTGTCTGCGTTTGATGCACTTTCCTGCACTTTCACTGTCTCCGTGTTTGCGGTGGCTTCGACTGCTTCGTCGTTGAAGTCCACGGCTCGAGTGACGTTGTCGCTTGCTTCTGGTACGGCCATAGCATCGCGCATGAACGAAGCCATCATGCGCTGCGGTGTCTTGCGAGTTGATCGTCGCAGCGGCGTGGTTTCGGCGAAGTCGATGGCTCGTGGGGTCACATTGCTCTGCTCCACGTCACGCTTTCTACGTAATGGAGTCGCTGATGCACCAGGTGTGCGCATACGGAGGTGCTCGGGCATGTCTTCCACCAGCTGCGCCACGCGCTGGACGCCATCGTCGCCATGCGTTTGCATGTAGTCGGCGACATGCTGCTGAATTACGTCCGATTTCACGTTGCCACGGCAGAGCTGCAACTCGATAGCAAGATGTTGCAGTGCCCGACGCGATAGCGTGGTCACGTCCACTGCCAGCTTGGCCGTCGCGGTAGCTGGTGATTCCATCTGACAATCTGACACACAGCCCAGCGATCCGCAGCTCGAGGAAGTGCTCTCTTGCGATCGCGTGGTTGGCGAGTGACTGAGGAACTGGCCCTTCCGTGCGCTTTCAAATGGCAGTTTAGAAATTCAAAACTTGGTTCTAGAAAACCACAACGAACTTAAAGTTTACAGAACAAGGTGAGCAGTTGCACCCTTGATAGCAAAAGACGCTATGAGCCCAGGAATGACTCAAGCGATCTTCCAGCATCATGATCTTGGGGACACGTGCACGTCCATGGGCTGCGCCAGTGCGGACATGCCTGCAGCAGTTGCAGCGATGCCATGCGTCCATTCGCGCCAACCCTCAACCATTGCGTGTCGGAATTATAGGGGCTGGCCGTATTGGCCAGGTCCACGCACAGGGGCTCCAACGGACGAACGCGGAAGTGAAGGCGGTCAGTGAAGCCACATGACAGCATAAAGAACGCGAAGGGGACTCACGTTTGCATCGTGACGTGGTGATAGATTTCTGATGTGAATAGTCAGGCAGCAGAGCAGACTGCTGCGCGGTTTGGGATCACCAAGTGGTCGACAAGCGCAGACGACATCGTCGGTGATGCAAGCATTGACGCCATTGTCATCTGTTCGCCCACGGACAAGCACGCCGAGCAGATCATCCAGGCAGCCAAGCACAACAAACACATCTTCTGCGAAAAGCCCATCGACCTCGAGGTTGATGTTGTCAACAAGGCGCTCGCCGCGGTACGGCGATGGATTCAATGTGTCCCTGGTGCTCGATCAGCACACTCACGCTCTGTTGTGTCTTCGACAGGTGGAGGAAGCAGGAGTCAAGCTCATGGTCGGCTTTAACCGTCGCTTCGACGCCAACTTCCAGCGCATCAAGCGAGCCATCGACACCGACGAGATCGGACGCGTCAACATGTTCCGCATCACCAGCCGAGACCCGAGCGCGCCGCCCATCGAATACGTGCGCGTGTCGGGCGGCATGTTCCGCGACATGACGATCCACGACTTCGACATGGCCCGCTTCCTGGTGGGCGACGAAGTGGACGAGGTGTACGCCTTGGCGCAGTCGCGCGACGCAGCCATTGCCGCGGCAGGCGACATCGACACGGCAGTGTGTCTGCTCAAGTTCAAGAACGGCGTGATCGGCTACATCGAGAACAGCCGCGAAGCCGCGTATGGCTACGACCAGCGCGTGGAAGTGTTGGGCACCAAGGGATCAGTGGCGTGCGACAACAACCATGCCAACAACGTGGTGGTGTCGACAAGTGCGTCGGTGCAGCGAGACTTGCCGCTGCACTTCTTCTTGGAGCGCTATATGGACGCCTACGTGACCGAGATGCAGACGTTCATCCGAGTGTGCACGCAGAATGAAGCTGTGCCTGTCGGCGGTGAAGATGGTCGCGAAGCGTTGCTCTTGGCAATTGCTGCCAACCAGTCACGTCTCGAGAATCGACCAGTCAAGCTGGACGAAGTGCGCGCCCGATTGTCCTGATGGAGGTTGCTGCAGTTGGTCAGTGTGGAAAAAAGGAACATCTGTAGAAAGGCTAGTTTTCAAACCTAGACTTGGTGTTAACTTTGTTCAAGGCGATCCTGTATGAGCATCTCTAAGCCATCATCCTCGATACTAATGTGCTCTCTGGGTGACGGGAAACGCGGATCCGCTCTTGCAGCCGATCCAAACGCCTCGATACGCGATCCCATCACAGCTTGTTCGAGATCGTCTCCGTCGTCACGTGTATCTACTCTAGCAACTGGGAGGTGGGCAAGCATGATGCTCTGCTGAGCGATCTGCTCGGCATCGGTAACGTTCCTGTTCTTCGGCGCAATCATCACCTGATACTCGCTGCCAACTTGGGTCACCAGCAATGCCTCAGCCAGCAGGTTCGCAATGTTTCGTTCGTCATTTTGTTCCAGTATCTGCGCTTCTTTGTCTGATGAAAGCAATGCGATGATCTCGAACAAATGGAAATAGCGAACGCACACAGGTTGTGGACCACCTTGACTCTGAGCCCGAATCTGGATTTGGATAATCGGAGGGTCCTTAGAAACTCGAATCGATAGTGCCAAGTCTCGTCCGTGACATTTCCGCTCCAGGTTCAAGTGCGATTGCACGACCTCCATCTTGATTTGCATGGCTTGTGTGACGACGAAGCGCTTTCGAGAGAATGGATCGAGAATTTCCATGTTCTTGCGCACTTGGTATCCTCGGTACTGCGCTTTGATTTTATCAATCGCTGCCCGCTTTTTCACAAAATCTTTCCGCATCAAATATGTTTTGGATCGCCGTTGAATCACCTTGATGGCATCCGACTCGCTACTTGATGGGTTTGCAATCGAATTTGGCGGAGTCAGTGAAACCGCGGTTGCAGGGGCACCGAGTACAGGGTCTTTTTCTCCGTTGCCAACTGATTGCAACGGCTCCAGTTGTGAAGGAGGCTCTGAGGGTTGGTCTGAAGTTGGTGCTGTCATTGGTGGTTTACTGGGCGGTGGCGTGGGAGTTGAACGAGCGCTCTTCAGAGAACCTTTTCGTCGGTCATCGTCAGAATCGTCTGAGTTGCTACTGCTGTCGGACTCGCTGTCGCTAGTTGCAGATCCACCACGTTTCTTCTTTGTCTTCTTGCGAGTGGATGCTTTCATCTCTTCGATGTCGCGGTGCAGTCGTGCGAGCTCCGACACGAGGAAATTCTCCTGAGTCGTGTTTGAACCAGGGTTTTGTGGCTTCATCGCCAAAACGCCTTGCTGACTCCGACGCCGGCTGTCCTTCAAGGTCATGATCTCGTCCAAGGAATGCACAACGATTTGCCGATATTTCTCGACCTCAGCACTAAGTGCCAGACTCTGACGGCGCAGGATTTCTTTCTCTGGGTCGAGAGGCGGTGGAGACGATGCACTGACAGCTAGACCAGTCATTGACGCCGTGGTGGACGCACTTCCCACAGAGTCGACCGATTTTGCGACACTGGTTCGACGCTTTCCAGGTGGGGCTTCGCTGCTGTCTCGACTCGCAGCAACAGCATGTCCTGGACCATTGGGTGGTCGAGTGACGTTTCCATTGGAGTGTGCACTGACGAGAACACTCTTGCCTCCGAGGTCTTTCGTTGATGTTGTGGCCGCTGCCAGAGGCACAGATATGGACATCGGCGTGGTCGGTGGCGACGAAGCGGACGCAGACTCGACGCTGCTTAAGGCAAGTGGCACCGTTGGGAACGACTGGAGATGCTGGAGCGTGAGATTCTCCAAAGCAGCCACCTCGCGCTCTTGCACGAGTCGCGAAATCGTTGACTCAGATACTTTGATGATATTTTCTTGTCGCTTCTGGTAGTCGCGCATGTGTTCCAGTAATGATTCAAGTTCCTTGATTCTGCATTGCGCTTCAATCAGCTCAGCCTCCGTCGTCGATCCATCCTTGCCTCGTAGGATCGTGGCTTTCCGTTGACTCAATTCAGACGGCGATAGGTTGCGATCTTTCTGCAGCAGACGCAAGGACACTTCGAGATCTTTGACTTTGTCACGTAGTTTTTGTTTTTCTTCATGATGGCGAGCAATCTTGAGCTCATACTCAGTGCGCAAATTATGCACAGCTTGGTCGCGCGCAGCTTTGAGCGTTGCCGCTTCGCCTTCCTTCCATTCTTTGAACTTGTGCCTCGTTTCGGCGATGCAGCACACGAGTTTTTCTTTCTCTTCTTTCGCCTGCCGTACGAGCATATCCATGTGCTCTTTCTGGTGAAGGTCCTGAGTGCGTGCCTCGGCCAGTTGCGACCGCAGCAGTCGGTTCTCCATGTCGGCTTCTCGCAGCGCCAATTCGAGCTTTTCGTTTTCGCGCTGGTTCTCCACTTTGACAGCTTCGAGGCGTCGAAACAGCTCCACTTGGTGCATTTTTTCCTCCACCACTTGGTCGCGCATCCGCTTGTACTCGTGCTTCCAGTGTGCATACTCGTCCAGGGTCTGCCGAATTCGTCCTTCGCGTGACGTGATGATGGCTGCTTCGGCTGCCAACCCGTCCCGAGCCACCGCTACGTCGACGTCGCGCGAATTTTTCGCGTTTTTTGGCACGGCATCCTGCAGCGCCTTGGCGCGCATCCGCAGCGTCGCACTCTGTCCCAATGCTTCGCACAACTCGTGACTGCCCGTCTCTTTGATACAGTTCGCGTATGGCCGCACCAGCAACTGTGCGCGACGGCCGCAGGGCCGTCGCGGACTGCTGCGAATGGCAGCGCTGGCAGTCGACGCTTGCCGTGACTCGTCGTTCTTCGATCTTCCAATGAGCACCTGATCGCCTGTACCGGCGTCCACACCATCGCCGTGCGAGGTGTGCTTGGCTCGCTCTTTCTCGAGTTCGAACGCCAACAGCTGCAGCGTTGCCTGCAGCTCCTTAATCTGTTCGCTTTGTTGACGTGCATGCACATCAAGCGTGTTGGTTTTGTCTGCTTCGTTTGCCTGAAGTAGCTCCTGCCGCCGCAGGTGCGAGCTATCGTGGCTGTTCTCGGCCACGATGTTTTCCAGCACTTGCAATGCGCGCTCCATACCGGCGGCTGCCGCCAGCATAGCGTCCGATTCCACGTTCGGGTCGGCTGAGTTCGGGCGCGACGACTCTTCCATCCCGTAGCTTGGACTGAGCATTGGCGTTCGCGACCATGTGAGCTGCCTGATGACCTTGCGGTTGTCGAGCAGCGGCAGCTTGCCGGTGCTGTCGCTACCACTAAGGCGAAGCGCTGACAATCTGGCTCCTCGAGCGGAGCTGTCCCGGTGCGCTTCCATGATGGTCGCCTGCTGCATGCAGGTGTAGCGTCGGCGTCACCGACGTCTCCGAGGTCGTGTGGGTCATCGCATGTCGGGGCGTGTTATTCTCGGCAGACGGTTGGTGATATGATGCACGCTGTGTGTGCTATGAAGGTCATCATTGGTGTCAGCGTGTTCACACTCGCATACGTGCGCATGCATTGCCACGGCACTGTTGCTGTTGCTCGGCTCGGTGTGATGGCTGCCGTCGTCCACTCGTCGTCCGCACGTCTTCGCGTCGCTCAGACGACGGTGACCTCGCCAGCCGCTGGCACCGCGTGATGCGATTGGTCAGAGCTCAGCTCATGTGCGCCTGTGGCCGGTACCGACAGTCTGGAATTTGCAGCCCTGCACCATGCACAACACGACACAAGCGACGGCGCCACTGCGCGTTGGAATTCTCGGCGGCGGCCGCATCGGCCGAGTGCACGCGCAAAGCTTGTCACGCGCTGGTGCGCACATCGAGTGGGTATGTTGGGAACATTCATGTGCGCCTGTCTGTAATGTGTGAGGTCGGGGAGCTCACCATGTGGTTCGAACGGATGCACGCATAACCTCAGATCGCGGATCCGATCGACGGTGTTGCTAAGCGCTTTGCCACCGATTTTCGCATCCCGCGATGGACAAAAAGCGTCGACGAGGTCATCGGTGATGCCAGCATTGACGCCATTGTCATCTGTTCGCCCACGGACAAGCACGCCGAGCAGATCATCCAGGCAGCCAAGCACAACAAACACATCTTCTGCGAAAAGCCCATCGACCTCGAGGTTGATGTTGTCAACAAGGCGCTCGCCGCGGTACGGCGATGGATTCAATGTGTCCCTGGTGCTCGATCAGCACACTCACGCTCTGTTGTGTCTTCGACAGGTGGAGGAAGCAGGAGTCAAGCTCATGGTCGGCTTTAACCGTCGCTTCGACGCCAACTTCCAGCGCATCAAGCGAGCCATCGACACCGACGAGATCGGACGCGTCAACATGTTCCGCATCACCAGCCGAGACCCGAGCGCGCCGCCCATCGAATACGTGCGCGTGTCGGGCGGCATGTTCCGCGACATGACGATCCACGACTTCGACATGGCCCGCTTCCTGGTGGGCGACGAAGTGGACGAGGTGTACGCCTTGGCGCAGTCGCGCGACGCAGCCATTGCCGCGGCAGGCGACATCGACACGGCAGTGTGTCTGCTCAAGTTCAAGAACGGCGTGATCGGCTACATCGAGAACAGCCGCGAAGCCGCGTATGGCTACGACCAGCGCGTGGAAGTGTTGGGCACCAAGGGATCAGTGGCGTGCGACAACAACCATGCCAACAACGTGGTGGTGTCGACAAGTGCGTCGGTGCAGCGAGACTTGCCGCTGCACTTCTTCTTGGAGCGCTATATGGACGCCTACGTGACCGAGATGCAGACGTTCATCCGAGTGTGCACGCAGAATGAAGCTGTGCCTGTCGGCGGTGAAGATGGTCGCGAAGCGTTGCTCTTGGCAATTGCTGCCAACCAGTCACGTCTCGAGAATCGACCAGTCAAGCTGGACGAAGTGCGTGCGCGGATGCCGTAAAGAGACTGAAGTGGGACAAGACCGATATGTAAAGCAACGCAGTGAGTGATTCATCAGAGCGTAGGCGCGGAACTCCCAACCAATTCTGTGTTGTCGATGAAATATCTAGAAGACGATGGTGTCCAACATGGCTCCGAGGCATTGCACCGTGTTGAGTGCCATCAGGTCGTACACGTCGCTTTCCAGGTGCTTCTTAGGGTCGATCTTACCCACGTTGAGCACCTCGAGCTCTTCTGGTGTCTTCTCTTCTTCTTCCTGCACGCGCTTGTTGTATTGTTCAGTCAGAGCCAGCATGTTCTGAAAGCAGACAACGTTAGGCATGCTGGAAGCCTGCACGGAATATGGTTGGCAATGGATGTGCACACCTTAACGGTATTCTCATTCTCGGCCGAGTGATCCTCGAAGCGTGTGAGCACGAGCCCGTCGCTCCAGGTGTTTTTGTGCAAGTTCATCAGCATTTGCTCTTCAAGTTCGTTCTTGCGGTAGTCGATGGCAATGGAATAGTAATGTCTGTTCAGGCCGTGAATAAGCGCCTGTGGTCAATCAAGCCACCACATTAGCGGTTCGAACGTGACATATCAACCGAGCAGTGCATACGAACCTGAATGGATGGCTTGTTGAGATGTCCAATGTTAGAAGTTGTCTGGCGTGGCTCCTGACCAAGCATGATGAGGTGCGAGTTGATGAGGCGGAACGCATCGATCACGACCTTGCCCTTCACGCTCTGGATCGGATCCACCACAACGGCCACTGCGCGATTGTTCAGTGCTTCAAAACTCTGAATAGATCCACCGCGCGGTCAGCCCTAGAGATCTTCATCAACGCTATTGCCATGGGACGCACCTGTTGCGTATTGATGTCGACGCCTGACAGCCAGCATCCGAAGCCCGGGTGCGAGTGGTACCATCCCACCACCATCTCGGCGCTGAAACAATCCACATCGATGAATACCTTCCACCGTAAGGCTGCAGCGCATCTGTTGTCACTCATCTACTCTCATACCGTCCAGTCTGCTTGAGCATGTCCAACATCTTGGTCTGGAACACAGGGTCCACGGCTTCGACACTGACGCCGGTGCCGGATTGCGGCATCGCGAACACGTCGATGCAGTTCACGGTGTAGTCGTCCACGAACTCGCCAAGCATCAGCCCCATAACTTCCATTGGCACGCCCGCTCGACCTAATACGCAGCAAATGCACAGAACCCACATTAGTCACTTCCCATTCCCATATCCAGGCGACAGGAACAATCATGATCGCAGCTTCCCCACCGTGCTTGAGCATCTTCAGCAACGCCAGCGACGAGATATGCACCTTTTCGGCCGTGTCCACCAGAGGTGCATCCGATCCTGGGCCTGACTGGCCGACAATCCCAGGGAGGTTGCCAAACAACCGCTGCAATCGATCCATTTTCCGCTGCTGGGACCAGCCTTCTCGTCTCCTTCTTTTGCTTCTTGGGCTGCACCCCAGCCTGGATCGGCGTCTATAAAACCTCGCGTTTGATCGCGAGGCGCTTCAACGCGAGGTTTTATTGACTGCGTGGCTCGATTTGACTTGAACAGGAACTGATCGGAGCTCGGAAGATGGAGACACCACCACGCGACTGGCGCGGCAGCAGCGCGCTGCCACCCAAGCAGCTTCACGCGCGCCTCAAGATGCAGATGGAGCGCGAGATGGATGTGGAAGACGGAGTACCAGAGCTTGAGCGCATGGACGAGATGCCCGTGCACACAGACGTTGTCAAGGCCATCGCGGACGACTTCGACGACGAGGATTTGGACTGATTTTAGACATAGCAGACACAAGAACACGTTGGTGTATCATTCTCAGTCTACTATTATTTTCCTGTCAAAAGGAAGTCGTATCCGTACTTTTGAAGCACTACTGGCACGGTTGAGTGAAATACAACCTTGGGTGAAATACAACCTTGGGGAGCCGCTGCAGCGCTGCGTTTGGTTTCCGTGAATGGCCCTTCCGACTTGCATTGTCTTGCTAGCGCACTTCTTTAACTGCAGTGAAGAAGGAACAATTGTACGCCGTCTTCATCATTGACTTTATGTTGTTCGTGTAGACGCATTCGCGCTGTGATTCCTTCTGCACAGTGACATTGCATGAGCGGTGGCTTGCCAAAACCATGCAATAACGTAGAACGCAAGTCTCGTACCAGGATAGAGAAGTTGTATGTCGACATCACGTGCTTGATCTCTTCCAGTGTCAACTCAACAGACTGGTTGAAGCGCTCGTCGTCATCTCCGCCCGAATTTTGCCAGTGATACAGCAGCGGTCCGAGGTTGACCCAGTGACCACCAGGTTTGAGCAGTCTCTCAAAGGCGGCAATGTATTCGATCACATTGGGTGCGGCGTCGATGAAAAAGCACGTGACAATACAATCCCAGCATTCTGGACATCAAGCATTAGTGCCACCCACCCACCTCACAAATACCAGTTGAAGTAGAGGTCTGTCGTACCTTTTTCTTTTGCATACGCCTCGAGAAATTCGCCGGCGCACATCGAGAAGTCCGGTTGATTGCCCTTGTCCAGCCCCAGCAGTTCGGACGGCGATTTGTCGGGGATCACTACGGGTCGCAGCAGATCAGTGATGGAAAGTGCGTTGGACGGGTTGTGGATCCATGGGTGAATCTCAAACTCGCCAGGCCGTGTTGTCCAGTTGAGGATGAAGTTGCTCGCAAACAGCATCTGGTACGAGAACTCGTTTCCCTGTGACGCGTAGCCTAGACAGATGTGCAGGTCAGGATCAACGAGCCATACTTGGGAACGACAATACTTCACGTACCTTTAGCAGCAATCTCAAGGGCCAATCGACCAAGCCCAGCCCCTGGCACAAGCACTCGCTGCTGGTTCCTGGTAGTGGATGCGGATGACAAGAGTCAATCAAAGTCAGATACACCTAAATAATTGTGTCACGTTTCTTACTTGTTCTGATCCGTCACAGGCATGATGCGTTTCAATTCACGAAGGATTGGTCCATAGCACATTTCTCGCTCCTTCGCACCCTGCACAGCGAAGCCAGCGATGAGAGACGAGTTGAGCCAGCTGCTCCAGCACGATAAATACCGATTGCCAGTCTAATTCAGCGACTTTCGTACCTCTTCGGACCAATCGCGAACAAATTGGTGAAGCGTGCTTTTCAGCTTGGATAGATGACGAATAGGACTCTTCAACGGTGTTTGTGGTGTCACCGTCGGCAGATCCACGTGTGGACCTGAATCCAACTGCGCTTGCACAATACGTTCGAGGAACACCTGGTTGTGGTGTGCAGCGTTCTGATCCGAAGTAAGGAAATGTAGTGTGTGAGTGGCCATGCATGATTGCAGCATAAGGTTGAGCGAGGTGAGCGTACCACGAAGTGATGAATGTTTCGGAGCGTGGACGTTTGTGGAAGCCTGCGTTGCATGTCTTTCGGAAGAGCCAGCATATGCTGCTTCCTGCGGAAGATCTCGCGCATAACAAATGCTTCATATTCCCGGAAGGAGAGGAGCACCGACTCATAATGCGCGCGCTCTTCCGCGTCGTCCATGGTTGCTGTTGGCCTGTCGAATCCGCGGGAAAAATATAATTTCGAAGAATATATCTGTATTTGTACATATTTTGCATTTTTATCATCTCGCGATCGGAGTCACTGCTGACAGACAACGCGCAAGATGGCGGGCCGACTGCTGCCCCTCGGTAAGCCGTCGCTTCGTGGATGCGGCTCGTTGTCTGCGCGCAAATTGCTGAAAATTGATGACATGATCAATAGAGCTCATTGACAAGTGCATCGGATCCCGACTGTGGATTATCATGAAGGGTGACAAGGAATTCGTTGGCACGCTGCGCGGATTCGATGACTACGTCAGCAAGTGGAACCCTCGTGTCTGCTCGTAACCACTGGGCGCTCAGGCTAACGATATATCTTTGTGAACTCAAATGCAGACATGGTTCTCGACGATGTTGTGGAATTGTAAGTCCCCATCTCGCCACTTGATTGCTGTTAAGGAATGACGGAATGCAAATAATCATGTGCTCAGTGAAATTACACCGGATGGAAAGCGTCAGATAAAGCGCGACCAGGTTCTGCTGAATGGAAACAACGTCTGCATGGTACGGGGACTCGCGACACTTGTCGCTATATTCTGTGCTCTAACGTGAGCAATGTGGACGCACTTTTGGTATTGTTTGTGATGCAGTTGGTTCCGGGCGGCGAGCCATCCGAAGAGGGATGATTCGTCTACGCGTGAGCGTTCGCAAGGTGTTGTTTTAGTTGATTTAAACGGAGGAATGATCAGCTCCAACTCCAGGTTGCTCACAAGCATCGCTTGCCATTGCTTTATTACACCCTACACTGGCCAGTGCAATAGCCTCACTCCTCCCCAGCGATCTATAATGTCGATGCCACGCGACGGCATTTGTGTGCGTGATATTGCAGCTGCATGCATTCATGAAGCAATCCTCCTGGTCCAGTTCTCTCTCTAATCATGCATTCGCCTTACTTCTTCGCCTTGGCGGCGTTGTTGTCCTTCACCGTACGACGGTTGGACAGCGTGAGCAGTCGTCGCTGTTCTTCGAGCGTGAGGTTGTCGAAGCCCTTGCGTTCCAATTCGCCGAGCGTTGGCTGCACGTCGAGCAGCGTGAACAGCCATTCTGGATATTGCGATGGTTCCTTCAGCTCTGGGTGCTGGCCATCCTTCATGATGTTGACCGGCACATAGCGCGTGAGGTCCACAACCTCCTCGACCACGGCAGCGGCACCACCCTTGCCTTTGCCTGGCGCGGCAAACGTGCGCACGCCCGAAAGCTTGGTCAGTTGCACAGCCACTCTTCGTCCCAGCATCTTCGTCCTTGGGTCTCGCCACCAATGCTTTCTGACACTGATGTCCCGTGTCCATGACCAAACGAACGTTATATAACACCTACCTGTAATATAACGTTATATTGCGAAGGGGTGCAACGGGAAGCCATTTTGTGTTCTGTCGGCGACACCAGACAACGAATACGTTTCTCGACGGCTCGATGTGCCACCTACTTTCTTGGGCTCAGCGCCTGTGGTCTAATGGTGCGACCCCTGTCACATGAGACACATCTCAGAACGATCCTTCGCGCTGGCAGCAAGCCCGTCGTCAGCACATGCAAGAAACCAGCGATTCACCGGTGGCCAAAATCCTTCGTCAGACATTGCCAGCAGCGAGCGCTTCATCTTCACGCCTGCTTCCGTGCATGGGACGACCGATTACTCTTCCCTGCAGCATCTCTGCGTGGACAGTCGGAACCTCGACAAACCGTTCCTGGTGCACCAAGAAATCCAAGTTGGACCTCGCCAGCTACGCGAGCAACTGATCGACATTGAGATTTCAAGAAATGCGGACAAATACTTCACTTTGAGTGTTGCGACGTCGGATAACCGCTATGTGTCGGTCTTGAAGCACACAACGGTTCAAGTGTTCCCAGAATCGGGGCGTGCAATGGGAGAGATTAACAACTATGGTAATGTGCTCGCAAGAATGCCGCATCGGTCATTGCCTGCATCACCTTCTGCCGTGTGCTTCAGCGCGGATATGTTTTTCCGTGCAATTGCTCCGTGGGCAGTACCACAGGTACAGCAGCTAGTCATTGCTCCGCTCTTGAACGTCACGGGAAGAGAARATGTCGAAGACATACAGATGGATGCCAAGTTCGCTCACGCTTCACGAACCCAGCTCTTTGGACCGGGTAGCAGCACAAGCGTGTCATCCGTGCGCACGTTTCCTCGCAACACCATGCTGCTGGTGAACTGGATTGATCCACAGCAGGGCGAATGGACAGCTGCGTTATCGTTCGCCCATGCTGCCGTCCCGTCCAATAGCCAAACGCAAAGCCAGCAATCAGATTGGATACTTCACGTCGTACATGGCTGTACGCGACGATCCATTTCCTCGTCCAGAACGATTTATTAATCGCCATCGCGTGGAGAGCAGCAGCGACAAGATCGTGTTCTACATCGACCCCTCCGTACCAGTTCATTGGCATTCGGTTATCCAAGCTAGCGTATTGGTTTGGAACGACGCCTTCCGTCGTACAGTGCGCGCCAATGATTTTCGAAAAACGTATGTTTGATGCCTAAAATGAAAACTAGCTCAGATTCGTAAATTCTAAGGCTATTTCGGAAAAGCCCAGGGCATGCACGAACCGCCATGGCTTGGATTAAAAATAAGCCTTCACGGTTGTTTCCTGATTTGAAATTTGCAAAACACGGTAGGATCCAAACC
>NSDO01000143.1:71061-140451 GCA_002286825.1 Lagenidium giganteum
TACGGCGTCCCGAAGGGCCGCCTTGATGTTATCAGCCAATCAGAGCTGAGATGCATATTAATGACCAATCGGGTCTGTATATTTTAAGGGTCGCTAGAGCAGTTAGGAAACTCCTGCGCCCTTTGGTGCTCTCCTCTAAGGGAGTAGTATATCACTTCTACATTTGCAATCCTTGCAAACTTCTTGCCCTCACTGCGGAGGGCTGGAGCAACCACTTTGCTCTAAGGCACAGAGCAACCGTCCGTGGTTGCGTGGAAGTCAACGCTTCCTATTGCACTCTTGTGCTGTGTGACGTGCCTTGTCACATTTCATGTTCTAATGTATCAGACGTTGTTGGCGCAGCCGCCGACAATTCCTCTGCTGCATTTGTCGTTTCCGTCATTGGTGCCTCCTCACATACGTTCTGGTCGTTGTCGTTTTCAAGCGCCGCGGGCATCACACGTTGTGGCATAGTCGCAGACACATTCAAAGAAGTCGTCGCGATTGCGATGGCGTTTGGATCATTGGGATCTACTGGAACCCCGATGCAGCCACTGGTTTCGCTTTATGTAGCGCATGAGTGCGTCCACACCTGAACATTCAGCGATATGCTGTTGGCCGTCGAAGCGATGGTACTTACCGGTGAACCAGTCCACGTTCTTCTGTCCCCCCACCTTTCCTAGCGGACGGATGTAGTGGCAATCTGCGCGGCGAACTGACGCTGGAACTTTCCACGAATCCCCGACGATGGGTGACCACCGGAGCAAATAAATAAGTACTATATTCCGGGTGGTCGGTAGATATATTCCGGTACGATCCCCGGTATATTTACTTCATTAATACCTCCCATATGGGATAGGTCAGGTAGGACAGGGTATCAAGTATCAGAGGTTGGAAGTCCAGAGTAAACAGAACAATCAGAGTAAAACTTTCCAGCAACCACTCAAGTCCCTCACCCCCCAAGTGTCCTGAGCCCACTGCAGGAGGCCAGGCAAAGCAGGTGAGCGCGACAGGAAGCGGAAGCCTCTCACGAACCCCCCGTGCCTAAGCTGAGCGCACGTTAAAGTACACGAAGAACGAGAACGCGTATTACCAAGGGAGTTAACTAGATCACCTACAACTAACCTGCTTCTGCCTCGTCGAAGTATCCGCGGTAGAAGACCCCAACCGAACGCGTCGCTGAAGACAAGTCCATCGAACGCGTTCACCAACAAGACCCACGCGTGGATTGTGAAGACCGAACTCCCTTCGCGGTCTGGGTACACAGTGTGAAGTCAAGAGAAGAAGCAAGCAGAACGAGGCACCCCCTCAGGCAGCCGCGAACCTTGCAACGCGAAGAAGCGCGATTTGAAGACCCGCTTCGTCACAGTCTGTGCCCAAGCCAGTGGGCCTCTTCGCCTTCCATCCAAGCTTGCATAGCTCGCGCCGAAGCGTCTTGAACGCCTTCTCCACTGGGCCGTACAACATCGTGATCGCGCTCAATCCCAAAAGTGAATTCGAGCAACTGTGCGAACCTCTCTGCTGGGCATATGTGAATGGGTGGTTGCCCTTGCCCTTTTAAACATAGGGGTGACCACAACCGCACTCCCATAGAAAAGTTCATATGCGGATTTTCGTCATGTAACGGACATCTCAGTTCAAACAAACCTATTGAGGGTTAAAGAAAAAAGGGGGAGATGGAAATTGCGCTGAGAAGCACGTGCGCAGGATTGACCTGGCCAGTGCACATCACCGCCATCAGGCGCGTTGATGCTGGGCATTACGCTGGGACAATTGACTGCACAATGCACATGTAAGTCCGAGACCACAGGAAACAGCGCATTAAACAAAAATTTTAAATTTACCTCGGAGTCTTCCGGTTGCTCTTGTTGTCGACAACCGCGCAGTACTACGCGGCCGACCACGGATGGAGTAGTGGCACCACACCGCTGCGTGGTCGGTCCGCTCGAATTCACCGACAAGTTGCCACGGGAGGTGTTCCCGTGGCTCCCATGTCAATTCAGCATGCCCCTCCCATTGGATGAGGTAGAAGAAAGTCCTGTTGACGGGTTTCTGCGCCCAAATCCGGTCGACGACAAACCTGTTGCTGAAGGGGCGAACAGGCCGCGTCCAGGTTTCTTGTCATCCGAGTCAGAGCTGGACGCGTGCTGATTGCGCTGCGCTGGAAATAGGCGGCCGTCCGGGCACCGCAGAAATGACCGGGTGTGGCGCTGGCGTGCCGACAGCCGCGCCATTTTTTCACTGCGCTGTGCGCAGCATGCTGAGGTAGTCTCCCGTCAATATATATAGTATCTTTGAGGGTATTTACAAGGTGACACAAAGGCTAATTGCAATTTGTGAGAAAACCAATTGCTCCAATGGGGATATTACAATTATGGCCCGCTCACGTCCCAGAGCGGCTTGATGAAAAGCTGATGGATGGCACAGGAAATAATGGAGGAACCTATGCAATGCGAGACGAAAAGTTGTAATTATGTGAGCGTGACGGCTTCAAAAATTTAAGCGATCACAAAAAACGAAGGCGAGTGATACTGGCTACCAATGATTAAGTCTATTTAACCACACTTAGCGCTAGCCACTGCAATATTGCGACTTGACTAATACGCCTGTGATTCATCAAAGGACAAGCTACGCTGTGATGTTTGCCCAGCGCGTCCAGCAGCCGAGATTTCTTCACAAGCACGCGTCGGGTATGGTGTCGTGCGGGCCAAACCGTGGTTACCCACAGGCGACCTTCCACCGCCCCAAACGCGGCGAACGAGCGGGTATCTTCCATGCGCTCTTAACGTCGAATGAGCGACGCATACCGCTGCTGACGGCACTGGTCCTTGCGAAATTGGGCTTGCGAGAAATACTTGGCCAACGTCACACGATACACATCGCGGTCTTGGGCACGCAGCAGATTGAAGCTGATGTGGAAGTTGGTCAAAGCAACACAAATGCGCACGAGCATGTTGTAGCGCTCCTCTCGCTACGAGTACTTCTTGTTCTTCCGTGCTGCATTTCTCGATCACCAACTGCAATCACCTCCATTCGATTAACTGATTGAGGTTACTTCGCAATATTTTAATCAAGTCTATTCCTTATGCTGTATTATACAGCATAAGCGGCGGGGCTAGAAGGGTTAACCCACCAAGCGCCTAAACGTGGAAAATCAGCGATAAGAAAAAACCTTGAATTTTTATCGACGATTTTCCATGATAAGCTCGACCAATCATATTCGTTCATATCAAGGCTCCGATTTACTTTCCTAGTAAATTTCTGCCAGCGCACCTAAGATTTACGCCTCCGAACTCACGCATATTTTTAAAATTTTGCACTCAGTAAACTCCGTCCAATATTTATGGGAATTAACGATTCTGGATCTGTGACATGAGCGCTCCAAATGACGTGTGCGGCCAACAAGAACAGCACAGGAGATGGGAATGTGTTGCGTGAAAATGAAGGTGAAATATATCAGCGGCGGTGGTCACACAAGATAAAATGCCATGGCGACGTGGTAAATGTTACAGATAGGACGAGGGGAGTTGGCCGTGGATGAAAGAGCAGAATTCTCGCTGGCAGCTTGAGTGATGGCGATGAATGGTTGCTGAAGAATCACGATGCGCAAGCCGCGTAATCGACAACAGATGCGTTCAACGGCTAGCTGGCGTTGTTGACTAAACAGCGTATTGTGGCAGAAAAGCACACTCGTATCGTGCAAGTCTGGGTGACGGCTAAAGTCAACGTCCGATACGTCAGCTTGGATCAGCTGGGCTTGGTAAAGCCGTACGGGGTTGTCTCGAAAGCGCTTGATTGATGACAGTCCGTGCTGAACAAGATCTGCGCGCTTCTCGATGACGATGGAAGCCCTGGCAACCGTCTCGAAGGCAACCTGTGCAACCACGTTTCCAATGCCAGCCCCAGTGTCAACAAACACGTCCGTATCCATAAAACCGATTACTTAAATCAATTTCGTCGTGCTGCTTGCCGTCAACTCCCCTGCGTTCTTGTCGGTCTTTCCGCTTGGTTGCCGAACATCCGCCTTCGTCACGGCCTTGAACATTTCCCACACAGTCGCGTGAGATGAACCAGCGATGTAGCTCGGTGCATGGTCTTCAGGATTTCGTGCGCTTGCGATCGCCTTCTTTCTTTTACGCAGCCTTTTGTTCTCCGGCGCCGACAAGGGTGGCGGCTCGTACAAGTCCGCGATGACGTGGGCAATCGATTTCATTGTCGTGGCAACATCGTCATCGTCAGTCTCCGGTTCTTGGAACAGCTCAATCAGCTCATTGCCCTGCTCTGCTGTTGAACGGGCCTGGGCGGGACGTGTTGACCCGACTAATGGCTGTGGACTAACACCAGAGTGAACTTGAGACGACACTGACTGTTGCTGACTTGTGGCTGACGTGCTATCTGTCGAAGCCGTCAATGTTGATGTCACCAACGTCACTGCACCAGTCGACGGTCCTCATCGTCAGAGAAATCCGCCATGTGGTCGTTTGTATGGGTTTGTGTATGCCTGATGCACGCCGCAAAAGCGCGCCATCCGTCCGTGTTCCCCAGCTGCGACACATCCTCCTTTGTTTTGTACGGTCCATTGCAACATACTATCACCAGAAGGCTTTGGCCGGTTTGTGTGACGTGTCGCATTTCCAACCCAGGCTGCCATAACAAACTATGCTAGCTGGAGTATGTGCACTTCACTATACTCCCGCCAACATGTATTGTGACCGACTGGGAGCTTGGCTGACCTGGCCGCCGGTCGTGTGGCCCACACCATCACAGACTATGCTGGCTGGCGTATGTGCACTTGACCATACGCCAGCCCGTGAGCGTGGCTGACTTGGCCGCCGGTCGTGTGGCCCACGCCATCACAGACTATGCTAGCTGGAGTATGTGCACTTGACCATACTCCCGCCAACACGTTCTGGGACCAACGGTGAGCGTGGCTGACCTGGCCGCCGGTCGTGTGGCCCACGCCATCCCAGACTATGCTAGCTGAGTATGTGCACTTGACCATACTCCCGCCAACATGTTCTGTGACCGACTGTGAGCGTGGCTGACCTGGCCGCCGGTCGTGTGGCCCACACCATCACAGACTATACTGGCTGGCGTATGTGCACTTGACCATACTCCCGCCAACATGTTCTGTGGCCGACTGTGAGCGTGGCTGACCTGGCCGCCGGTCGTGTGGCCCACTCCATCACAGACTAAGCTGGCTGGAGTAAGTGCACTTGACCATACTCCAGCCAACATGTTCTGTGACCGACGGTGAGCGTGGCTGACCTGGCCGCCGGTCGTGTGGCCCACGCCATCACAGAATATGCTAGCGGGATTATGTGCACTTGACCATACATGTTCTGTGACCGACTGTGAGCGTGGCTGACCTCGCCGCCGGTCGTGTGGCCCACGCCATCACAGACTATGCTGGCTGGCGTATGTGCACTTGACCATACGCCCGCCCGTATGCGGGGCTGACCTGGCCGCCGGTCGTGTGGCCCACGCCATCACAGAATATGCTAGCTGGAGTATGCGCACTTGACCATACTCCCGCCAACATGTTCTGTGACCGACTGTGAGCGTGGCGGACCTGGCCGCCGGTCGTGTGGCCCACGCCATCACAGAATATGCTGCCTGGCGTATGTGCACCTGACCATACGCCCGCCCGTGAGCGTAGCTGACCTGGCCGCCGGTCGCGTGGCCCACGCCATCACCGACTATGCTGGCCGGAGTATGTGCACTTGACCATACTCCAGCAAACACGTTCTGTGACCAACGGTGAGCGTGGCTGACCTGGCCGCCGGTCGTGTGGCCCACGCCATCCCCGCCTATGCTAGCTGGAGTATGTGCACTTCACTATACTCCCGCCAACATATTCTGTGCCCGACTGTGAGCGTGGCTGACCTCGCCGCCGGTCGTGTGGCCCACGCCATCACAGACTATGCTGGCTGGCGTATGTGCACTTGACCATACGCCAGCCCGTGAGCGTGGCTGACCTGGCCGCCGGTCGTGTGGCCCACGCCATCACAGACTATGCTGGCTGGGGTATGTGCACTTGACCATACTCCAGCCAACCTGTTCTGTGACCGACTGTGAGCGTGGCGGACCTGGGCACCTGTCGTGTGACCAATACAAAATCAACGATGAACAACCATGTGATGGAGTGAAGAGAGGAAGCGTGTTTGCTTAGTACTGCGTGGAAGCACTGGACGATGCGCTTGTAAGCAAACTATCAAACGACGCTACCACGGACTCGGATCGGCCCTTGGCATTGGCCCCTCGCATTCGAATCTTCCGGCCGTCATCGCGCTTGGTGCCATTCTGCCAAAGTTGGTGCCAGATCGGAAAGCACGTCATGTGGTTCCTTCGTGTGTGCTTCGGATCGGTCGCACAAGTAGATACGGCATTTTTCGCTGGAGCACTCCACGCAATACGTTCTTGCCTTCCCGATGGGCTTCGACTGGTCAGTATGGGGTATCGAACACACCTTACACACACGATAAAGAGGTTTCCCAGACCGCTGCTTATGT
Source organism: Lagenidium giganteum (assembly GCA_002286825.1). Taxonomy (NCBI): domain Eukaryota; phylum Oomycota; class Peronosporomycetes; order Pythiales; family Pythiaceae; genus Lagenidium; species Lagenidium giganteum. The sequence continues at coordinate 77,553 of NSDO01000143.1, forward strand.
GTGGTGGCTTGTGACTCAGGAGCGAGAGACGCGAGGACTGGACGAGTTCAGCGACATTGCTGGCGATATTTCCCTGAAATTGGCTTCGGTCATGCTCAACATTTGCTCATGCAACAGTGTCCGGAATCCAGCGTGCGTCATTGACGTCTGGCTCATCGTGCAGTACTGGCAGTGCACAATGTACGCGTTCACCAGCACCATGTCTAAAAGCCCGAAGAATAGCGTCATATAGTACTTCTTCGCCCGCAGAGCTCGTTGAACCGAGTAACGCTGTAAACGGAGCTGGTCATGCACGGCTACGCCGTTCATATACTTGTTTTAATCGGACACAAACGCTGGGCAGCCGACGTCGACGCTTGAGCCATTCTTCTCCTTGCGTGTGATGGAAGGCTTGAGCGTGGATACACCACAAGCGAGGAAATACACTGGCTTKTTGTCAATCCAAMTGCAGGCGTMCAGATTTGGGAACGCGAGCGATCTCTGCAATCGTGTCAATCCACGCTGCCCGGCCAGACGCTTGGGAACGGTCTTGAATGGATACTTGAGATCTTTGGGGAACCCGAGGCGGGCTGGCGTGACGGTGCCGATGTTGCAGAACCCCATGGCAAACAATCGAACTGCGAGTGACACGCACGAGTATTCGCGGTCAGTCACAACGACGCGCATTTGAGATCTGTCAATCTTGTGCGGTGGCCAGATCGCCTTCAGGCTGCGGATCACCGCCGCTGGTCCACTGAGCGTGTCGACGTAGCTGGCATCTTGTCGCGCGCCGCAGTACACTTTGATGCGGACGCAACGGTTCGTCTCACCGCAGCACGTCGCAAAACGCTTGGTGCCATACTTGTTCGGCTTGTTCTTGAGGTAAATGCGCACCGTGTTCCGAGAGCATCTCGACGGAATCACCATCTCGTCGAGCGCGACCCACCGTCCAATTATGAGGCCTTGCGGAAAAGTGCGCTGCAATGTCTCGACCACTGGACGAACCTTCCATGCGCGGTCTTTTTTCGCCATCGCATGCTTATTGTCGCTGAAGTGCAGGAATCGAAGATGTCGCGGAAGCGTTGTCTTGACATGAATCTTGACCACGTTCCCGCAGGAATAGCTCCTTGTGACGTTGACGCCCAATGTCGCTCGATGCCCATTTTCATAGGGCACAAAGACCGCGCGACCAACAGCCCAAGCATCGTCAAAATCTCATGCGGAAGTACTTCCTCAAACATGGCCAGCTTGCGCTGGACTTCCGCAAACTTTTCCGCGGCGACAGCGTTTGAATATGTCCGAAAAATACGTCCTCGAGCTTGGCGCGTTCGTTCTTCTCTTGTCTGACGCATTAGTGAAACCATCAATAGCCATTTGACGCGGCTCGTCGTTCTTGAGCTCTTCGTGGGGGCCTGCCAACGCCTCAGAGACCGCGTCCATTTCGTCGTCGTCACTGTCGTCTGCCTCATCGTTTTCGACGACCAAGACTTCGTCGCAAGCGATGTCTTCGAATTCGTCTTCACCATCGCTGACGTCGGCGTCAAGAAACCCAACGCTTTTCCTCTCTGAGTTTCTTGTTCCCGCGAGCGTGAGCGTTGGGTTGAGCGGGACGAGGCCTCTTCGTTTGCGCTTGATCCTGCTCGCATCGTGCTGATTTCATCTTCGAGTGCGACGTCGCCGTCGGCCGGCGCAGGACTTGGCACTGGTTCTCCGTCCACCGAAAACCAGCCATCCTCCGGTACCACGTTCGCCACTGGTGTTTCCATTGTCGTGTGCCGGCGTGGGACAGGTGCTTTCGGTCCGCTCTTCGGCGGACGCATCAGCGACCGGGCATGGTGCCCGTGATGTCGTCACGCGAGCTTGTTGCGCCAGGAACTCGTCGATCTTCGACTGGCAGTTCGTGAGATTGGAAGCGGGCTCCCACGTCAGCCCTCCCACTTCACTGGGTACTTGGTGCAGTGGCGCTTCCTTCCTTGCTTCACTCTCTTCACGCCAACAATACGCTCAACGACATTTTCTTCGGTCATGTTTGCTTCGTGGCTTGTTGCTTCCTTCCTGCGGGGTAACGGAATTGGAATTGACTGGCCGTGTTCCCACAGCAATGGCACCAAGTGCATTGCAAGCACTCCCGTTATTTCTTGACAACTGCTCCAGCCACGAATTAGTGATCACCGACCAAGCAATTCGTGAATAGACTTAGCCAATCAGAGGGCTGATCTCACTTATCATTGAGAATCGTGGTTAGGCTTCAAGCCATCACAGACGAATTTGATTGGCCGACCCGCAGTAAGGTTAATTTCGAGGCTCCCATAATAGCAATAGAAAATGCTTATCGTGGAAAATCGGCGTATAAGCTCGGCGCTGGGTGAGTTAACCCCCCGTTCCTGCATGTTGGTCCAGCATATGCCAAAAAGTACGTGTGCCAAAAGTGCATGTTGGAGCTCCAACATGAATTTTTCTTTTTATCAGAATATGGCTCGGATCCGACGATTCAATACTTTATCCCATATACTTGAAGAAAAAATCGTCTCTACACTTAAAAACAGTGGTACATTTTGCCCAGGGTTGTGGTCTTCTAACGCGCAGAGGCCTGGGAAGGCGCAACAGTGCAGTGCAGAGAAAGATCCAGGTCAACTGTCAAGTGCGAGTGCCGTCGGCTCATTCGTGCTTGTGACCACAATGGCCGACCAACGCCCGCTGGCGAGAAGCGTTCGAGCGAGATTGATCGCTGAAGCTGCGCGTGCGCGCGCTACCGATGACACTTCGGCGACACACGAGGCAGCTGACGAAGCAGTGTCCGTTGAAGACGAAGAGGCGGCCCCGGCGGGGGAAGCGGAGGTCGTTGAGGACCAAGAGGCTGCCGCCGAGGTGGAAGATGACGACGATGAGGATCAAGATGATGATGCGGCTAGTTGCAGTAGCCGTTCGATGGTTCTGCATGAAACTGATCCAGCTGCAGTCGTCGACGAGGAAGCTGGCGACGAGGAGGAAGCGGTGACTGGTAAAGAAGCTGTAGATGACGAGGAACGTTTGGATGAAGAATCTGGCGGCGATTATGATGCAGCGGCCGGTGACGAGGACGAAGACGCAGGGCGCAACGACGATGCGGTTGCAGAACACGAGGTGGAAGAAGATTGCGACGATGACGACGATGCAGCGGAGGAGAGTGAAGACAGTGATTACGAGGACAACGAGGTGCGCAGCATCACCGACGCTGACGCAGACAACGAGCCCAGCACTGACAACGAGCCCAGCGCTGACGCTACCGATGTCAACGTTGTTGGCAACGCTGACGGTCTACGTGCAGGTGGCTATGGCGTGCTGGAGTCCGACAGCGACCAAGAAAGCGATTACGGTGACGATGGAAGCGACCGTGTCCTGGACACTGCCCATGACTGGGTTGGAAGCAGCGACAGTGACAGCGACGCCGAAGAAGACAGGATTACCATCGGAGAGCTCCCTGATAGCGAGTATCTTGCTCGGAGCTGAGACAAAAATGGTCTGCACGAGATGGCAGTGAGCTGGTGGGAAACAGGTGCGTATGCTGGAAGATCCAACATGTTGATCGCGCCATTGCCCACAAGTTGGAGATCCGTCATGTCTGATCATTCTCGATTTCTGAGCACAGATGTCAACAGTTTCCCCCCAGACGCCAACTACCCAAGCTTGTCCCAGGTGAGCCAAGCACTAGTGCGCTACGAGCTGCAGCGGATTCACCTCATGCTGTGCCTAAAACGCTATGGAGCAAGATCGCCTTGGAAGCAAGCCGCTACCACAAGCAACAAATTGCTGTGCGCGCAGAATGAATTCAGCAGCAGTAGAGGAAGAACCAGAAGCGTGTGAAGCCGGAGACGAAGGCGGCAAAACGCTGGTGCCAGCACTCGAGACCCACGAGTATCTCCAAGTTGTGGGCTTGCTAATTGCACGGATGTTATGTCCCACAGGCAGCGATTGCCAAAGCATTGGTCACCTGTCAGTGAAGGCGTCGTTCCTGCTGGTAAGTTTGGAACGTTATGTCGCTCAATCGTTACCAGCACTTGATGCAGCATCTTCACATCACCGACAACAACGACGAGAGAGCAAAGACTGACAGAGCTTGGAAAGTACGCTCCGTGGTGGACTGCATGCACGCTACATTTTGCCGTGAGTACAAGGCACCACCGGCTCTGTCCTTTGACGGAGGTATCATTCCGTCTCGGTCGCGCTTATACCCGACTCGCCAGTACCTGAAAGACAAGCCCCACAAGTGGGGCTTGTGCTGTGCAACAACTGCGTATTGCCTCAGGTATGTGCTCCATTGTTATATATGGCCATCCGATAGTTGATTTTGAGCGCGCGCATCACATGTGACGGCCTGATGCGGACGGCTCATTCAACAATAAAAGGCGTGACTGCGCTCCCCCTCTGCTCATGCAGAATGGGTCTATTGATTCTAAAGATGGTTAATTGATAACAGGCAAGCAAGACAAACCAAATCTGGAACGAAATCTATTAGCAGGCCGTCAGCAGGCTGGCACGTGAGTTACACGCCGTCTGCAAACTCCTTGTATGTCTCTGGATCCAGGTGGCTTGCGCGCTATTGAGCTTGATATCCTTCTTGGTCAACGTTTGTGGCCGCGCACAGGCTCCATGCGTTTGCTCGCGCCGTACGTCTGGACCTCATTGTCGACACTAAAAATACATTTTGAATTCATCTGAGCGATCGATGCGACGAGCAAGACGCCCGCAGACGACAGCAAAGCGCGGCAGATGGATGCACATAAACGTTCGTCAATAATAAATCAAACACAGATCACACCAACACCCCCTATCAATGTAATGTTGACGCCGACAACATCCTTCCATTAGTGTTGCATTCAGAACTGGCGCGCGCGGATCTTGATCAGCAGCCACAGCGCATGCGATGTACGTGACCTCGCCAGACGACATTATCGATGTTGTTTAGCTTTGGACATCACATGTGCTCGCATGCAGCAGCCGTGCACCACCTGTCGCAGACATCCGGAGCTAGAGACATGACAACACAGAATACATAAGACGAACGTGCTTCGTTGGACTGAGTAATGTGCAGTCTTGGAAGCAGAAGCGTGAAACCTTGGACTGACATAAACGAGCGCTGGACGTGCGCATGCGCACGATCAATGTCCTGCAACATTCCGGGCGAATGGGACATCGGCACCAAGCCGAGATGGCGTATGGGGACATCCGTGACAAGCCGAGATGGCGCAGCGCCTTTTTGCCAGGCAGTGAAGCGCGGGGCAGCGAGTGCTTAAGGTGAAGGTGCAGAAGACATCATGCAAGATGGATGTGAGCAAAGTGTCCAGAATCGTTTGAGCATTGCAGATGCTGATCGAACGGTGAAGACACGCACGTTCCGAAAGTGACACCACAGCGCGGCGGACGAAGACGACGACGGCAGCAAAAGACATCAACGCAGTGTAGGAGCGGCAACGCAGACAGCACGCGAAGAGTCTGCCCACGAGCGCCAAGTCAGCACCAGCACGTCGAACAGGAGCCGACCCAGGCCATGTGCCACCCGCGAGGCCCGTGAGTACATATCAGCGATGCCGAGAACAAGGCGAACATATTTGCACCAGGAGAAGCGTCCGCTCTTTCCTTAGGTCTTTTTGCGCTGAGCACTTGGAGCTTCGGTGAGGATTCAATGCCCAATAATCCACATATATAACTCACCACCACGGCMACAAATCTCCGTGAGGGGATGCCAAAAGCCAATGAAATCACCACTCGGGCCTCAAATCTCCCGGTGGGACAACGTACAACGGTGTTGGGGTCAATTGAGTCGCAGATTTAACGCTTGCACTGATAGAGTGCAGGTACAAGCGCTGAAATGCGGTCAAACACGCACACACATCACTCAATGCACACACACCACTCAATGCAAGTCGCTTTACACACTTGGCGGGCGCGCACAGTTCGCCGCCTCAGCCACAGCGGTGTAATCCCACTCAATGGGCCAAAAAGCTCCCAAATGTGCACAAGAAGGAAGATTCTGTACTGATTCTTATCTGCCTTTGCCTCTGCCCTGCATATCTTTCCATAGTTGAATGGGCGCATCCTCGGAGTACCCGACGCCAGCGGTCGCATCATCGTACGGTCCCTGTGGGCCGAGATCCTTGCGAAAGATCGCAATCGACTTGGACAGGGTAGCACCACAAACCCCCGTACAGGTACGACCACGCCCCATAACTCAGGCCTGTGGCATCGATACCCTGCCAAACCAGATCTACCCTTTACTACTCCTAAGATACAATATATCTTTAGATCCAGGGGTAAATATATCTGGTATTTCGAATATTGCAACTATCTCTGCCAATATGGCGAGATCTGCAAATATTCCGACGGTTCCGAGACCCTTGAGCTCTAGGCCACCCACACTGCCACATCTCGCCGCCAGAAGCCTCATGAACAGTGCAACGCCACAGAGGTGACGTCACGAACTTAAGAAGCAATGCACTGTACCGTTGCGATAGATGTCGGTTTACTGACATGCCGTTTAAGTTCAATTCCGTCCCATGGAACCCCTGTAAACACGTTCAGGAGTGGATTTGTCCAACACAACACATTTTGACTTGGACTGTAAGACTTGGGCTGGCACGCGGTGTTCCAACCCGTGTGTGGCAGGTTTGTTTCCTGCTGAGATCATCATTTGACGGTTAACATTGTTGTTCTTAAACTTTGTATGTCATGCCTCTCAACTGCGCACCACCTTCTTAGCGAATGCCTGCGTCTCCTCTGCCTACGCCTCCTCTGCTTCATCCTTAATGTAAGTCCTGCGCACCAATGCGCGATGCTCGCGCTTAAACTTCGGGATATCCCCTGGCGGGAGATTGCTGCGCTTCTCCCACGTCACTTGCCACTTCCCGAGGTAGTAGGTGACTCCTTCCTCGCGAATTTGATCCAAATCGCGGTCAACATTCTACAGCGGTGTGGCTTCGAGGTTGTCAGTGACTTTGAACTCGACTTCGCTCCCTTCACGGTCACTGGGTGCTTCCTGGGTCAGTCGTCCACGCGCGGTTGTTCCAATAAGGTCCGTCATAGTGAAGATCACCAGCAATGCTTCCGAGAGATCGCCATTGGACACATCTAATCTCATGTCGCTGCTCAGGTACTGCATGCCTTCATCGCTTGACCGCATTCCCAGGAAATTGGTACGTAGGACGTGAATGCAGACTGACTTGAACTTCTGACGGAAAGCGAAGGCATCTTGCGGCTTGGTAGTGAATTGTAGGATGACGCACAGTGAGCGCAGTAAGTACTACACTGAGTTTAAAACAATGCAGGTTGTATTGACACGTCATGTATGTATCCATTCGTTGTTCAATTGGTCGGCTCCAGTACTTCTCGAGCTGATGAGGCAGCATCAAGCACCAAGCCCGCACGAATGCGTGCTTGATGTCCGTTGATGTGCAAATTGAGAGTGCCTTGTCGGTGAAGCTCCCGCATGTGCTTGAGAACGGCGCCACTTCCACGAGCTTTGATTCCATTTGTCTCGAGAAACGCAAGCACGAACTGTTGTGCCACTCTGCCCATTGCCCGTTGAACGTTATCGATGTAATCGTCCTCACTAGCGTCCAGCTGCACGCATTTATCAAGAAACAACAGAAGGTATGCAACAATCATCTTGAACTCATTCTTCTTCTTCCTGCCTCTTGCTTCCCGGACTCGTGGTACCACTCAGTCCAGAAGTCCGCCAAGCTCGCTGGGGCGCCCTTATATGACTCCACAGACATCGCCTAGAGCGATGTTTTCTTCCGCTAAGAACCGCTTGAAGGCATTGACTCCCACCACCCGAGCATTGAGCGTGTTGTATGGTGTGAGATTGCTTAGGCTCATTCTGGTCTTGGGGGGGGTTGGTGTCGGAAGAGAGTGAAATACTCGAATGATTTGGACTTGACAGAGAAATCATATGTGCATGTAAATACTGTTGGGTAGGTTCGGACAACCTAAGTCAGAATGCGGTCAGAGTGGTTCTAAGCGTCGATGATTGGCTAAAAGGGTATCGCGGTGGGGCTCGGACTGGGTGCCGTTGTTCATCCTATAAACTATACATTCTATTGAGATTTTGGTAGATTTTATACACAATGCGGGACTGAGTTTCCAAATACACTGTCTCTCTGTCTCTTTTTTCTCTTCTATACCCTACCCCCCTCGGGACTGAGTTCCCATTGGGAACTGAAGTGAGAGAGAGACTTTTTGTGGAACTTGGGAATCACATAATGAGAGTGTTGATGCATACACGGGAAGGTTAGTGACCGACATGCAAAGAGCGGGTGGTATGATGCTGGAAGGAGCATTCTTGGAGTGGCTGCTTGCCAACACAGTCGGTGTTCTACCGAAGGCGATGGATGCGTACCGAAACATGCGTGAGGAAGCAAAGAAACTGAATGAGGAACCATCGATTGCTTTGGTTAGGAAGTTCTTGTTTAACTGCGCTAATGAAGTGGCTCAGGAATCGCACGTGAAACGCAACGTCAAGACAAATGAAAAAAAAGTCCGTCAATGACGTTGGAATGGCGCCAAGGCCTGATGTCAAAGGGGTGCACGTGGCAAGCGTGGTTCCGTCAAGGAAGGCAAGAAGCGAAGTGCGTGCTTCAACTGTGATGAAATTGGACACTGAGCTGCCGAATGCCCCAAAACGGATGCTGAAAATGGCAAACGGTGTCGCAAGAAAGGGATTGTGAAAAAGGTGCGACGCACTGACCGAGACAACGGTGATGAAGCAGGTGAATACACCCAAGTTGCATTCCCGGAAGAGAAATAAGGGGCCGTTAGGGAGGAGATCGCTCATGCCAGAGTGAACCGAAGGCGGATAAACAGTGCATATGCTGGCCGTGATACACTGCCATGGAGGCATGCGCTCGTCGTCACCTGACGAGCTGGAATACACGAACGGTGGATGGGAGCAGTGCTCTGAGTCATCGGGTCACGTGGAAGTTGCATACAGGCAGTCAAGCAAACATTTTTGGTGTTCGCGAATGCTTAGTTCAGCTAAATGCATCCGATGAACCGATGTGGTTGGAAACAATGGACGGATGCGTACGAAGGTGGATCAAATCGGAACAGTGGAGCTAACGATGCGCAATCATCATACTGGTCGCTTTGAGACTTACCATCTGCGAGATGCTTGGTATGCGCCGTCGTCGCAAGTCAACCTCATCTCATGGGGCGTGATGCGTGAGAAAGGCTACAGGATGTCGTTGTCATACAACCAGCTGACCACGTACCTCACAAAGGATGGCTTCACTGATGATGGTGGCACCCCTAGTATGCCGCTTACCATGCCAAAAGGTGGTCTGGTTGCTCAACACGACGACTCAAGTGCAGTGATGGCAGTTAGCAAGAAGCGACTTTCGTGATTACACGAGTCCGGCCGACGTGAAGACGTGGCACAAGCGCCTGACCCACGCCAGCAAGCAAGTGGTTGAGGATATGGTCAAGTCTGGTGCTCTAGATGACCTTAACCTCTCGAAGGCTGATTCTTATTCACGACTGTGCTGACTGTCTTCCTTGTGATCTTGGCAAAGCCAGAACGATGTCTCAAAAGCCGAAACGTCAAGCACACAACTCAGCCATTGCAGCGGTTATCGGCCTTGGAGGTTGTGACGAAGGAAGGTCATGGTCAAATTTTGCATGTCATGGATAAGTGCAGTCGGTACAGATGGGTTTCCTGCTTTCACGAAAGAATGAGGCCAACAAGCACGCCATGGATCTGATCCGCCACCTATAGAAAAGTTCAAGTGGACGTTTAGCGTGGTCGTTGATGTTCACCGACCAAGGAGGTGAGTTTTTAAATGCGGAAGCGCAAACGTTTTACGAGGATGACGGCCTTCAGTTGCTCATCCCTAATGGCTACGCACCACAAGAAAATGGCATGGTTGAACGTGGAAATGGCTTGTTGATGGAAAAGGTTCGCACACTGCTGGCGATGACCCACCTACCGATGGCATGTGGGGTGATGCACTGCAGCATGTTGTGGGGACAGAGAACGTCACAACCACTCGTGTGCTGAATGGAATGACGCCATATGAGATGTTCTTTGGCGAGAAGCCAAGTGTGAAGCACCTGAGAACTTAGGGCTTCGTTGTGTTGGTGCCGGTGCCGGCACTACGGAAGAAAGACAAGCTGAGTGAGCGAGCAACGATGGGTGGTTTTGCCCTACAGCAAGACAACCACTGGATATGCGTATCTTGACGTATCCTGCAGGCCTCGTTCATTCTGCACAGCGTGGAAATCTGAAGTTTCGCGAAGATCATACGCTTGACAGTGAATACATTGGTCAGTTGCTAAAGAACGGTTACGATAACGAGTGTGTGCCGATGCCGGAGGAAGCCCCAGTCGTGCGGATGCGTGAGCGCATGGACACTGTGGCACACGAGCCTCGACGAGCTTCGACAGGTACCCAAACAGAAAACAACCCGGTCAATGCGTTGGATGCTCCAATGATCGGAGATCCGGGTGCGATGGATGCTCCATCAACAAGAAAGGGTGGCACTTGCAGACGTAGTTCCTCGCGATTAATGACCAATGAGTCAACGGAGGTGGTGCCAAACGCGGGTCGACCACGTCGGAATGTCCTGTACACTTGACCTTGCAGCATGCGTCGTGCCAGCATTTGATACGAGCATCTTGGGTTTCCGATCTGCCCAACACAGCGCATACATGTCCGATTGGGATGGGGTTTTGCTGTGCAAGTGTTTGAAACTACCACGTTCTGGTCTTGTGTCGAATCACGCTTTCAAAGTCGCTTTGGGAAACTCGGCAGTTGCTGTTTTGACGATGCCCATAAAGTACAATCCTCTCTGAGCCTCGAGTTGAACCAATGTTTTCCCAGATGCAAATGCACTGTCTGCCACTACTGTACGCCCACTTCCAATGTATGGCTCCATGAGTCGCAGAACAATAGATGTTCCTTCGCCATATTCACGAGCATACATCTTCTGTTTTTGCTTCAGTTTCCCTTCCATGATCTCTAGACCGAGCAAAATGCCCGTATCACCGGCAGCAATCGATTTCAACTCTGCGCCTTGACTCACTGGCTTTCTTGGAATCTTGGTTTTGTTGGGATGCCAAGATGATGATGATCGCTTGAAATGTCTTCCCAACCCACCATGCATTCATCCACTACCAACATATCACCTGGATGTATTACAACGTGACATCGCCGATTTAATTCAACAATCAGTGGGCGAATTGTTGACCATGGATCTGATTCTTGGTTGTTGTGGTTTTCGCCATCATTGAACCGCAATGCATACAAGACTTTTTCAAACCGGCTCAGACTCATATGGTACCGATCGCCATAATTTCTTGGTGTGTCCACACATCCACTTGCAACATCTTTTTCCCAATTTCGACGATACGATCCTGGACTGCCATCGATCGTTATCGCGAGACGTATTCCCGGAAGTACTCAGCCGTTGTCAGTGGTGCTCGATTCTCCGGTTCTAGAGCCTTGCTGGTGCCACTGGTGGTTTGTTTCAGTGTGATCATGGGATACATCAAGTAGACGTACTTGGTGTGTGTTCTTTCACCAAGCTCCAAACGCTCTGGCCAATGCAAAGATGATTGTGGGCGATAAACAACAGCTCGGGGGTCGGTCAAGACTTGGTCACATGGCACCCATATGCGTCCACCGCATTCGACTTGTTATTCAGAGTGCAAACTGCATTCGCTCCATCTTCAGACACAGAAGTATCGTCTTCATCATCTTCGCAATCTGATGATTCAACAGATTCGCATACATATCCATCTTCTTCGTGTTCTTGAGCACTTCTCAATAGATCCGAAAGAGACAAATTTTGACCATGTTCAGCGCATATGGCGGGTAATGTGCCAATCGATCGTGCCACCACGCGCTGTTCAATTCCATCATCCCATCGGACGTCGTAAGAGTGCTGTCTAGCTCTCTTGAGTACGTTTATGACGATTCCTTGCTTGGCGCGAAGTCGTTGTGTCCTGCCTGTACCCGATCTCCGACGCCATATTTCGCCATGATGCAAGAACGAAATTCAACAACTGACACACCATTCGAGAGCGTTCGATTTTACTGTACGTACTCAATTTGAAGCGTACGCCCGAAAAGGCACCCGAACTAACTAGCACTCATTTTTTGCGCGGACTACGCGTATGATTTTTGTACTACGCGTAGGACACTGGCAGGATAAAGATTAAACACTGGAAAACGCGTGATCGGATTCCGACATTTATCGTCAAATGCAAAACCCCACAAATTGCCGGGTTTTAGGGCCACGTGCCGCGAAAGGGTTATTAGCGACGGATCTGTGGTGTAGTGCTGTCCAAATTTACAGCTCCATAGTGGAATGCACGAGGTGATCCTTGTCCTTCTTCGGTTGGTTTCTCGTGCTCCACTTGTGGCTATTGGCGTTGGGCCCACAAGTACCCTGTCATGTGCCTCTGCCGTCGATATCCAGTCAATCCTGGCAAACCAAAGCGCTTGATTCGCCTCGTTCTGCACAGTCGAGCAGCTGGAATCTGCTACGATCGGCTGTTGGCAACGGTGATCGGCTGTATTCTTAGCCGAACACGTAGATTTGAGTGCACTGGGAGGCGAACCAGTGCACACGGCGCTCTTCTCCTTGCTTGGGACCGGTCTGCAAGCACCCGGTTGGTCAATCGCGACCCCTTGCTGCACGTTTAGCATCCGGCAGACCCAATTCGAGCACGAATGAACTTGTGTTCGGCTCCCTGATGACGTCGATTAGCTCGGATCGGCTGAACTCGAATCCAGGCGAACACGGGCGATCGGGACTATTAACGTCGCAACCCACGCGTGACGGTGTGTTTTGGGGGTGTATCGTTTGCTTCCAGAGCACGGCGGTGCGACCAGAAGAGGAGAGCAACTCGAGAGACTTGAGCACTTGAGCGGATATTGATCTCGCCTTATAAAGCCAACCGCAAGGGGCGGATAGCCTAATTGTAATGCCCTGCCTAAGCCGATATGAGGCGCAAAAGAGCCGATCTCACGCTCGATCAGCCGATCCGTCCCCTGCATATTGGGTTTCAGCAGGGGCCATGGGCGTTACAGACATTCACCGGTATGTACCGGTGTCCTAACCTCCCCAAACTGCAACCTACTGACTGCCTAGTAAGCTAATCGACCAAGGACTCAGTGAACATGTAAAATCCTAGCATGTAGAGTCCTACGCTGGACAGAGACACACATTTCACATGCGGTGACATGGAATCTATGGCGCCCACAAAGTTAGGCAGGTGTCGCCGTGCCTAAATCCCACCGATTCCTGCAGCTGGTGCCATGGAGACCATGGCACCCAGCAACTGACAGCCTCTCACCTGCCTAGGAACAACCTGGGCAGGTGATGGCTTTTGTGGCTTCTGGTCCAGCCCAGCTGGACCAGCCACAACGTGTGGCTCGGCCATGGCCGCAGCCTACGTCACTCCCCCTCAGCGTTGGAACTCTACGTTAGCTATCTACATACATATTTGCTGCGAAAAACTCCCCGTCATGCGCACAGGTTGTGCCACGCGGTGAGGGTAAAGCCCAGCTCGTTTCCTAGAATCTACTCCAGGCTAGTCATGCCGAGGCCATCGGTAAGCTTCCAGTGCTTGTTGCTTCCGAGAGACTTTGTGAAAAGAGCGGCTAAGTTGGCATTCGAGGCGACGCGCTCCACGACAAGTTCTTTGCCGTTGAGGTCATGCATGAAGAAGAACTTGGGGTCGATTCGCTCTGTCGCTTTTAATGTAGCCTTGCTGGACTTGGGCAACACAAGCGGAGTTGTCCTCGTAAATCTTGATTGGAAGTAGCTGTGGTGTAGTGCCGCTCAAAATGCAGCTTCAYAGTGGAGGGCACGAGGCGAACCTTTACTTGCTTCCTTGCTTGCGCTCGCGCTCCACTTGTGGTATGTCTTGGTGGTGGGCCCACAAGTACCCYGCCACTTGCCTCTGCCGCCGACTTCCAGTCGATCCTGGCACGCCGAGAACCCTTTGTGCCTCCTTCACGCAGTGGATCGACTCAATCGGGTGTCGATCTGCTGCTAGCGTCGAGGTTCGGCTGACTTCTTGCCGAACGCGTGACTTTAGTGCACTGCCGGAGGCGAACTGGTGCACACGACGCTGCTTCCTTGCTTGTTTCCGGTCTGCAAGCACCCGGTTGGTCACGTATGACCCCTTTACCAGTTTAACGTCCGAGGGACCCTTTACTTGAGCGAGCACACGTCGGTGCTCGGCTCCCAATGTCGACAAGCAGCGCGGTTCGGCTGCAGAGCAGGCGAACACGGCTCCTGGAAGCTGTTAACGTCGCGACCCACGCGCGACGAGGTGTTCGTGGGGAGTTTGGGGGGCTTTACTTCCAAGCCACGGCCGTGGAAGGAAGGGAGAACACTCGGAGGACTTGTGCGCTTGAGTGTTGATTGATCTCTGCTTAATATGCGGCCCCAAGGGAGCCGAATCGTCTAATCGTAAAAGCCTTCCTAAGCCGATCGGAGCCGAGCACAGCCAGTGCAGGGCGGACCGACCTGTTTCCAACCGGTTTACCGGACGGGTCACTCATTCACCGACTCGTACCGGTATCCTACCATAATACCAATATTCCTACCAATATACCACGTATTTCTACCGGAATTTCGCCGGGACTATTCCACATAGCTTACTGGTGATTCCAAGGCCTTCCCTGGTGAACTTGATGAAGCGACCGATCTCAACGCACTCTCGGCAAGCTTCGTACAGCGCAATAATCTCTGACTGGTTGGTCGAGGTTGCTGCGAGCTGTTGCTTTGTTGACTTCCACGAGATTGCAGCCTCAGCTGACATGAAGACGTTTCCCTCTGCGAGCGGGCCTTCTGGGGGTCGGAGAGATAGCCTGCGTTGGCAAAGCCGTAGACATCGTCAGTACCCAAGGTTGAGATATCTTCTGGAGGATCTCCTTTATGATACAACAAACCGTAGTCCTTGGGCATTGCCAAATATCTGAAAAGTGTCGTGGAGTGCTCTAAAAATTCGCCCTTGGCGTATGCAATCTATTTCCTTTAGCACACACACGAACAACAAAGTTGTTTCTTGATTTCTTCTGAGTCTTCCAAGATTTTTTGAATCGGAGTCCCGAATTTCCTCCCACACAACAGCGGGCCTTCACACACCTCGCTATTGAGCTGATGTCAACGACTCTCTGCTCTCCTGCTTGCTTGCTCAGGATGCCCGCAAATCGGCATCCAGCGCAGCGATCCACTAGCCCAGAGACTCTACATCAGCAAGACGGTTGCAAATTGGACAATGCCACGCATCTCACGGATCATCGTGGAGATGCGTGGCATTTTCCAACGCCACACACGCGATCTGATGTTGGAGCTGGAACTTTGACGTTGACATCTATGTTGTCTACACGAAAGGCTTATCACACCGCAAAATATACTGATTAGAACGCATTAAAGCAGGTGCTGCTTCGCATGTCCCTCGTCTGTCCGCGTATTTTACTATGTAGGCTCTTCGAGTAACTGATGTACTTCAAGCCGAGCAAAATCCGCGCTGCTCGTAGCAAAATCCGCGCTGCTCGTAGCTTTTCATTGTAAGTCTGGCTCTTCAAGCTTCGCTGCTGAAAACAATCCATTTCTCTTTGTTGTCGTATGTGCACACGGGCATCTGGATGGCGACGATCGACATGCTTGCGGAAGGTATCACGAACAGTTGAGGCGAACGCTTCACATCCGAATGGACACTTGAATGTGACGATGCCTGCGTTTGCAGCGTCCATGCGGTGCTCCGTGTTGACACGACCAACAGCGACCAGTTTCAGACAAACTTTCTTCACACATGTGGTAACTGCCAATCAAATCGACCGAATTGCGCGCCGAACTCCCGCCAGCAAACGAATCATCCATTGTGGATTTGAACAATGTGTATTTGTACAATGTGTATTAGTACAATGTGTATTTGTACAATGTGTATTTGTACAATGTGTATTTGTACAATGTGTATTTGTTTGGTGGCGGGAGATTTTGGCGCGGAACTCAAGTCGTGATGTCTTGGCGACCATCGCTATATCTAGACAGATGAGGCATCTTCGGGATCGGGTCCAATCCGCCTCATGCCGTAGCGGAATCCCTGCGTAATTGCAGCCGACGCAGGAACAAGCCCGTGTCGCGAGTGCAGGTCATATTATTGGAGGTGCTGATTATGGCGAGTCGGGAGCACGGTAATGGGTGCGGGCTCCCAGTAAGCGAGAACATCTGCTCGCTCGCAAGCTGTGAAGGAGGCAAAATGTGACCTGTCGTTCTCCAAATTGAGGCATTAAGTTATTGCTGCTGCATTTATCCTGTGTCCTCACTCGGGCAATCCAATACGAAAGCTTCCTTAAACTTGCGTCGGGAACATTTTCTCGGAGCCTCAATGCGCCTTCGTCGCTTCTGTTCGGAAGCATCTCGACGGCTGTTTCCACCTACACGCCTTGCACACTCCAACGCAATCGCTCTGGAGAATGTGCTGCAAACGCGATGTCAGTCAGCTGCAAACGGTAGTGCTCTTCCACCACAATCCAATCACCTTTGAAACTCATGCGTGATGTCCACAACTAAGTCTGGGCTCGCCATGCCGTGTCCACAACAAAACAAACGTCATTTAACACCCACCAGAAATATAACGTTAGATTACCAAAGGTCGTCGATGCACAGCACACCCTGTGAAGGTGCAATGGGACGCCCTGGCAACGATGATGCGGACGCGCATTATGTTTCGCTCGGTGATCTGTCGGCGACACCAGACAACGAATACGTGGGTCTCTCGACGTGCACTCTGGCTCGATGTGCCACCTTCTTTCTTGGGCTCAGCGCCTGTGGCCTAATGGTGCGATCCCTGTCACACGAGACACATCTCAGAACGATCCTTCGCGCTGGCAGCAAGCCCGTCGTCAGCACATGCAAGAAACCAGCGATTCACTGGTGGCCAAAATCCTTCGTCAGACATTGCCAGCAGCGAGCGCTTCATCTTCACGCCTGCTTCCGTGCATGGGACGACCGATTACTCTTCCCTGCAGCATCTCTGCGTGGACAGTCGGAACCTCGACAAACCGTTCCTGGTGCACCAAGAAATCCAAGTTGGACCTCGCCAGCTACGCGAGCAACTGATCGACATTGAGATTTCAAGAAATGCGGACAAATACTTCACTTTGAGTGTTGCGACGTCGGATAACCGCTATGTGTCGGTCTTGAAGCACACAACGGTTCAAGTGTTCCCAGAATCGGGGCGTGCAATGGGAGAGATTAACAACTATGGTAATGTGCTCGCAAGAATGCCGCATCGGTCATTGCCTGCATCACCTTCTGCCGTGTGCTTCAGCGCGGATATGTTTTTCCGTGCAATTGCTCCGTGGGCAGTACCACAGGTACAGCAGCTAGTCATTGCTCCGCTCTTGAACGTCACGGGAAGAGAARATGTCGAAGACATACAGATGGATGCCAAGTTCGCTCACGCTTCACGAACCCAGCTCTTTGGACCGGGTAGCAGCACAAGCGTGTCATCCGTGCGCACGTTTCCTCGCAACACCATGCTGCTGGTGAACTGGATTGATCCACAGCAGGGCGAATGGACAGCGGCGTTGTCTTTGGCCCTGCTGCCGTCCCGTCCAATGGCCAAACGCAAAGCCAGCAATCATATTGGATACTTTACGTCGTACATGGCTGTACGCGACGATCCATTTCCTCGTCCAGAACGATTTATTAATCGCCATCGCGTGGAGAGCAGCAGCAACAAGATCGTGTTCTACATCGACCCCTCCGTACCAGTTCATTGGCATTCGGTTATCCAAGCTAGCGTATTGGTTTGGAACGACGCCTTCCGTGAGGTGTTCAACACTAGTGTCATCGAATGTATCGGTCCGAATGACACCAAATTTCCTCAAGATTTCCATGTCGCCGACGTCCGCTACAACGTGATCCTGTGGTTTCCAATCGACAACGACGGGTTTTCTGTCACGCACAGCATCATCGATCCTCGATCTGGAGAGATTTTATCAAGCAAGATCTTCATGGATTCGGCGCATGCCTCAGATATCTTCAACACATACGGGCTCGCAATGGCGTCGGCCACACATCCGAGTGAACAACATCTTCGAAGCGCGACGCAGCTGCTGGCTAACCCATCTGCGGCAATGTCGGGTGCCCACCAACCAGTGCACGACGAAGCGCAGTGGGAAGTGCTGCAACGGTGTACCGGGCAAGTGGTGTCGCATGAAGTTGGTCACGCCTTGGGCTTGCGGCACAACTTTGTTGGATCGACCCAAAACACATGGGCACAGAACGGCAACAAATCGTACACCACGGAACGCGGTGTTTCGTTCTCCCTGCTGGACTATCTTCCGATAAATGCACGAAGCGATACGACAGACGTCACGTGGTGCCAAACCTGGCTTGGTGCATACGACAAACACGCCATTTCGTTCGGATACATGCTCACCCACGACGAAGACAGCCTCCAAAACGCGTTTGCCACGCAGATCTTTCCGTTTGAAAGCGACGAGGTCGTGGATGGCAGTTTCGCATTCGTGCAGACATTCGATCTTGGCTCCAACCCGCTTGACTTCCACGAAGATCGCCTACAGTTGATTCAGAATGCCCAGACCAACCTCAATGCGCTGTCCAAGCAAACGTACGTGTTTGACCATGATGGCGTAGATCGTCTCTGGACGTTGCAACGTGAGCTCCTGGCTCGAACAGCCTCACACCTCATGAAAATGGACATGTTCATCGGTGGCCAATCGCACACAACTGTGACTCTCCTCGATCCCTCAAGATCGTCGCCTTCAGGCACCATCGAAGTAGAATCGGTCACTCCAGTGGATAAAGCGCTGCAGTTACGTGCATTACGTGGGATTCTCGACGTTGTGTCCCTCCGAAGACCAGAGTTGCTACCGCCGCAGTCGCTGGTATTGGCCTTGCAGGAGAAGACTGATGACTGTGAGCGTTCGAAGGTGTACTGCTTAGGCGACCAGCCAGTCGACGTTGGTGCACACCTCGAACAAAACGTACTGTTGCCCACGGTCGATCTTCTTCTCGATCTGGACCGACTGAATCGAACCGCCACGGACGATGCCCGGAAGCTGCATCACGAAGTTACTGCGGAGCTGTTGTTCTGCTCGTTCCATTACGTGTGGCGACTTGACAACATTCCCTGCAGCATTTGGGTGTCGCCCTCCGCAACGACGGATAACTGGTTGGCTGTCCTTCGGTCGTTGCAGCACGCTTTCCTGGCTCGCGTCATGGCGATCGCTACCAGTCCAGACTCAAGCGAACAACTCGTGAACTTAGTGACGGTGGTTCTGCGCACCTTCCAGACTCGCTTGAAATCTGAATGCGACCGATTGAGGCTGGTCCTTGATCAGTCTCAAGACAAAGGCGACCTCACTTTAAGCGCTCTCTCCAACGCCGAGGCAGTCGAGCATTGCCTCCATGCATTGCACATCATGGCTCCAATCCTGTCATGACCTAATTCGAACTTAACATGTTGCACTATTGTTTCCTATGCGAACTTAAAACCGAACCGAACGTCGTTGCAGGAGCATTGGTCTTGAGCAGCCATCGACAGCATCATTGACGATGGCCGTGAAGCGTCAACGCAGCAAGGTGGGCAAGACGCAGCGCGCGTCGGGCAAGGCCCAGGCATTCATCGCGTCAGCGCAAGACAGCATGGAGACGAACTTGAAGAAGAAGGAGCACCTACGCAAGCGAATGCGCGTGGTGCAGCTCCAGCGCTCGGTCGACCGCCAGGAGCAAGAGCTGCGCAATCGCCCGACCGTCGCACCGCCAGCCAAGAAACCACCTCGCAAAGGACCAACGCCACCGGAGGAATGGAAACTGAAAGGCGCTGCGAGGCCCTGGAAGATGCTTGTGCGCATCGAGAACGGCGAACTGGACGAACGCGGCGATGAAATCAAGAAGCCGGTCGAGACGTACGATTTCTTTACCAAAGCGCTCAAGGACGGCACGTTCAACAAGCACAAGGAGACAGTCGAATACCTCAAGTAAGTGTTGTGTAAGAACAGCGGTTTATTAGGCGGAAACTGGTGCTGATGTTAATGTGGTGCGGTGAACAGGACGCTGAGGCAGCTGGCTGCTGCGTGCTGTGAAGCTGGCATGGGCGACCGAGGCATCAAACACTACGAGCGATGCATGGAACTGGACAAAGAAGATGTCGTGCGGTCACGTGAAGGCCTTGTATGTGCATTGATCGATGACGGACGTGGTGATGAGGCCCGTGAGCTGCTGGATAAGTGCGAGGGAAAGGATTCGCCTGTACTGGCATACTGCCGCGTCATCCTCGAGTACGTGTCGTGGGAAGTGTTGGAAGAGGAAGGATCATCCGAAGAAGTTGTTCGCGAAGCGTTCCTCAAGGCCTTCAAGCTAAACCCGTACATCGCAGTTTTTATAGTGGCGCACGAAACATTTTTCCAGGTCGTCGAATACGTTGAGGACATCAAGGAGGCGAATATCGGCTCGATCGAAGAATGCTTCCAGTACTGCTCACAGAACATTGGTGTTTGGATGGACACGGTTGGTGCCTGCGCATGGATCGAGAAGGAAATGGCCGAGCTGCCCGAACCACTGGCGACTGACCAGGACTGCAGCGACGAAATGTACCTGGGTATGTACCAGACCGCGGTGGAAATGTACAAAGAGCAACAGCAAGAAGAAGCTGAGAGTGAGGAAGAGGAAGGCGATGATGGAGATGAAGACAACGCCGGCGATGAGGACTAGAGCAGCATAATCTTCAATAACGATTTTTCATTAGCATACCTTTGGTCTGCATCATTTATTTTCTCTTTGTTGTTGATTGGAGAGTTACCGCAAAGCATACTTCAACAATAGGGCTAGTTCTCCACGTACTTTGCGAACAAATTGTCTGGGTTGGTCATGGCCTTGAACTCGAGGTTGTTGCCGCTTGGATCCTTGAAGAACATGGTCCATTGCTCTCCAGGACGACCCACGAAGCGGAGATGCGGTTCCACGATGAACTTTACACCTTTCTCCTCGACACGCTTGGCGAGCTTCTTGAAATCATCAACCGTCAACGCGACACCAAAGTGAGGCACTGGGACATCATCCATGTCTACGCAACGTACAACCCCCCAGCCAATCAAGTGAGAAAGCTGAGTTTGTACTCGCGCCCATTACGCCTGCACCGCCATGACGCACCTACTGGGTTGTGATAATCACGGCCACGGTAGTCGCTCGACACTTGGTGCACCACCAATTGATGCCCAAGCATGTTGTAGTCCTAAAAACAAACACTCAATCTCCCGCAATCCCCTCTACCATGCAGACATTCTCACCTGCCAGTGCTTGGACGAGCGACCTTCCGTAAATCCGAGTGTCTGGCCATAGAAAACCTTCGCTGTTATCATAAATCGCTGGGTCGTCACCAACAACACCTCCCTCATGCTTCCCTTTCCTGGCACCAACCTTTGGCGATATCATGCACAGGCACTGCGATATGGAATGGCGCGACGCTGTGCTTGATAGAGAACGCGCGGCGCGTGACGGCGCCGATCAACGTGGCGCGCTGCATCGTCGTCGACTTCTCGTTCTCAAGCGGTGGCTCGCGCTTTGGGTCTTCTCAGCTGGCAATCACGCGCTCCCGCCAATCGACGCGCACTTCAACTTCGGTCGCAATTCAATTCTGAATCGTGTATCCTGGCGTTGCTGACGTGCGTTGCTGGCGCATCCGTGCATCCCCCAAGAGACCAAGAAGCCGCAAGCAGCTCCCAACCATGTCGCTCCTGTACGTGCGCCATGCCACCGCACAGGCTCACAGGCGCGTCGCAGCGACCTTCCAGCCGACACTGTACCGACGCACCGGCTGCCAAACGTTCTTCTCGACCAGCAGCACCGACACCAGCAACAGCAATAGTAGCAGCGGATACAATGCCGCGGCCGCAGCGCGCACGCTCAAGCTGCTGGAGCGCCGCAAGGTCACGACGCTGGACATTGGCATCCTCAAGCGTAAGAAGAAGCCGATCACGATGGTCACTGCGTACGATTATCCGTCCGCAGTGCACGTCGACCTAGCCGGCTTTGATATCCTGCTGGTCGGTGACTCGGTCGGCATGGTGGAGTTGGTAGGTGGCACGTGCCAACACATGCGCACTGGTCGATGGTGACTCATGCGCCGTGTTTGATGTGGTTATAGGGCATGGACACGACAATCCCAGTGACTATGGAGGACATCATTCATCACACGCGTGCTGTCAAACGGTGCGTAGCGCACCCACTCCCACAGTTGGTTGCTTGCTGTGTATGGGTGCACTGATCCCTGATGCGACTACTTCAGTGGTGCAGAGCGTCCACTGATTGTGGGTGACATGCCGTTCGGTTCATGCGAAGGCGACCCATTTGAAGCTCTCAAAAACGCACAGCGCTTGCTCAAGGTTGACTTCTCGCTCTCGACCATTCGGATGTGTTCGAAGTGCTGATTGCAAGTGTTTATCAGGAGGGTGGTGCGGACTGCGTCAAGATTGAAGGCGGCGTGGATCGAGCCAAGACGAGTACGCTTATTGTTATTGTGATGAGAGTCAGTGGCCTGTCTACACGAGCAATTTGTTGACTTTTTCCTTTTGCAGTCCACACCATTGTCCAGGGCGGCATTGCGGTCATGGGCCACATCGGGTTACGCCCACAACACATCAGTGTGCTGGGTGGTTTCCGTGCTCAAGGACGAACGGGTTGGTGCCAATCGCTCTCGAAATGCGTTGGATGGAAGTAGGACAATGTTGATGGTTCCGGTGAATTCGTGGGTCGTAATGCAGTGGGTCAAGCGGAGGCAATCATCGAGGACGCGTTAGCAGTACAAGAAGCTGGGGCATTTGCCGTCGTTCTAGAATGTGTGCCATCCATTGTTGCAAAGCATGTGACGGACATCCTCAAAATCCCGACCATTGGCATTGGCGCTGGTCCGCACACAAGTGGTCAAGTCCTGGTGTTTCACGACCTTCTCGGAATGCTACAGCATCCGCATCACGCGCAGCACGTTCCTAAGTTCTGTAAGCGCTACGCGGACGTCGGCGAACGCATCCGCACAGGACTGGAAGAATACCGTGATGATGTGGAAGCTGGCCGATTCCCAGACGAAAAATATGCACCGTATAAGGTAAGTTAAGGAAAGAAAGTCGGCGATCCCCACAGTTACTTAGCGAACTGATGATATGTCATTTCCAGATGTCGCCAGAAGAAAGCGAGAAGCTACGCCAGCTCGTGGGGACAAAATACAAGGCCAAGGAGTCGGAAGACGCAGGCGAAGTGCATTGTGAGGTCACAAAAGTCTATTAGACAAGTGCTTGTTGCTCTAAGAACGCAAATGCGGCTGGAAACGGCACATTCTCATCTTCATCATCATCTAGCGACGCCATCGATGACGCTTCTCCTGGAGGGATGACCAATTTGCTACCAGCTGGGGGCTTGACGCGGCATTCGCCGGTCTCTTCGTTTTGCCAGAAGTGGCATCCTGCCTGAAACCGTTTGATCCACGTCTGACTGCGTTCATCAGCGCTGGCTTTGGCCTTCTTCCAAGCCGTCGTCGCAGTGACAACAGTCCCACCACCGGCGGCGGCTTTGCGATTCGACGCCGAGACGTCTAGTTTCTTCAGCACCATTGCTGTCGTGCTATCCTGTCGCAGGGTTGCTTTCTGCGCTTGCTTACGCGTCATGAAAAGCATATTCGGCTTGATCTGATCGGAATCATCGAGGTACTTCATGCGCGCAACGTACATCATCGAATGCGTGCGCTGATCTTCGTCTGCTTTCGTCTCTTCGTCAGTCTTCTCAGCTCCACCACCAGGAGATCTAGAGCTCAGGATCGACAGAAACGACGCCATCGCCTTGTTGTTCCCTGCAGACCCGCTCGCATGGTCGGTCATGATGCTGTCCAGAGTCCGTTGTTGGTGCTTCGTGCTCGATCAGCATGTGGTATTGGCGCCTTGTTTCGAGCATGGCACACCCAATTGTGCAGGTAAAATTAGCTGCTGGTGCTGATCGGCGGTGTCGAAGCAGGCGTGGAGGAGGCTGTGTTCTTGACGACAGAAGCCCTGCGCTTGGGTCGTCGAATAAACTTGTTAACGAGGTAGCGCGTTTGCCCGCCTTTCCATACCTTCTGGATGCGCAGTGCGTGATCGTGTAGCTCATCCAAGCGCGTGGCCAAGAATTCCGGCAGTGACTGGACTTGCCTCGCTTCCATTCGGGCAGATGAGAAGCCGACGATGTGGAACATGGCTTCCTTTTCCATCCACCCGAGCCATCTCACGCCATTCAGATCATGATGGTACGAAAACACGCACGCGACCGATTCGAGATCCCATAACTTGACGTATCCATCGTGACCAGCGCTCACAAGCAAGGACGTCTGCTCAGTCCACTCCATGTGCGTCACACGCCCCACGTGTGCCACAAAACGCTTCTTCGATGGACGCCGAGTCTCGATGTTGAGAATGGAGATCCAAGATTTGATGCACCCAATCTCGGTTGCTGCAAGAGCAAACCCATGCGGATCCAACGCCACACGACCTGCAGCTAGATTCAGCTGGAGGTGATGCTGAATGGGCTCAGAGGGAGGACGGAGGCCGTACCAGAGGATGCGGTCGCTGTTCTGCAGGGCGACAGCGAATGATGATCGGTTGGTCGAGGCAGAAATATGATAGATATTCCCCGGTATCTTAATTGTGTGCTCAAGTGTTAGCGCTGGCTGAGTCCGGTACACAAGAATACAGTGCTTGCCGTCGGATAGCACGAGGCGTCTTCCATTGTCTGTAAATGCAATTGCCTCGACAGATCCCAGAGATGTGGTCAAGAACGCAAGACATTGCGAGGTGACCATCGACGTGTTCTTCGGCTGTTCGACTGGGGCTGTCACGATCACCGTTGGTTTTCGCTTGGGCGATTTTTCCTCTACAGAAAGCGTCGTCGTTGCAGCCACACCACTCGCATCAACGATCGAGACGTTCATCGAGTACAAAGCCAGTGATGCATTTGCCGATTTTGAGCCCTTGGTGGGCTTCTTGGTCGCTGATGGTGGCGCTTGCTCTGCCCCGACTGCCAACAAGCGGAGTCGTGGAAACCACGCCATCGACTGGACACCGGGAGGGATAACCGGAGAAATTTTCACGAGTGTCAATGTCTTGGCCTCGCACGTGACCAACGAACGGTTCATGCAGCAGCCTGCTACCCCTTGGTCAAAGTACAACGGCATGGACGTTGTTCGCCCCCGCAATTTGCGGCTTGCCAATCTTGTGGACGACAATGCCACGAGCTGAAGGCGCATTGTTGGCGTCGAGCGACTGCCTTCATCATTCTCGCAGACACAAAAGTACTCACCAACGACGCGCTTGGTCAAGTGCGGGATCAGCAATGTGGTGTGATGGATGCCGCGTACGAACTCCTCCGACTCGATCGGCTTACCGTTGAAATGCCAACGGCATGTCTGGATGTACTTGCCGCGCACTCGCAACCACACAGTCTTATTCTCGCGGGCGACAAAGATTGGTGGTGGGAACCCAAGCAGCTCTGGTAGTCGCTCGATCGATGGGTCGATACCTTTTGCCAGCTTCTTAGCGCGAACGCGTGCCTTGCGCGCGTTTTCAGCGGCTAGCAGCTCCAAGCGACGAGCTTCTTCATCTTGCTTACGTCGCTCTTCTTGCTCTACCACCTTGCGTCTTTTGTCTTGTTCTTCAGCCTCGGCATCTTCGGTGATCCAAGCACCTGTTGGCGTCAAGCTCCGACGGATGGCAATAATCTGGTTGACTAGATATTCGTCGTTTTCGGCGTGATCTTGCAGTGCACGTACAGCTTCTGCCACTCCAGGTAGCGTCTCAGCGAAACCGTATTTGCCAACAATGTGCTTGAACAGGTCCAACACCAGCGGTATGTACGTCTGTTGGTTCCATTTCGAGGTTTGTCAGGTTGACACTAGCATAGCGCATTTGCAAGGAGTGGTTGCGGCTTACTTGAACAATCAAGGCCAAGTCTCCGTTTGCTACAAGGCCAGGTCGTCGGCAAAACCCAATCGTTAATGCCCGTTTGATCGCGATGTTGAGTGACCCAGACACACCTTCCTCCAACGCATCCGCGAGGAGTTGCTTGATATGCTCGCTGGAAAGCCCATCAAGTAGCTCAGTAGCTAGTACTGCTAAGAGCCACAACGTGAGTACGGCACAATATCACCAACACAACGTAGGTCAGCAGCAGCACGCACATTGCGCTCTTGTATGAGATAGCGGTTCGAATTCGGGGCTTCGGGCTGGCGGTGTGGTTTGGCGCGTGATATCATGCTGGATGACGCCGCATGCACTGCACGTGAACAGCCCTGCACGACGAGGGCGTGCTAAGAGCCGTCTACTGCCGCATGCTCCACAAATCATAGTCATCGTGGAAGGAATTCTGGCGGCCCGTCGTCGGTGGCTCGACTGTTGATCAGTCGCGACCTTTCCTGGCACAGTTGAATACTCAAAATCTATTGAGCCGAACAGGTGGCAGCTCAAACAACCAGGCAACATCAGCAAGACGATGACCCGGTCCACGACGAGAAACCAAATAATCGAGGACGATGAACCACCTATGTTGGACGTGAGTACACCAGCGCTGTTGGGGCTGGCAAATGACAACCAGCGCGATCACGAGCAGGACGATTCGTCGATCATGCAAGAAATGATGAAGGTGGCCGAGAAAGCCAAGGCAGAAAAGCGCCAGCAGCAAGCCAAAGAGCGTAACAGCAAGACGTTTGGGAGTGGTCTTAAGAAGGGATTCTTTGCCAGCAAAAAGAGCGCGAGCAAATCCGAGCCAAAGCGATCTGCGGAGGCCAAGACCCCTGCCAAGTCGGTGAGGCTTGCTACCCGTAGACCTGCGGGCCTTGGACCGTTGATATGTTGCTGACGATGATGACACATTTTGATGCAGAAACTTCTCATCGTGGACAGCGCAGCCCCTGTCTCGACTGTTTCGGCGGCCCCATTGTTTCCAGAAGTACAGGCAGCCCTAACAGCAGCGAACCAAAGCGGTGAGAAGCTCACTGTCATGTAGTGGCGGCCGCGTTTTAGCGCTGACAATATCGTGGTGGTGGGCTACGTAGAGTGGATGAACGAGGCGTTCTTTGCAAAGCTGGCGCGTCAACCAAAGCTACAGCAAGGTGATCGACTCTCGCTGAGCACAACGTGTCTCTGGCGACGTCTCTCCTGACATTCGTGTGACTTGCACAGCACTCAAGAACCCGCGTTTCACCGAAGCCATTAACGATCTGCAGCGGGATCCAACTGCCGCGATGCACAAATATCGCAATGACGCGGCTGTGACGACTATGTTACGCGACTTCACTCAGTTTCTTGGCAATCACTTCGAAGAGGTACGTCGATGCGTGAACTACGATGTTCATGCTCTTTGCCACGTCACTCACGAGCTCGGGTCGTAGCTGGGCAAGCTGCAAGGAGGCAACGAGCAGACCAAGAAGCAGCCACCTGCACCACCTGCCAAGAAGATCGTGGACTTGGACGAAGCACGTCGAGAAGCCATTGCCAACATGGCCCGATCGCCGGATGAAGAAGCGCAAGTGCAGCAGATTCTGAAAAACCCGGAACTACTAGCTGCACTTTCAGATGCCCAATTAATGGAGCGATTGCGCGCAGCAGAGAAGGCACCCGCTGAGTTCCAGCGATTGCTTAGCGATCCCAATTTCGGGCCCAAGCTCCGCCTGCTCATCTCGTCAGGAATGGTGAAAGTCCAATGATGCGACCGAAAACAGGCGGATGAATTAATATCGGTTATAAAACTTTCCTGTTATTGTTATTGAATTTGGCCAATGGTGGTCATGCAATTTTTCCGTGGTGAGCAAAAGGCAAGGATGGCGCACATGAAGGACCAGGTGGACGCCGAGATGGCGCGGTATCGCACGCTCCAAGAAGGTCAGCGGCGGCGTTTCTCGCAGCCAAAAGCGAAAGATTGGGAAATGACATGTATATTGGTGCAGAGGTGCAAGTGCTGGCTACGCAGCGCCAGCAGTTCGCCCAGCAAGCCAATGAGAACACGATGGTCAAGAAGGTGAGCAACGGATTGGCACCATCGCTTACAGGCATAACCAGCGACACTGACGATGATGATGATACAGGAGCTTGATCTTCTGGATGACGATGCCAAGGTGTACAAGCTTATTGGTCCTGTGCTTCTCAAGCAAGACGTGGGGGAGGCCAAGACCAACGTTAACAAGCGTCTCGAGTTCATCAACAACGAGCTGTGCGTATCTACGTTGGTTGACGTTGATGTCACTTTAAATCATCAGACTGACGCTGCTCGTGTGAATCATTTGTGGCTGGCAGTGAGAAGGTCAACACAAAGATCGAGCAGAAGGAGAAGGATGCCGTCGAGATTCGCAAGGGCGTACGTTTGCTGCCTGCAGTGTTCTGGCCACTGGCGACATCAACTGATCTCTATATGTGCATGTTTTGCGTTGACAGATTGCTCAGTTGCAGATGGAGATGCAGAAGAACGCCGCTGAGGCTGCCCGAAGCGCTGTTGCTGCCAAATAATCGACTTGCAATGAAAGAATGAAAGGACGGGTTGATTTCGAGCATCTCAATGGATGGAATCATGGGGCATCTATGGTGTATTCTAGAATGTGACCAACGCATTGGGAGGCCAGCTCAAGCGTCAAATAATATACACAACCTCTTCTCTCAAAGCCCCAATGCTTCCAAGCTGAAAGGACGGGCTCCCAGAAGCTCCGATGGCACGGTGGCAGCGAGCTCCTGCAGGGTCGTGCGAGCAACGGGCGTGGCGTGCAATGTGTGGCGCCCCGCTTCGTGCACGCGCACCAAGACGTAGTCACCGCGCTGGGCACGCACACCGCTGCTGTTCGCTGGCAACGGCACAAAATCACCAGCGACTGGGCCAGCCACGTTCTGATATTCGCGCAGTGAGCTCGGCACGGCCACATCTGTGAAGACACAGCGCTTGCTTGTGTCTGTGAGACCCGTGAGCTTTGGTGCCTCAGGAGTCGATCGTCGGCTTGGGCCCTGCACCAGCACGACGTGTAGGCGATCCGAGTCTTCGACCATGTTCTTGCGCGTAATCACTTCCGAGTACGTGTCAATGACCTCTTGAAGTCGACGCAACTTCACGTCCTGTGGCACGTCATCTTCCATGCGGTGGGCTGCGTGAGTGCCAGCACGCACCGAATACGCGAACATGAACGCCTGGTCGTAGCACACTTGACGCATCAGCGACAGCGTGTCGGCGTGTTCTTCCTCGGTCTCGCCACAGAATCCCGAGATGAAATCCGATGAGATGGCCACACCCGGAATGCGCGAGCGCATGTTGTCCACAAGACTGAGGTAAGCCTCGCGCGTGTAGCCACGACGCATACGCTGCAGCGCACTAGAACTGCCCGATTGAGCCGGCATGTGGAAGCTTTTGCAGATGTTGTGGCGTTCGCGGACAAGGTCAAACACTTCGTTCGGGAAGTCCTTGGGGTGTGGCGACGTGAAGCGAATGCGCATCTCTGGGTCCACGAGCGACACCTGGTCCAGCAGGTCCACAAAGCGGTAGCCAAGTGCGTCACGAGCACGGAACATGTTGTTAAAGCCGTCAGCGGCAACATAGCCACGCCCATGCTCAGCTGCGCCTTCGGACTTGCGGTCGTGGTAGCTGTTGACGTTCTGGCCCAACAACACGACTTCCTTGACGCCCTGGTCGCTCAAGGCGCGTACTTCATCAACGATGGACGCCACGACGCGACTGCGTTCACGGCCACGCGTGAAGGGCACAATGCAGTACGAGCACATGTTGTTGCAGCCTCGCATGATCGACACAAACGCCGACGGGCTATCTGGGTCGGAGCGCACGGGGGCAATATCAGCGTACGTCTCATCCAGTGACAACTGCACGTTGACAGCAGCTTCGCCACCACGCACGACACGCAGCAGGTTTGGGATATCGCGGTATGCGTCAGGTCCGACCACGAGGTCGACCATCTTGTCCGATTCAAGCAGCTTGGTCTTGAGACGCTCTGCCATGCAGCCGAGCACACCCACTGTCGGCAGCTGCTTTGGCGCGTTCTTCTTGCTGCGAGCAATGATCTTGGCCTTGGTCTGACGGAAGTGCTCGAGACGGTTCCAAATCTTGGACTCAGCGTTCTCACGGACGGCACACGTGTTGAGCAGCACAATGTCGGCGTTCTCGGGCGCAGGTGCTGGCTGATAACCATCCTCCAGCAGGATGGCGCGCACGATCTCGGAATCCGCCGAGTTCATCTGGCAGCCGTAAGTTTCAATGTAGAACGAGCGCTCAGCATTGGCGGCTGCCTCCAGCTCTTCCAGCGAGCGCACCGATTCGTGCATTGGGAAGCTCATTTGGCTCGGATCACTGCTCATCGCTTGGTGATGGTGGTCGTGCGCATCGCCGTCGCGCGACTCGCGGATGAAATCCGCCAGGCCTGGACCAGCTTGCGAGAGCTTGGACTTGTGGATCTTGACGCTACCATTCGAGTGCCAGCGGCTGCGTGCCACGCCGCGCAACAGCGCTGCCCGCGGCCGCATCCAGCGCATCGCCACCATCGGAATGGACCTGATGGGTCGCGAAGTGACAAGCGGCGCTGACCAACAGCATCGGGTGCACTATGAAAATGATTACCCTGTTTAATGCGATCGAGAAGTAGTGGACGTAAAGTAATGACGCTAGGATTATGCCGTTCTTAACTGCGCACTGGTTGGAATAGGGCAGGACTTTCGTAAAACTGCGTCTGTGTTTCGTGAACTTTGACGACGATAGCTTGGCACATGAACTGTTTGCGTGAGAGCTTTCGCACCTCCTTCAAAAACACCGACAGCTCGATCTCGCCGTTGCTCAAGGCACGGTCCATGAAGTAGAGCGCGTCTTCAATCGTCTGGTGATCTGCCAACGCGTCAATCATCCTGCAACACCATGGGGGTTAGTTCAGGGATGCTGTCACAAAGAGCCTGCAGACTCGACTTACTGCTTCGAGAGAGGATCGGACTCGACAAGAATGGTGTCAGGGTCCACGGTATCCTGTAGATTTGGACGTTGTGTCAACATCCTTCACGCTTTTCAAATCACACGAAGCAACCACCTACCTTTGCTTCATTGTCTTCAAGCCATTTGGCTGTTTCGGCATCCTGAGCGGCCATACTTTCCTTTGCCTGTTGCAAGTCCGATCGCAGTTTCCTGAGCGACTCGATGCCCCGCTCAACGTTATCTTTCGACTGCGTCAGCTGCAGCTGGTGCTCAAATTGCATGTCGATATCATCTACATTGACGACGGTATGTCAGCTCAGAACTGCTAGAGGAAATATTCATGGAGAAACTTCAACATACCTCGAATCCGCTTGTTCATATCTTCCATTGTTCGCTGGATCTTCGCTGTCACTTCTGCCTTCAGTTTCGTAATGGGATCTTCCAGGCGTGTAGCTGAAATTGCTGAACCATACTTGGAAACCCAAAATACGTGATTCAACAACAATCCAAAGTGAATCGCCACAAGAGACCGTCGTTTACCTGAAGAGAATACGGATTGGTCGATTTCTGGCCAAAGAGCCCACCTTCCGGTTCTTGGTGGCCATAACTACTTGCTGCCGTTGACGTTGTTGACTGTGTATATGCACCATATGGATATTGTTGCGGCTGTTGCTGCTGTTGCGCTCCACTGTAAGAGTCGCTCTGGTAGTAGGACTGAGCAGGCTGCTGCTGCGATGGTTGCGAAAAGGAGCTAGTCGAGGATGAGTAGGAGGCAGCGCCATATTGAGGAGCTGGTTGTGAAGGACGTCGAAACACTGGAGGCATGTTTCCGAAAATCGAGCACAGATGAGCCACCATCTCAACAAGCGTGTAGTCCTGCAGTCAGAGTCTCCACAACGTCACTTGTGACGCACTATGCACACCAGCGCCAGCTGACCGGCCGTTCGCACCTGTCGCCACTCAGACGTGTACTGAATCAGCACGTATCCTTCGTTGGTCACGTGCGGATGTCCAGGCTTGATCATCATATCTGCGTGGTATCCCAATGCATCAGCCGTTTTCGCCACGTGGCTCATCACGATCGAAAGGCACACCTGCAGTCGGTCGTACAAAGCACACCGGCGGCGACAGCGGATAAGCTTCGACCATCCAGAACTCGACAGGGATATTGTACTGGTTCTGTCGATAGAAAATCGGAATGGTGCCTGTGAGATGCAGCAACGTACTGGTCGTGCCGTCATTGTGCGCTGCGAATCACCATCCCAGTTACACCCTCGTCACTCCAACGCTCTCCACTCCGTCGACATAATCATCCAACAGCGCGCCACTCACTGAAGTTGCCGCAGTTGGGCTGCAGGGACGGGATTTGCCGCAGCAGGTTGTATACGTCACTTCGCACTCGCGCGCTTTGCTGGTGATGATGATGAAATGGCGAGTCAGCACACGCACCAGACCAAGTCCATGACCCGCAACTCAACCCACGTAACATGCGACTGTAACATACCATGTAGCACTGCAGGGACGACAGGATCTGGTCCAGGTTGCTCACATTGTTCGCGTACATCGTGCGTTCTTCCGGTCACCTCCGTCTGTTCTGGGCCAACTCACTCTCAACTTCCACTAGGACGTACCCAATGTGTACCAGTGGCCTGGTGTACCACTGCTGTACCACCCTGTGCCAGAAGCCGTTGCCGATGAATCCGGCTTTTGGCAACGGCATCCACGGCCTTTCGGCGCATGAATGGCGTGTCACGCGGACTGCCGATGGAAAACTCAGGCTGGTCGTGCACGGGCGATGCTGGCCGTGGCGGGCTCACCGCTCGCATGTTCCTGGCGGTGGTACGAGGCGCCTCAATGGATGAGAAGAAGCGCAGCAGCTCCAGCAGCAGCCGTTTGCGCAGCGCGGGTGAGACAAAGTACTTGCCCGGCGGCAGCGACGGCAGCACCCGGCGCAGCTCATCCAAGACGCCGTCGGCGAACATGGCGCCTTCTCGGACATCAAACCATTCGCGACGATCATTTCCATGTGATTCTGTGCCACTGCGAGGCGACGCGTGTCTTCCTGGAGAAAGCGGGACGCTGTCAAGGACGTAATCGTCGAGGCATTCAGGAGACACTTGCCGGTCGCGCAGACCTTTGAGACGGAAGATCTCGAAGTCAACTTCCTCCACCTGACAGCCCACATGAAGCATAGCGACAGCTTGTTTGGCTGCCTCTCTGTTCTTCTCGTCTTTGAGCAATGGGATCAAGCGCGCTAGCTCGGGCAACTCATCCACAGGCTTGTTGTCGGCCTTCAGTTGCTGCCGTCGACGCGCTCGACCGGCTTTTTTGGCGTTGTCGATGATGCTGCGGATTTGTTCCTCGCCCTGCGTGTTGCGCGTTTTTGATGTCGACATAGCGAACACCGCTGCGCGCAATAGTAATTTCAATGGCACGTCCTCGTCCGCAACTTGAGGCGGTGGCGGAAGCCCTAGAGCTAGTCCATTCGCGTCGAGAATTGCTGCTCGAGTAGCACCAGCGCTGCGACTGGGTCGCTGCTCCTCCATCCGCATGGCTCGACACACTTGTTTAAGTGACTCCTTGGCGCGCTCCATCTGCTGTCCACGGCGCTGGATCTGCATGCGGAACTTGTCCTGCACAAGCAGGATGAGATTCTCGATCTCGGAGCGGTGTCGGCTGTGCACTTCGTGCTGCCGGCGCTCGTACTGTTCGATCACGAGGCGTTTGTACTCAACCAAGCCCTCAACGTATTGCTTCTTCACTCGCTGCAGCTCGGTTTCGTACGCTGCTCGCAGGGTTTCGAGGTCAGTGGCTGGTACCAGCGCGATCGAATTATACTCCATAGCTGTTGGAACGACGGACACAGCTGGCACTGGAGGAGGCACGTCTTCACGAGGAGTGATCTCCTTCATAGGCGTGGTTTCAGGGTTTTCGTAATGTGCAATTTTGGCTTCCAGTGTGTCCGCAGCTTCTTCAGCGACTGGTGGAAGATCGGGAAAGACAGAAGTCACCACTTCGCGAACCTTGGCGGATAACTCTTGCTCCTCACGCTCAGACTCAGAATCCTCGTCGCTGCTGGCCGTGGATAGGTCGTCTTCCCTGATTGTATGCGGCTCTGGCTCTGATGGTGCTGTTGATGACGCAGGAACTGCAGTGCTTTTTCGTGGTCGAACGGCAAAGGACGAGGATTTGCGCAATGTCGTCACCAGATTGTTGTTGGTCATGATGGCTTGATCTCTCGCTTTGTCTCGTAATTCTCGCACAATGCGTGTCAGCTCGCGGTTGTCGTTCTCGAATTTACGCATCGTGTCATTCGCGTCGCGTAACTGGAACTCCATCTCTGTCAAGTTCGCTTCGTACATCTTTGCACGTATTTCCAATTCGTGCTTTTCTCGAGCTAAGATGTCTTTGGTATGGTCATCTGTCTTGACAACCGTGCGAATCTCTGCTTTGGGTGGCGGCACCGGAGTTGAGTGGGTCGACAGCGTTTGCATGTGTGCCGCCTGCAAGTGTTCTTCCGCTCGCTGACGGGACAGCTCGCTTTCGCGATATTTCTCACGCAATTTTTCGATTTCTTGTTGTCGCGCTTGGATGAGCACGTCAAGTTTCGTGATTTCATCCGTCTGCTGCTGGTTCCGTCGCTCCACATCTACAATCCGCTGTTCTGTGAGCAGATTCGCCTTCAAACTTGCTTGAAATTTGTCGCGCCATACACCGATATTTTGTTGCGCGCCATCCAATTGCCTCTGTAACTCAGCTTGCTTGGCTGCGCATTCGTCTTTGAGCTGCTTCATCTCGTCTTGTTTCATCCCCATCGCGATCTGCACTTTCTTCAACTCTTGGTTCTGCTCGTCCATGAGACCCATCACTTCCTTGTGTGTGCGGGTCTGCTCGTGCAGCTGAGCAAGCACCATGGCCTTCTCCTTGTGCAGCGCGTCGATTGTAATCTTGAGGTTGCGCATTCGTGTGGCCGTATCGCCCGCCAGCTCTGCGTCCCCAAGCCGCATCGCTTCGTCCGACAATTGTAGCTGCCGCATCATCTGGACGGTCTTGGCAAATACATCACGGACCATGTCGGCCCGGTGAGCCATGTCCTGGATCACTTGCGAGAAGCGATACTCACTACCATCAAGCACATCATTGACCTCAAAGTCGTCAATGAATTCGGTCAAAATCGTTCTCTCCATGCGGGACCCAGTCTTGGCCAGCGCGTTGTGCGTCGACATGAGCACGTCGCCGACACGCCAGTGAGTGGGCACGTCCACACGGTCGCTGTCTTCGTCGTTCACGTCGGAAGCCTCATTCATCGATTCATCAAATCGCCGCACCAAGTCATCGACCCGCGACTGGATAGCTCGCACGTGAGGATTCCCACCCGTCTTGCTTGGGTCCTTTCGGCCCACCAGCAATGATTCGTGAAACTGAGCAGCGGCCGCATGCTGATGCAGGATGTCGTCAGCGCTATTGGTGGTTCCGCGGCGTTGTACAGGTGGTGGCGGTTTGGTTGGGCTTGGTGCTCGTTGTGCGCGCGGCTGCGTCGACTGCATCCGCGGAGACCGCAACCGCGGTGATGACGGCGGTGTGACCGGCGACATGGGCGTAGCTAGGTTGGGCATGTTCGCTTACTGCAACATGCTCGCAATGGCAGAAATGCATGCGCCGCGGGGGCACGGAAGCTGCCGCCAACACGACCTCACGAAAATAGGTCCAGCAGTGATCTGCAAAAGCGGCCAATCCTTTTATTAAGTTGTTGGCCGAAAAAATGCCACAATTTCTTCTAACTGCAGCCCGTTCTGTCGCTTGTCGTCGTACGCAGTCGACACGACCAGCGCTCGCTTGACTAAGTTTTCTTTTCTTTTCTGCAATTGCAAAATCATGTCTTCTACCGAGTCTTCGACGACGTAGCGCTTGACAAGGACGGCCTCCTGCTGCCCCAGACGATGGACACGGTCGATTGCTTGCTCTTCCACGCCGGGGTTCCACCATGGATCCATCAAAAAGACAACTGACGCGCACGTCAGGTTGAGCCCGACGCCACCAGCGCGGAGGCTGATCACCAGCGCATCAACCTTTGTATCTACAGAAAACTCATGGAGAACGCGTTCTCGTGCTTCCTGAGTCAATCCACCGTGAAAAATGCGCGAGCTAAACCCGTGGCGTTGCAGCATCGCGGCCACCATTTCCAGCATGTG
Source organism: Lagenidium giganteum (assembly GCA_002286825.1). Lineage (NCBI taxonomy): Eukaryota > Oomycota > Peronosporomycetes > Pythiales > Pythiaceae > Lagenidium > Lagenidium giganteum. The sequence goes on from NSDO01000143.1 coordinate 113,707, forward strand.
CGTCCACTGTGAAAAGATGACCACCTTTCTCTTGCGCGGCACGACCGCGGAAGGTGCTGCTTCTTCTAAACGCAGCGCTTTCATGTCCATCAACAGTTGGCGCATTTTGGTACTCAGGAAGCCTCCATCAGGGTTGTCAGTAGCTCCATCAGAGCTGCTCTCCGGCTCGAGTGAAGTGTTCGCCTGTGTTAACTCGGGCAACGCAAACAGCTTCTTGGTGTCCACGGGCGTTCTGCATACTGGACATGCCTTCTCGTCATCTTGTGCCAAGCTGTCTTTCAAACACTTGGAGCACAATACATGTGCACACGGTGTCAAAACGCCTTCGACAGGTGGGTCGAGACAAATGGGGCATTCCTGGCTCTCAATGCCTTCAGCTTCAATCTGGGATAGAACATTCGAGATGTAGGACTCTGTCAACCCCGACGACTTCGTTGATACATCGTCATCAGCTAGTTGGTTGGCAGTGTTGGCCATCTCTGTCTGCAATGTGGTCGAAATTCGACGGAAGTATGCTTCCATTGTCTCGTGTCGCTCTGGCGCAAACGCTGCTCCATGCAAAACTGTAGATGTGGCAGAGGATTGCGTCTTCGCTTGTTCGATATCTTTCCCCAAGACGAGGAATGGATGGTCACATGCTTGACGCAGACGAAGGAGCAGCGCAAAGATCGCCGCGTAACTGGAGCTCACTTGCCCACGCGCTGCGTAGCCGTTGAACTCGGCTCGACTCTTGCTGTAGACGGCCTGGTAGAATGCGCGTTCCTCGGGCGAAAATTGCAGGGACACGGTTTCGACGTACTTTGGAGGAAGGCTGACAATATTCTTACCGCTGGCGTCCCGGGACTGCTTGGTTCGGCGCAATAGCACAGGCGACAGGATAATCTTGAGTTTAGCAAGGGCGCTGGCGTTGTCTCCTTGCTCGTATGGTGCTGACACAATGCGCTTCCAATATGCCATGCGTGACCACGGCTCGTATCGAAGGAAGGCGATCAGCGAGTACACGTCTTCCAGCGAATTCTGAATCGGAGTTCCAGTGAGGCACCAGCGATATGTCGCATCAAGCGCAGAGCAAGCTCGGAACCAGCCCGTGGATCGATTCTTAATACTGTGTGCCTCATCCAAAATCACGCGAGCCCACGTCGTGCTGAAGAGTGTGCGTCCCGTTGGCTTTTCAACCTCGCTCGACAGCACACCGTAAGTAGTGAGGACGACGTCGCTCGCAGCCAGTTCCTGTGCATCGACAGAGCGCTCGTCGCCATAATAAACGATCACTTGAAGGGTACGTTTAATGAAGCGGTCCTGGATCTCGGCTTTCCATTGATGTAGCAAGCTAAGCGGACAAACAATGAGAGTCTTGCCTTGGTTGTTGGTGCGATAAAACTTGTGAAAAACAACCAACGAGAGCATCATCAACGTTTTTCCTGTGCGAACAACTAGTATGAGGGTCATATTCCGTTGAAAAATAGTAATCCATCACATACCCATGCCCATTTCATCGGCTAAGATCCCACCACGACATGGCTGCGGAGGTTCGGGTACCTTGAGACTTGCGCGCCGCTCAAAAGAACTCACAAAATATTTGCCACCACATGTGAACTCACGTTCATCCCAAAGCTATAGACACTCAGGCATCCGTGAGTCCTCAACTATAAAGCCATCGATATCGATCGGCCAACCTACCGGGCTGGTTTCTGCTGCCGCTGGTGTTGCTGCATCTTGGTTCTCTCGCCATGCCATCCACCGAAGTGCTTGCCGCTGGTGCTCACGCAATGTCACATCTCTCAGGTGAGGCACCACGCGGTCTGCAGGGTCGTTCTCGCTGCCTTCTTCGATTGAGCTGACTCCAGCGAAACTTGACAGGAAGGTCTCCACGTCGTCTGCATCCTCCTCGGACACGGTGTCACGACGTGACACTGCAAGAGACGCGTTTCCAGCTCGAACGAGCTCCAGTAGCTGAAAAAGCGCATCGGACAGGCGGAAATGCTGGTGTTCGTCCTCAAACGCGTCGAAGGCATCTTTGTGGACATACAACAAGAGCTTGATCTGGAAGGAAGAGAAGATCGCGAGAGAACCACTTTCGCTCAGTACAAAGGCGCCCACTTTGCACAATCCTTCCTTCATCAAGCCATGCAGCAAGACTTCCAGTTCTCGATCCAAACGACCAATCTACGCCACACAACAACCGCGAACGCACTCGTGAGTCACGAGGCCAAGCTTCAGTCATACTCCCAGAGTGCCTGACCCACCTGTGATCCATCACTCGTCAGAATGCGCACAGCTCCTGCCACAGACGACCCAGACAATGAACGTTTCCGCCCGGCGTCTTCAGCTTGGAGTTGAAGCATGGCGTTCGATTGAATCGACACACCCGAGCGGTTCGCAGTGCCAGTCGCCACCAACAGCCCCACCAAACGGTACGTGGCGCGACCAAACATCGCACCGAATAGCTCCATGGCGTTCTCACTCGCGTTCTCTTCTTCCTTTGTCACCGACGTCGTTGTCTGCGCCGACTCCAGCAGTTGCTTCTCGAAGAATTCGCTGGCAGCCGCGGGCACGCAGTAGCAATTCCGCGCCAACAGCGCAATCATGTCGTTCGCTGGCAGATCGATGCCAAGCTCACGCAGTTGCGCCAGCTTCTTTTGCAGGCGCTTGGCTTCTTGTTCGCGCGAGCTGCCGACACCGACCAGCAGCGCCTGCACGGCACCCTTGCGTTTCTTGGCCGGTGATTTGCGCGATAGCTGCTGCGACTCGCTCAGCTCATCATCAATGACATGAATCACAGGCACCTTGCGCTCGTTCATGCAGATCGCGCATGCGTCGGCCGAGGCATCTTCGTTCTCGTACGTGCACAGCGCGCAGCTCCACGCCATTGCTTGGTGGTGTCTTCTGGCGCGAACACTCACCCCACTCCCGCCAATAATTGTGGCAGCATGTCCAATTCCACATTGTGTTGACAATTCTGTTGTTTTCCACCCGTTAAGTACACGTTAAGTGCTGATAGGCTGAAAATTTGATCCCTACAGTGCAGTGAGTGAAACTACCAGGTCGGTTGAAACGTTTAAACCGCGGAATCAGTGCGCCGGCCGTGGGGCGCTCCAGTCGGGAAAAGACGCGGCCGAGCGCAGGTGGCAATTTGATGGCGGTAGGAGACGCCGCGTCGTGGATGACACATGAGCCAGCACGCGCGCAACGCAGCAGGCAGCAGTACCCACACGGGAAGCGCACGACATCGAGCCATTGAAGGCCGGCTGGCGCTCGCCTCGGACGCACTGCTGCAGCGGATCGCGCAATTCCAGAAGCCCGTGTGGAAGACCGTGACCGTCGTGCCGCTGTCGTACCAGGCATGGCAGCAGCACCAGCGCCAGGATCAGCCGCTTGATGTCGCTTCGACGGGCACTGAATGCAACATCGAGGTGCTGGAAGGCTCGACACTGGCGGACGTGCGCAAGCTAGTGGCGACATTCTACACGCATATTCCGGCGGACTTCCAGTTCGAATGGTTGCATCGGCAAGAGCGCGGGGCTGGCGAAGAGAAGCACGTGTCGATGCGAGACGCTGTGATCATGAATGACCGGCTTGTTGTGTTGCATCGCAAGCTCGCGACGAAGCAGGAAATCGAGGTGGAAGAACAGCGTAGTCCGTCCAAGCGCGTCATTGTCGTGCCGCAACCAGCGCGCAGTGCGTCGGGATTGTTACCGGCGTTCAGTCTGTCGAATCAGTTTGGAGAGCTCCGAGCGACGGCAGATATTTACTTACGGAAGAACAACGGCGTGCTAATCAAGCTGCACGTTTTTTCCAATCGCTTCGGAAACGCGATCGTTGCGCTAGAGAAGCGCGAGCTCCCAATTGAAATATCGATCAAGGAGCTGGCGGCTCGTGTCACAATGACAGATGATATGGTTCAGATCTTGCTTTCGAACTCCAAGGGACAAACCACGTTGCTCTCACGCGTACTTAATCAGCTGACGCTGTCGCACGACATGGATGACACCGAGGAGCAACTGCGGTGGCAGTGGAAGGCGCCAGAGGAGTTCCATACCGCATCTGCCCGAGAACTCAACCTCACGCGAGTCAAGAAGAAGCCGCAGCTACCTGCAGCACAATCGATGGTGTTTGTAAAGCCACAAGGATCGATGCGGCGACCACCATCTGTTAATGCGGTGCCTCAACCGACCGCTTCTGCGATTGAGCGAGCAACGTCGGCGCCTTCGCTCAAGAAGCGAGTGATAACGCAATCAGTGGAAGGCAATGCAAGCGCTGCGGCTCGCGCAGAGTCAATGGTGGAATTGTCGAGAGAAACGTTTGCTGCAGAGTCGACGGACGAGCCCAAGGTTTCAAGTCAAGTGCTTCGAAAGACATCCATGGAAGTGGACCAGGTGCGCATCCTCCGATTATGCTTGGATTTATCTACCAAGTCGACAGGAGCAAACATGAGTGCCGGTCACATGGTGCAACTTGTGTTTACAGAGCTGGTGCTGCACAGCTTCTTTTGCAGATCGCTGCCTGAGATGATGCGAGAAGTGCGGTCGACGCTCAAAGAAGTGTACCGGTCAGCGTCTTTGTCGGAGACTGCATTGAAAAGTACCGAATTCTTGTGGATGGGCCTGCAGGTCGGACTGTGGGAAGCAAAGTCTTTGCAGTTTGCGGAACGGCTACGCACTGAATTACTTCCAAAACTCGAAGCGCTGCAACAGAAATTCTTGCGAGTTCGCTTTTTTGGTTTCGAAAGTGATCCAATGGCACCAGTGCCTGAGTCGATTGAAGCCATCGTGCTAGCTCTGAGCATATTCGCGGAGGACGCAGATCTGACCATGGGATCGCATGGATTCGCTGATATCGTGAATGTCTTAGGTCTGCATGACAACCACCAGTCCAAGCGTCGCCTGCGAGTCTTCAAGCTGTGCGCACTGCCCAGAGCGACGCAGCGCGCACTTTTGCCGCCTTCAGCGCTTTATCGCGTTTCGAAACTGGCTCAGCACTTCTATCCTGCTCAAGCTTGGACGGGCGTAGAGGAAACGCATTTCAATGCCAGCTTACTGCGCGATATTGCAACCTCTCTATACGATTTTGTGGATTGTGATTTAGCTCGCTTCATGCGTCGCTCACAAGACAATGACGAAAAGACACACCAGTTTCAAAGCACGTTGCGTCCAACTTTGAAATCTGCGACACCGCCTTTGCCTCCAGAAGACGACCAACAACGTGATCTTGTGATGAAATGGCTACTTCAAATCTGTGGCTCTCCTGCGATTGGGCTCAGTCAAGGCGACTCGAGTCGACTCATCCACATGTTCACTGAAGGACGAAAGGACAATACTCGATGGTATAAGCTTCTACGCGATTGCGACGTGCTTGCGTCTTGTTCTCGGCCGTCCCGAATGTCTTGGTTTGGCCCTCCACGCGTGATTCCGGCTGACTTGGCATTTGAGCGATATATCGTTGTTGCGGAGGCAGATCTGATGTTTGAGTGGGTGTATCTCGACTACAGTGGGCCATCCTCCCACGAATCTTGGCGGGATTTGTTATCGAGAGCGATAAGTTTGTGGATTCATGGCGACGTCCCGACCCGTCCAGCCTGGAAGAATGCGTTTGGGTTGAATTATTTTCACACTGACAGGATTCCTGATGTTGGGACCAATGGACCCGTCGATTTCCAGCAAATAATGGCGACATATTCGAATTTATCCTTGGTGGTTGGGTGCTCGTTATCAGCTGGAGATGGCCCTGATGTGGTGATGTTGCGGGCGTTTTGTGATCCTGCCAGAGTCATAGATAAAGCATCTACCTCGGTGTCGAGCTTTTTCAACCATCTATCATCGTCGATTTCCAATGACGATGACAACCTCGAGCGCTGTTTGCTCCACGGATTGTTGCCTTTTGTTCGGTATTGTGCCGTGCGCGAAGGCAAACGACGCGAGTCAACTGATGTTGATGTGGTCTTTAACAGATCCGATTCTCCAGTCCATTGTGTGCTTGAGAAATGTTTGGAGCTGTGTTCGTCAAGCATCGCACTTGTAATGGCTCCGCAAGCGTTCCAGTTCGTGTTATCGCTGGTGCTGCGAAATCGGCTGTCGCCCGACTATTCACTTTTCTTCTTGATTCGCGTACGAGATTTCCTGATAAACTTGCTTCGGTCCGACCGCAATGCGTTCTGCTCAATTATGAATCAAGATTTCGTGTTCCAAGTCCCACAGCATCAGCTGATGCCTCTGCTTCCTGACAACTACGATGTTTTCTGGTTACTATCGCAGTCACCAACCCATGCAATTGTCGAGAGAGCGCATGCATGGGAGCTTGTGTGTGACGCAATGATCGCACCTGATGCCGTCACTGATTATCGGATGCTCTGCTACTCAACTAGCATTCCCCATGAGCGATTTGGGATCGAGAAACTGGGAGAAGACCTCACTGTGGCTCAGGATGCAGCTAATTTCACAGCGCACACGCATTACTTCAATCGAATTACGACGCTAGTAACTCGTACACGTGCTGTTCGCAAAGAAGCAGGACGTGCTGACGCCAGTCACAAGTTCGTCGCATACGCTTGCTCGCTTGCTCCTGTGGATGTTGACAGCCGTCTTCAAACGCTCTTGAATCGATTGCTGGCTGGACTGCAATCATCCATCGGGTTGGGACTGTGGAACGTGGACCAGCCTGGCTTGAACGTCCTCGTGTCTATCATGCTGAGCGATGTCGTCGATTTAGCGCGCTTCGCTGCCGAATGCATGAAGTTCGTTGCTCGTGCGTGTACAAACGAAGTGGAACTGTCCAGCAAATTTCTTCAATTGGGATTTGCAGATGTGCTGATTGACGTGCTGTGGGCAACAGACGATACTTTGGTCGGCGTCAAGGTGGCATCAGCTCTAGCCATGATGGGGTCTATGGCATCCTTTCGCGCACGGATCGTCACCATTCTCGGCAATCGGGCTCGTTCCGTTCCCTTCAGCCATCGATTTATGGCAACAGTGTCCCCACTTCTACCAAATGAAGACGAAGCATTTGGAAACAGTGACTTTGTGGGCTTTGAAGCTAGATATCGATCACACGTGAGTCAAATCCTTCTTGAGCAACATCGACGTGCAGGACTCTGCAGATGCTGGGTTCAAAATGCTCAACCAGCCATGTCTGCAGCTGAAGCGATCGCTTCATTCACCAAACGGTATTCCAAGAGAACAATTGATCGAGTCTGTGCAGCGATTGTGAGGAAGGAGCGAGCTCTTAAGGACGAAAATCGGATGGATGCCGTTACCATTCGGATCCATAAGGCTTCTACTATCCAGCGTCATTTTCTGCGCTGGATGTACGTGGCGAAGCGATCGAAGAAGAGATTGCTTCCTCGAAGTTCACAACGGATAAGCTGCTCTGCTTGCGGGAAGACAGAATCTTTGCTGGCGACTCTTCTACTCTCGCTCGGCGACGTCACCAACGCTGATATTGGTGTCCAGAATGAGAAGATAGATTTGCTGGCAGACACGATCGCTTGCATTCGGCTTATTATCCTTGACCCGCACGCATGTGAGTTCATGGTTAGTGATCTGCACTTGGAATATTCGCTATTGTTGCTGTCAACGCACGACCACATAGCAATTCGGAGTGCCACATTGTTGGCTTTGACAGAAACCTGCTGGAACTCAGCTGCAGCCAAAGCATTTGTGATAGCTCGATTGAAGTCAAATCTGTGGGAGAATCTCGATTACGCCAGCATGTGGAACAAAGGCGAGAACAAGCTCTGTTCCTGGATCGATCAAAGTATTCGATTGAGCGTCAACAAATTTCGAACGACTTCTGCTGCAGTTGCGACTGCACACGAAGGGTATCTGCTCAAGTACGTCATAGATGTGCTCACAGATCTGGACGCTATCTCCTCGACGCTGTTGATCATGAGCTCAGATGTTTCCGTGAGCCCAATTTTGTTGCGGGTGCTACCGCTTATTACGAAATATTTTCGAAAGGTAAGCCGACCAAAACTCTGGCCTGTCTCGCGTATGTAAGGTGATGAACTGACATGGCCATTAACTGGTGCAGTGGATGATCGATTCCCAAGTGTTCTTGTCCATTCGCCTTCTTATGGTACTCCAAAATGTGTTAATGCTGACAGATTCGTTGGAGGAAATGGGCGACACCGCGTCATCAATTATCACTGATTTGGGGGAGATCTTGAACCCAGAAGTCGCGAGCCATCCTGTAGCGCGAACAATGGTGGCAGGTCTGCTGTGGACACTATCGTTGTGGCAGAAAGTGCGTCAGCGAATCTATCACGACCACGCCGAAACTATCAGTTGCCTGGTTGGGCTATACAACAATACAATTGAACAGTTTCGTCGTACGGCCCGAGACCCACAAGTTTCAACGATACCGATGCTCATCAACATCGTTGGCGCACTCGCGACGCTTTCAATCCAGGGCAACCACAAAGCAATCACGTTTGATTTCCTTGGTCACCTTCAGGAGCTGTTCACATCCGCGAAAAGCGAGGTCGCCCGACCTCGACTCGGCGATTTGAAGCCCGCATCTGGCGATAACTCATTGCCATGGGCTGCCCAATATCGTCGTTTCGGTTTGCTTCCGTTTTGTAACCAGAATTGGTGGCTATCGCATAGTGAAGAGTGGGCGACAGCATTGCGAGACCAGGTAAAGCTGCAATTGCCGTAACACTGAGATTTTATTTCATTTACGTGCTATACTGTCACGCAGATATTCCGCTTCTTCGCAGTGATCTCCTATTCGTCCATGTTCACGAAGGAGTGCCGCCAGCGCGCATCATCATACTACTTGGATGCGCTCGAAGGCCAACTCTATCTGGATGGAACTGCAGGTCGATTCGCTTTGAAGACGTTGCCGCTAGTACTGAGAGCGGCAAAAGAAGCTGGGTACATCCAACGTGCAAGTGCAAAAGCGGTTTTGCAAATGCTTTGCCGCGCGATTCAAATACAGAATAACCCGGAGCAAGAAGGTCGAATTTCAAAAGGTTGGTCAGAACTTCAAGACCGATCAATGATTGCACTATGGGAACTCCGCACACTCCCGTTTGCACGAGAAGTGATCAATCCTCTCCAACAAGATCTCCTGATTTGCCTCGATCAGCGCGAACACAGCGAAAAAGGCTTCCGTGCAGTGAGTTGCGGCGAACAATCATCATCTTCGATTGCTGGACTAATTGTGCACTTCTAGGCCCTAGGCTTACTTCTTGTCATTGCCAATTGCGAACCACCTCGTGATCACGACCAACCGAAACAGCGATCAGTGGTTGCCAGTGATTTGAATGCGCAAGCACTCGTTGCGTACGGGCCAAAGATGATCGACTCACTGATGTCTTACGTGAATGGAGAGCCGCGACGCATTATCAAGCCAATTAAGAGGTGGTCACCATTAATTCTAGGCATGGTGGAGCCTTACCAACATATGGATGCATCCGAAGGCCACAGTCAGCATATTGTACGCTCAGTTCGATGGCCCATTGAAGCAATCCACCTGATCTGCGACGCGAAAGAGCTATCGTTGGATGTATGCCGCTGCGAGACTCTCATGCGAACGCTGCAAGTACTAGAGTGCGAAGAAGTTCGAGACCATCCGACAACAATACAATGGAGACAAGGATTGGTGTGGCAGGTGACACAAGTGCTTCGACATGTGTCAAATCGGGTTGTCTTTTCCACGGCGATGCTACGCGATTGCTTGAAGTTGTTTTCTTCTGCAGACGCGATGATGTCCTATAGCAGCGAGATGGCGCTCACGATACGCCACGAACTGCACTTTGAGTCGACCAGACTTTTCTTTACTTCTCAGTCGAGCAACTCCGTGGCGACAGTTTTGGGGGTGATCTCTCGAACGAAATACCGACCGGAATTGTTTGGCCAGGTACGAATTTAGCATTCACGTGCATGTGTTTCACTTGGGATTCACTTGCTTTATTTAATTTGGTTCGTAGTGCTTGGATTTGTTACACGACCTTCTCAACATGTTCGGAACTCATGAAGATGCCGAAAAGTTTTTCATGGCGCAAGAAGCGATTTTTATGCAAACAAATTCTCTGGGCTGGCTGCTTCTGTGCACCCGTGTGGTCGAATACTTCTCTGTACCTCATCTGGGGTCTTTCGAATGGCTGGCGTGCAAGACTGGCTTCCACTTGTTTCATCGGATGCTACGATGGCCTTCATTTCGCGGTCGCGTCGGCTTTTTTCGACGAAGCAAGCAAATTCTGTTTCCAAACGATAGATCTGATGCCCTTCGTTCCAGTTCAGACGCGATGTTGCTGTCGAAAGGCATATTTCGGTTTGAGACACCAGTACGGAATTTTCTGGTTGCTGCGATGCAGCTCATCCATGTCAAGTACTGGATGGACGCTGCGACTCCAAACGGGACAACAAAGAAAACCCTCATTACGGTCTTCAAAACGTGCTTGTTTGGTTCGAAGGTTGTTGTAGACCTTCTGGGATTATTTTCGGATGATCACAAGGAAAATGACGGACTACTACGTGTTGCTGCCCAAGCACTCACAATGGACAATCGATTCATTGGGATCACGACACCAGTAATCACCACTGCGCTAGACGCTCTGATTCAAGCGTTCACTTCGAATTATGTTCAACTAAGAAGTCCGACATGGAGTTACATGTACGAATGCTGTGTGATGCGGGACGACAGGAGAGTTGCTAATGGTGAGTGATTTTCGTTCACACAGAGACACCAGCGTCGTCGAAGATTCACGACTGACATTGATGCATGGCCTCAGTCGCGTCATGCGATCACACGATTCTCGCCACTCGCGCTACATCGTCGAGTTTGTTGGCAAGAACTACACCCAACCAATTTTTGAAGAGAAGAACAGGAGAGTGCTGCTGTTTCTCGTTCGAGTATACCGAGCCAGCTGCTGCAACACTGTCGCGTATCGGTTCATTCGCTTGGGAAGCACTCCATTATGGGGCTCAGTCAGCAATTCAACATCCCCACAACGTGACGAACAATCGTATTTTTTTCTCCTCGGGAAAACGTTTGCTAGTATTACATCTGGAGAATGGAAGCTCAAACTGGAGGTGGCGTTATTTCTCAAGCAGCAATTCTTCACGCTAGATCGACTACGTGGTTTCGATCCGATGCGATTATCTGCCACCCAAGCTCGACGTCAGTCAATACAGGAGTCTGTCGATTCGATGATTCAGTTGATACAGAAGATGGCCAACGAGAACGACACTGACTGCTACGTTGAAGATTTTGCAGTTGGCTTCAACAGTTCGGATCTCTCGTATGCCGCCAAAGAGTTCGAAGCGGGTATGCTGGTAGTCGATGCAAGACCTCTGGATGATTCTGATGCAACGGGCCGCCACCTCCTCAACGCTCTTGTGGCATTGGTGCTCGATCGCCTTCATTTTGAAAACGAGTGGGACGATGCATGCTATTTTTCCAGACTGACCGAGTTGGTACCCATCATTATGCAACTTGGACGTGCACTCACTGGACGAGTGCAGGAGTTGCTGAATTCGGACATTCTTCAAAAATTGCTTACCACGTTTTGTTCAACGCACGATGCTCCTCGATTTCATGTTTGTGTTGCGTTACTTCGGCTCGTGGTGGAAGATTGCGTGGCAAATGGTCGGACTTCTGCATGTGTGGATGAGGTGGCAGCGATGGCAGAGCGACTCGGCTGGAACGGGTTGAACGTTTATGGTGGTGAATCTGTATTGGTCACTCTGGAACTGGTGGCTGTCATTTGTAACAGTCGACGACGTCGCTCAACTGATGTTCTTCTCGATTGCCCGGTGTTCACAACTCGGATGGTGGAATTGTTATGCTTGGAGAATACTTTCCTCATTGCTGTGCAGTTGAAAGTACTGGCACTTTTGTATGTTATTCTTTCCACTGAAAACGTCGCCTGTCTTATCACACAACTTGAACGAGTGGACTTGCAGAGTGGAGAAAACCGAAGCTTACCGCTGTGCCATGTGTGTGAGCAAGCTACATTTGCACGTATTGTTGGGCGCTTTCTTGTGCGATACCTTGGTGGACGTGACGATGACAACATGAAAGCATTGTGCTGTACGATTTTCGACATTTTGACAGTGGTTGTGCGCTATGGATCACACCTTGAGCTGGCAATGATTGTCGATGCTGGGATAGTGCCGGTCTGCTACGAGCTCACGTACGGCGAAAAATGTGATCTGCGAACGAAAGCTGGCGGCTTTATTCGGGTATTGGAAGACAAGGCTGTGACTACCAAATCTCATGATGTACTCGATTTCTTGGGCACTGTCATCGCCGGTTCAGGTTCGCTTTTGTACGACCACGCGCTCTTTCAGACCAACCGCTCCCCGTTGACAAGCCAAGAAATGATTCATTCTCCATCAGAGATTTTTGGTACTTTTCGGCGTCTTCATGCGTTTTCTTTGTTGTCCCTTGAAGCTATCAACCAGTTAAGCGAGATAGCTGCTGTTCGCGTCTTTGATCCACAGGAACCAGTTGCACTTGACGGCTTCGATCTCATCATCATAGCCTCTGGATCCGTGAAATGGTCGCTGGTAGTGGGTGGGGAACGTCATACGGGAAGTATTATGTTGGGTCAAGGATGGGTGGTCGGACAACTGGGCAGAAATTGGTTGCACCGACATCCGGATCACGATAATTGGGAGGAGCAGATCGTCACGACCGAATCGACGGTCCTTTATACCATACCAGACAGCTGGTGGCGCTCTAAGTCTAGTGAAGGGCAGAGGGCTCTTACCAACGGCATTCGGCTGGCAATAATGCGCTTTGCAGGATTCGCTTGGTTATATACGCAGCCAGCGATAGCTACACGAATGACGCTTCTTGACAAGCTGACAGAGGCTATTTCGAACTGTCCCAGCGTTGGTGAGAGCCTGGAGACAAAGCTGATCATAGTGACGTGTGAGAAACTTGCCGATCTGGTCCAAAGTGGGAATGCATGTGAGCTGCACAACTGGGCAATTCTCAAACTACTTGGTCTTCTCAAGAATCACCACATACCGGCTCTAGTTCTCCGAGTAATATTGTTTTTACAAGTGACCTTGCTGTGCTCCAGCTCATCCGCACCGCTTGCAATCACATTTGGGCGTCGAAGCGGCCGAAATGGTGTCATTGTTTTCGCGTATGCTTTCTCGAAATGCTTGAAGAACGATTTGCTTGACGAGTGGCTTCGAGGAGCAGAAGCTCTTAGAACTGCCTCAAGGGACATACCGCGAACCCTCGTCAAGGTGTTGATGAAGACCAATAGCTCGGAATTCTTGGATCAAATGATCAAGACGCTTCGGCAAAAAGGTAAACCTGACACTCACCGCATTGTACTCAACATGCTGCAGTCTCTTGGATCAAACTCAGAGTGCAGACATGAATTTTCGAAAATGTCCTCTCCGTACCTGCGGAGTCGCATATGCACCGAGTTGCTATCTCGCGCTTACTACAATTCATCCACTCCAGCTGAAGTGGAACGAAACTTAATCATCCTGTCAAATTTCACACAATCACCCCTGATTGCGAAATCGATGTGGCCTGAGTTTAGCGCACACAAATCGTGCGCTCCTCTTCGAGTAAAATTCACTACACTATCCGACAATGGCAAGCTTCACGCGTTCAAGATGGTATTTCATATCGCAAAATCCATCGATCGAGGACATTGTTTGAAGCTTCTGAAAGGCTCTTTGGACGATCTGGATTTTCTTGGATTTGCGACTTCAGTCACCCACTCCCCGCTTCGTCGCGCGATTGCTCCGTTGGTTCACTTCGTCCTGGTTGAGTTACGTAAGTTTGCACAGTCAGGCATCTTGAACTACTCTGAGTTGCTCTATTGCGCTGAAGTGCTGTTTCCTGGACTAGTGGATGGAATCGAAAGAGATGCGCAGGTATCTCCCAGGTCCGTAAAGTGTTTGCAGTTGCAGCTGAAAAGCTGCCATATCGCTGCCCAGACGTTACTTTTGCGTGGAACTCGGATTCAATGTGGTCAGAATTTTCTCGTAATATTGGCGGAACTGCAAAAAGAACCAGAACAGCAGCATGGTAACCAAGTTGCCGAGCATGCTGCGTTGCTAGCTCATTCCGTTTTGACCGAAAAGAACCGCAATGAATCTCTCACAAGTGATGAAGTACCCAAACAATACGCAGATTTATGGTTGTATTGTTCTTGGTTGAAGGAGCTCTGGACAGTGAAACGCTGTGCGGGTGCACTTCTTAGCCACTTGCGCGTTCTTCTGGCTACTGTCGTGCGATTCAACAGACTCGCACACTGTGCTCACATTGCGTCAACAACGACGCCAGAAAACTGGTTGGAAGTATCAGCGTTTCTTTGGAGTACCGTTTGCTCAAGATTTCCTCGGCACGGTGGCAAGCTTCAGAGGCTGGCGGGTAAATGCATCCTCGCTTTGAGCGATGTTAATCACCCCGCCGGACCTTTCGCTCGCCCAACTATTCAAGAATGGTTCCCAAAGTTATTTCACTCGGTCTCTTCCAGAACCAGCGTCTTTACGAAGGTACTTCTATTGAGTCGAAGTTGCCATCTACTAGAACTTCAACAGCTTCGACTCGATCTCTCGGATGAATATCGCGAGACATTAGCCACTTGGTTGTCAAGCGTTGTGGACACGGTCGATTTGTGCATTCAAATGAACGCTGCGCATGTCCCGTTAAACCTCTTGCTATGGTTGGTTCAGATCGAGATACCAACGCATACACAGGCTGTGTCAATTGCTCTCGCTGTGTGCGACATCGTCGACAAAATCGCTCTCGTTTCTTTCGATGTTCCCTTACTGATCATTTGCATCAAGCTGTGGTCAGCTCTCGCATTTACCGAATTGGGTTCACTACCTGAAGATGCCACACTGGGACTGGTGGAAAGTTTACCGTTGATACTTGCGAGATTGGCGACCGACAATTTGGTACGAAGAGACGAGAAGAACCTATTTTTGTTGGCAATTGAGACGTCCAACTCCGTGTTTATTGATGATGCCTATCGAATACACCTCAAGCGAGTGATCGACCCGACAGTCGTTCTGAATTTTGGCATTCTGCTCGACAACGGAGCAAGTCTGTTTGCTCTGGATCGCATGGTTGTCAATGAGTTTATTGTCCACTGTTTGGACTGCGCAAGGGCTGCTGGCTGCCACCGTGTTCTGCAAATGTATTTGTTTGAACGTTGCCTGAATGTGCAAAGTGGGTGGCTAAAGCAAGTCACCTGGTGTGGTGAAGAAGAAAAACGATCGATCTGCCATTTGATTGAATTGGTTTGTCGCGAAAATCAGGAAGTGTGCGCATACTTCGTGGAGCTGAATCAAGCAGGTCACGGCGCTATCGTAGCGATTCTTCGCGAATGCAACGCGTTATTTACCAACAACTCCGTCGAACAGTTCGCTTCTGCAATTAAAACGGTTACACACACTGCTCGGATCTTACGACATCTCATTCAACACCAGATCCATGTGTCAAAGATGTCCAGCATCATATCGCAGAATCTGGTGATTCTTGCACTTGAAACTGCGACATCGTTAGCCTCCTTTCAATCAACCAAGCATGAACAGGCTGCTATCGACGCAACTACTTCTCTCATTCATTCCTCGCTGAAACACAAATCGACTTTGGTAATGGCGGTTTTCACCAGTCCCACCTATTTCCATGCAGTTATTGAGCTACTTATGGCGTGCCCAAACTTCAGCCGCAGTCTTCCATTACTTGTAAATGCGCTGAGACGAGCTCTGAGAAATCTCACGGCAAGTTCCACAACTGGCTTCGAATCAACATCGATCCTGCGTTTGGTAAAGAAGCTGCTATCGGGGAGTATGGCTCTTCAGCTTGGCAGTCACGGTGGTCGGGGCGCCGAGAGCTGGCACAACGATGTGATTGAGCTGACGGCAGTGGTGTTCTTTCGCTTCTCGAGACATCTGCCCCGCTTCAAGTTTGAAGACGATGTAGCTGTTCGTGGGTTTTTCACAAGTCTCTTAAGTACCCAGTTCCCTCTCAGCATTTCCTCTGTGACTGTTTTGTTGAAATCTCCGTTGATGCCCGAACACGATGATTTCGCGCTTGCAATGTTTGACCATGGATGGCATCGGTTGAGGGCTCCAGTGGCATCATCACAAGTTTCAGCTCCTCCGAGTGTGTACCATAGAGATGTCGTTGCTGTCCACATCATCAGTATTTTGTATGTTCAATCTGATGCGGCACGTTGTAAGCTCAACGCGTCGAAATCAGAGTTTTGGCAATCATTTGCCACGCTGTTTGAAGTTGTTCGCTCCGAGGAAGACTGTAGCGCGATGGCGAACTTATCAAAGTGCGCTCTCACGGTCTTCGCACCAGAAGATGCTTCATTGGCAGTTTTTCTGAATGTTCCCAATGGATTAGTCACCCAGCTGTTATTCACGATACTGCAATGGCCCCAGCCAGACGTGGAAGAACTTCTTCTGCAGATATTTGCTTGCTGTTCTGCTCATCCGCTTCGAACACAACTCCCAAAATTCACCGAACTCGTCCACATTCTCATCAACTACGTCGCCCAAAGCGTGCATCGCAATGCATTGGAGCCGCTGCTTCGTCACGTGTGCATGCTAACGGAGCTATTATTTGTGGCAAACCAGCACGATGATGTGAACACGCTGCTGTTGATGGCAACCATCGATCAGGTGAAGATAGCCGCAGCGATTACTCGGCTGTTGCAGACAAGGTCAGATCGCCGACTTCCTGCCCAGGTAAGAACATCAAGAGAAGTATCTTGATCAATCTGCAAATCCCAACTCACCTATGTGACTCTCTAGGCACTCTTGTATTGGTACTTCCACATTATCGTCGTCGAGAACCAGCATGCAAAGTTGGCTCTGCAGACATCTGAGGTGGCAGCAATCGCATTCTTGATTCCAGATATTCTAGCTCGTCAAATCGACGAACATTTGAAGTACGCCCAAGCAAGCGACGGTGCTCAGCGTCCACCACGCGCAATACCGGTGTTTGACGTCGAAGTAGTTGTTCCAAGAATTGCGCTACTACCAAAGCACGACAAAATGACATCCAGTATATGCCTATGGACAGCACTGTTTGTGGCCGAAAAGTTCGCGCGATGCGCACCTTTCACTGAAGTATTCGTGGGAAGCGGGCCGATGCTTGTGATGCAGCTGGGAGTACTGCTTTCAAATCGACAGGTCCTGGACAACGCCATTGTAAGCCGTGCGTTGGCACTACTCCAAGTGCTGTTAGGAGATCTGCACTTGTATCACACGGTCACTCTGGGCCATGCGCACCTTGAAGCCGTCTACGGGTTACTGCTACAGTCAACCGCAGAGATTTCGATGACATCAATACGTGTGCTTTGGCAATGCATGCGAGTTCCAAGCGCACGTCTCGCGTTTGTCAACGGGGTTATTGAGAGTAATGGTGACGCTTCTGACAATCCAGAGAGGCGCGTCTTGCGGCGCCTGCAAGAACTTGTGGTGATGGCAGGAGGAGATAGTCATGTGATGGAGTCGTGTTATGGCGTGCTGAGTCAAATCTCAAAAATTCCAGAGGTTCATCGATTTGTTCTGGAACTCGAAGATCTGCACCCTTCACGGATGCTTTGCGATAATACTCATTCGCTCCTCGCTGCGCTCCATTCTTCAGTCGAAGACTTTGTCGGCGTTGAACAAGTGAAATTCCTTGGACATCTATGTACGAGCGACTTCGGAATTTTGAGTGTTGTGGAATCAGAAACAGCACTCAGTTGCCTTTTGGCTGGGCTCGAGACATCTGGATCCATTAACACTGCGTGCAAGACTATTGAGGCACTGACAACCGCAAATGCTTGGCAATCTGTGAATTCACTTTCAGTTCTGCGAAAGTTTTTGCTCGATCACTTGAACGAGATTCTTTCTTGTCTGATTCGATTGCTGCAAGCGGAATCACCGATTGAACGCGAAGGATGGCAGATGACAATATCAAGTATGGCCGTCTTGACCAATATTACCTTGGTTAATGCAGCTATTTGCCTTCCGCTTGCTGCCATTAACAGCCGATTGGATTTACCTCGCGCGATTTTGTTTGCCGTTACCAAGATGCTGCATTTTGTTGATCATTTGGACACGTATGACCAATATTCGTGAGCTCCAACTATGCAAATTCAAGGTCTGAAAGTCGTTCGGCGGCTTTGTCGTTCGGCTACGACAATCCAGCTTTTTGAGATTCGAATTCAAGGAAGTGACGAACTTCACGACATGCTGTTTCTTCTGCTTCATCGACGAACTCTGAAACGTCTGGCGGAAATAGTTTCACAAGACCATGCCAAAGCGGTAGCCTACGAAGTGATGAGTATCCTGCGGAAGCTTACCATCTCAAGTGAAGTTGCCAAAGCCGTTGTGGCTCGCACCGACGGATTGGACATTTTGCTGAATTTTATTCACCCCGAATCAACGATATCGATGCATTTGGCTCTGTGGACCGTTCTCCATAACATTGTCAGTGCGGAGTTGCACATTTTCGATCTCGCGCAGCGGCTGGTTGCACCTAACTGCCTGGATGTTCTCGAGAATCACATTTCGTGGTTACCAAAATCACAAGCTTTGGCGTTGATGATTAGCAGGACCTTCAGGAAGATGATGGAGCTCTCCGTTGCGACATGTGAATTGTATGTGGTCATGCTACCAGCAATCAGGAACATTTTATTCTCAGGCAAACCGCTGCCGTCCACTACGACGTTGGAAAACATGATCTGGGTACTCTCGTACGTCGTTGGTGCGACAGCCAACGACATCTCAAAATTTTGCCTGGTCCTCGATCTGATGGAGCGCGTCATGTCCGTCACTGAGCTACAAGTTCAGGAAAACGTGGATAATCTCCAAGTAGACAATAATCTTGTTTGGACACGGATCCTTCAGATTGCGATCGAGCGCATGATCGCTTCACTTTGCAATTTACTTCTCGAGTTTTTTGAAGTGGAGGCCAAGACAACAACGCTCGCGGGTTACTCGGTGGACGTCATCGTCCTTCCAGATCATACACATCAGCATCTCAAAGCAACAACAGACGTCACAGGGTCCTCAAATTCTGTTGGCCCAAGGAAACGTCTTCGCTTTCGCGCCAACGTTTTCGGCGTGTTTTGCGACAAGATGTCACCTGATGATAGCGTACTGCTCACGCAGGTGCTGCGCTTGTTCAAGGCAAGCTCATCGATCAGGGTTCCGGACCACTCGCATAAAAAACACGGTACGACGACCATTGCTTGCGTGAATGCAATAGTGCATATCTCGAACTTTTTTGTTAGCGCCTCCGCTACCCCGAGTGGTCGCTATACGATGCTCGCTCCGATGGTGATTACATTCTGGCTGGAATCGCTACCCTCACTCAGCTTCGAGACACTTCGAACCCTCCATTTTGCTTACTACAATTGCGTGCTGTCCAAGTATCATGTTAAACACTTTCTCACTGGCGGCGGATTACGTTTGACCATTCGAGTTGCTATGACAGCGATTAACAAGGCACAGAGCAGCAAGAAGGGCGTTCGACAAGATGCCATCCATGAGGCACTTCTCGACTTCGTGGCGTTGGCAGCAGTGCTTACCGAACGCCCCCAATTTTTGCAGTCGTCGTATTACCTCGTGCACGCTGGATCAACACACGATGTGTCCGTATGCACACTGGTTCTGGGTGCAGTCATTCGTGGCCACGAGCTTGCCAAATATCTGCCGTTGGCTTGTCATGTTCTGTCGCAATTTTTGACTGTCTTCTCGCTGGGAGAGTCGGAGAAGTTGCTGACGAATGCTCCTGACGACCTGAGTCGAGCCCTCGGGTGGAGCGTCACTGAAGAGGATGTTGCTTTGGCGCTTGTGAAGATGGTGATGTTGACAGAGGTGGAAGCGCAAATGAAGAACCGTGTGCTTGTTCGCATCGTGCACAGCAATCTTCTTCGAGTGGCGTTAATTGGACTTATTGATAAAGGTATTCCTGAAGTGCTTCAAGACCATGGACTCGTGCGCATGATGGAATGCATGCAGACTGTGGTAGATCAATGCACCAAGTATCAGAAGAGTGTTCTCGAGCAAGCGAAGCGACCGGTTCCAAGTAGCAAGCGCTCTTCGATCTCATCGCAAGATCCGTCATCAGTGGAAAAAAGAACTACTGCCTTTGGTAACCTCCGAGGCACGTTGTTGCGAGGAGCATCCTCTCGTGATGTCAACAGCACACCCGAGGCAGACACGAAACTAGATTCGTGTCTTGAAGCGCTAGAAGTGCTTGCGTCAGAGGTTGCAGAATATTCGGCGAGCAATTACGCTGACGTGTATCGGACATTTGAAGGACGTAACGATGATATGGAGCTCATCGAAGCCTTGGAATTCTCCAGTTACGCGATCATGTTCACTCAGGGAACTTTTTATTGCTTCAATTTGGTGAAAGAAGCTCTACAAGCGGCGCTACTTGACCGGGCTGCAGAAGATGGCAACACAAATATTGTGTCGGACGAGTTACTGGATGCTTTGGACGACATAGACTCGTTTGTATCAAACGTTGAGCAGATTCTCGAATGGATCATCATTTCGCTTCAGCACAACGACGTCGACGTATTGTTTTATGGGAATCAAGTACAAGCGTTTGGCGCAGTGCTCCAAAGTTTTGTGAACTTACCTTTGATGTATGCAGACGATGCGGAAGCAGACGATGACGGAGCTGGTGGTGCGTCTCAAGAGGCATTTGGTGGTGTTATCCGTCAGGGAACGCATAGGGAAACGTCACGATTGCACACCTTTAACGGGTTAAGCAAGACTGCAACGTCGAACTTCACTGTTTATGTCCACATCGTCGAGCTCGAACTCTTTACGCGCTGGGCAATACTTGGTTTTCGACCGTATGTGCGAATCACAACCCAGTCTGAGACGCTACTGATTCGATTCACCCGTGATAGGACTTCTCGAATTCCAAGCGTGAACCTGGAAGATGTTGAATACGCTCATCCGCGCTTCTATGATGTCACCGCTGACCACGTCGAAATCAAGACGACCGCAAAAGAGTTACAGCATGCCTTAGATGTGGAAATCTGGCTGTACCTACCATTCTGGCCTAAAGACTCGCTGATGGGACACGTCAAAATTGCGTTGAATCCTGAATGGATAGACCAGAGAGCGTGTAACGTCGGATTCCATGCGGATGGCGTTCACGGAGCGCGAGCTCGAGATGCGAAGATTATTGGCACTGTTGGACTAGAGCTGACAACCAAGCCATTCCCGGAATCTCACGCGAGGCGCACATTTCCTGAGCAACATGAATTCCCGGTATATTCGACGTGTGGATCACGAGCATTTCGCCGAATTCTGCGAGGAGTGCTTGCGTTTGCAGCCAGGATGATAAGCAGTGTGGGGGACGGCGTGCTGGCAGCGTTGCAGCACACGGATATTGGTGCAGGCACAAAACGTCGACAGAGCAAGCGCGTCGTGCACCATGACGACGTTGAGAAGAATACTACTTCGATCCTAACACTACAGACGTCGACGCAGTTGCACATCAAGGAGTTACTGAGCATCCTTCGTGACGCGACTGATGAAAAGAAACTCGTCGGTTCATACGAAAAACATCACCCCGCGCACGAGTGCGAGGTACTCCTAAATAAGCTTGAGACGTCCACTGAAGGATTTGAAAAAGCGCTTCTGCGTTCTTTTGAGACGCGAAACAAAGCGATTTGGACCAAGCTGTCGGAGTCGCTAAACATCGCCGCGACATGCTTCCTACCAGACGTGTCTAGATTTTTCTTTGGTCGTCTGCAGCAACAAGCACCGCTCACCGTCGGAGGTGCCATCTTGACAGCCAACAATAGTGCACGTGACCATCGGCAAAAAGCACAACGCGGACGATCAAACGCGCATGCTGTTGGTCGTCATGCCGCGCATAAAAAGAAAGTTTTCCGGGAAGTGTCATCGCAACTGCGATATCGAGAGTTTCACCAAGTTTTCAAAGACTCACAGGAAGTCCCCAACGGCCCGGTTTTCCCAATCACCAGTCCGTTGTCCCTGTTTGATGCCTTCCCTGGAAGACGTATCCTGGATAAAATGCGGTCCAGTACAGCTTCAATGCTGATGCGAAACAAGCCTAATGGGAGCGAAACGGATCACAATCAGTCTATGAGTGTAAGGGCTGACTGGCGCTCAGTACTTCCTCATGTTTCGATCTGGAGTTTAGCAGATGCACGTGAACCACATTGGCAAGCATTTTCTCGGATGGTAGCGCCGACACGTTTGAACCACTTTCTACTCCAGCCAATTGAGCGCTTGCAATTGTATTGTGCGGTACTTCGATACCTGCGGCCACTTACTGCCTACGATTCATTGGACGCAAGTGGCCAATCTAGCGGCGGGGCCGAGGCAGATGTAGCCAATGCCCCTCTCACACATGCGCGATCCAAACGACACAGTGTACGACCCGGAGGCACTGCAAAATCTGGACCTGATCGAGTCCGTCGCTCATCAATTTTCAAACCAAGGTTGCCTACGTCATTTGCTGACTTGCGGAAATTCTGGACTGGCTTGCGCCATTGGGGCGAAAAAGCAGCGGCCAAGCCTTTCTTACTGAATAAAAAGATCGATGATTTTGATGAGACAGAGGCAACCCGGGCTCATCAATTGCGAAAGTACCATGGAATGGATCCGTTTGATGCAGCAGCACGTCTGAAAAGAATGTATAAGGATGCTGAGAATTTGCCTGAAACGTTGTATCGCGAAGGCATTGTCGCGTCGGTCGTGCATGGCGTAATATGGTTACTTTTGTTGTCAACGGTATGGCGTGTCTCAATCGCTCACGATGCTGTACATGGCTCAGCGAAGTCGTTCCAAGAGTTGTGGCGGACGCAAGCAATAGACAATGATTTTGCGGAAAAACGCAGACGCGCTCACCAGCTACCAAACAGCAAGCCTCGCATCATCATCTTCGATCAAACCAGTCAAGAGAATGATCTGCGCAGTGAAGCTACTGGTAAACTTCGCAGTGTTCATAAGCAGCACCGGCTAGGGACGGCGGCGACCACACGTTTTCTGTCCTCCAAGGCATCCGTTGTACCTACCGCTCAGCACAAAGTGATTCTAATGACTGAGCAGGAACTGCGTCATCTGGTCATACTTCTTGAAGTGAAGAATCTTTTATCCGACATATTTCGTGTGTGGCCACCCGAAAACGGCAACATCGGATTGGGTGGATTTTGGTCAAACCCACTGTTCACAGTGGCTTCGTTCGGTTGTCCATTTGTGTTCCTGTACGTGGTGGCCCCGTACTTAGCGAGCCACAGCCATGCTGGATGGTTGTCCAATATTGCCTGCGCCTATGGATCATTTTGGATTTTTCTGGCCCTGATCTCAATCTTAAACATCACTCGCAAGCTACCAGCGTTTCGAGAAGTTCGCCAAGTGGATTCCGTGAACCTCACAGAACTGCCATATTGTCTTCGTAACTATATCGCGATTGCCAACGTTGTTTGGGAGATCTTTCAGCTAAACACGACCTCATTCTCCGTCTGGAAAACGTCTTACAAGCCAGCTCAGGTTGCAGCAGCCCTTGCCACGATCGATTTACAAGACGTGGGTCTTGGCTCAGTTCACGTGGATTTATTTCAGTCCAAGCAGACAACATGCCTCGTCTGCCTGCTGGTCTGGTTCTTCTGTCTTAAAGCATCGAACAAGTTTAAGTCAATTCAGCTGTTCAACTATGTACTCACGTTTCTCCTGCCGAACTTCCTCGGTGGTCCATTATTCATGGTACGGATTTGAATCTGTGTTTGCAAGCGAGGATCAGTATTGACCGCAATTTTTGTACCATGCTGCAGTTTCTGAGCAAGCAGTTCTACCTCACGACTGCGTGTTCCGCATTACCTGATTCCCCTGGCGAGTTTGTTCTCTGGGCAAATGCCAACGTGACGTGCTGGCAGAACGAGCACTTGACCTACGCGTTGCGAGGCATGTTTGGCATGAGCACGTTCATTCCTCTCGCGGTGCTCGCCTATGGGAGTTATCAAGTTTTCTTCCCCGAAATGAATGTTGATGTGCAAACAGCACCACTCATCAACGTCTGCTCTCAAATTGTCAAGGCGGCGATGATGGGAGCGCTGACGTACTTCAACGATCGTGTCGTGAGTACGCCCACTGACTTATTGCTATTGCTGCAAAACTAACCATGTCGTTGGTGTTCTAGCGCTTGTTTCTGGGAGTGACACTCGGTGGCAACCTTCTCCTCCTCTTTCTGGTCATCAAATACCGCTCAGGTTGCTCTACATGGTATGTTTGTCTCCAGAATTATCATAATGAGCCAGCGTCAGTAACACAGCGGATACCTTGACTCCAGGCAATTGAAGTATTTCAAAGTATTCATCTTTTCGATGAGTTCATGGTCGGCTACGTGTGCGCTGATTTCGACAGTGCTACCACCGGCAGTGTTCGACATGCGTCCGCTGTACACGATGCACGCGGGATGGGGTTTGCTTTTGATCGGGCTTGTTGTGTTCTGGCAACGTAAAAATCGACAAATCCACCAAGCCATGAAGGAGACGCTGCACCGCCGCACAACCATTCTAATTCGCCCACAGGCAACAGAACATGTCCTTCGGCCAGGCGTTGATCGCCCAGCGTATACTATGGATTAGACGTATGTCAATGCTAAAATGCAAGACACACTCGCAACATCTACAATATACTGTAGTCCACTCACACGGATTTTGATGTCGATGGTGACACAACATGTACCTCACTTCTGGTGCGACCGAGAAGTGACCATGCGTTATTACTGCTCCGAGGTGCGATCGACAAGCTCTAGGAACGAGTTGAGTGTTCCAATCTCCGATATCTTGCGTATTTACCGTCGAGTGTACACTAGATCCCGCCAATGCTGGGCTGCTCTTGACTGGTTTAAGCCAACGCATGTCTGCACGAAGTATGCGTCAATCCTAACCCCACCCTACAGAACTTTCCGGGAACACTCCTTGGCGATAACCAGTAATCTAGGTTACGCACCTGCGGGTTACAACAATCCCGCCAAATCCGATAGGTTGAGGGTGAGTTTCCACGAGCTGTCCTGAATCGGAAATCCTACGGTCACTAGAGAACTCAGATTTTGGCATCTATCTTGTGGTTGGAATCAGACATATAAATCAGATGAAATTTTGCGCCCCCTCCCGCCCTTTAAAATTCTCCCTTCCCACCATTCCATCGCTATTCCGTCGCCGCCGAGTCGCCGCCGGAAGGCCACCAACCAATCGAATGGCGGCACCAGGCAACTGAAAGCGATCGCTTGCGCTCGTCATAGATGACAGTCGACATCAGAGCGAGAAGATGACGCGTGGGAGCAACCGGAGGGAGCGGCACAGCAGCGTTGGAATTGGGGAAGGACGAAAATCCATGAAACTTGTCACGTTGTCGAGTGTGTCAAAATGAAAAAAAAACGCGGTTTTCCACGTGGGATGAGTACTTCCAGTATCTCAGAGAATACAGTAACGCTTCATTTCAACTCTTCCAGTGCGTTTCTGCCATCATTTTGCCCATTCTGCATGCAAGAGCGCCAAAATTGGTCTGATGCCAACCAAACCACAGGAAACGGACGTCCACGTCTGTTGAAGCACGCAATGCAGCTTGCCAGCGCTCTTAGCAGAACGGCACAACCTGTGGTGACTTCTACACCGTTTAGCACGTGGGTACACACGGTTGGCGGCGGCGCAAAAGAGGTTAGACAGTATCTGAGGTCGCATGTGGAAACGTACGTCTAATTTTCCGGTGATGCAGGGAGTGGAAAGCGCACTTTGCAGCGTCAGCGAACGACGGGTTGCACGGCAACGATTGTTGCGCCTTTGCCGCGCGAAGAGCAATCATCAAATGCGCCGTATTTTTACGTGAAGGTTACGAAACAATCAACAACAGACGACCACCCTGTTTCGAAAAGACTGTACGGTGCGTATGCGGAGAATCGAGCGATCACAGATGAAGCAGTACTCGCGATGATCGAAGAGTTTGTAAAGGTACAAACGCCATTTCAGCGCATCCATCAATATGTGCGTGACAATCGCGGTACTGTGACCATTTGTGGTCTTCGCGCACTTCATTACTAGTGTATATACAAGCTGCAGCGATTTGATCTTGTAATGCGGATCCGTTTGAGACGGAGTTTGTGATCATGTGACGGAATATTGGATTTGGTGACTGATTTGGTGACTGATTCTGTGGCCACGTTTGTGATAGCACATGAAGTCACACCGAAAGTCGTGCAGAATCTCATCCAGAAAATCAAACAAGACCGTGAAGAAGGAAAGCGAAGAAGGTCGTGTACAGCCCTTCCTTCAAGAGTTCGCAAAGTCACAGGCAGGAAATGTGGTGGATGTTCGTTGACGCCAACATTTTTCAAACACACGGTATGAAAACAATTTTCCAACGGATTCCGGAAGTGATGATGGTAGATGTTACGTACAACACCAACGAAAAAACGGTACAAACGCTACAGTTTCATGGTGCATGACGCTTTTGGGAAGGGGCAGTTTGCTCAGCATCATGCCCTCATTGCCCATGAAACTGAAGAAAATATGGAATTCTGCGTTGAGTCGTTCAAACGACACAATCCAAAGTACAGTGGACATCGTATTTAGTGTCGTGTACACTACATCATGTGGATTGGTCTGGAGCTCTCGCCACACGATTTGGTGTACTGGACACTGTTTATTGTGAGACACTAATTCTGGATCGGCGGAATTAGTGACATGTACATTATTTGGGTGAAATGAGAATTTAGTGTCATGCTGGTGTAGCTCAGTGGTAGAGCCCCCGTTGAAAACGC